>CM043119.1:66940865-67540865 GCA_023701765.1 Hylyphantes graminicola
TATGAAAAAAAACACGAATCAGAGAATAACTGTCTTTTAAAAGTAGCATTTACACGCTGTTCCCATCCGTATTTGCCTTCATGGGGGAGGGAGGTGTTGTACAAATGGGTTTCCATTCTTGTGTGCTATAAGAAGGGGGGAGAGGTAGAGATTATTAACTCTACGTTAGATTTTCGAGATCCAGTGTAGTGTGATGGAATGTTGGTTATTTTCGACTATTGCATTCTTTTCAAAAAAGATATTTTGGAGGAATACAGTCGACCACGGTATGGTTAGTTTAAATTAGAACTATTATTTTGATCCATTGGTATTGGTATTGACGAAGCTAGACTGAATTTACAGTTGTGGCTGTCTTTCCTCTCTTTATATTCTCTTGTGACCTGGCGTCCCCATTTGGCGACATTTTTCAAACCCTCACCACAAACAATTAACGCGTTAATTAGTTTCGAAATTGACCTGGTCCGATAGAAGAAGAATAAATATCAGTTTTCAGAATTTGAATCCAGGTATCAGTCATTTATTTCGTTAAAAAATGAAGTTTAACAAGAGTCAATACGATATTAGAGTTCTTAAAAAATAATTACATTTTTTTCAAACTTTTTTAAAAAGTTCTTTTAGTAGTTTCTTTTAAAGGCATTTTGCATTAAAAACTAAGTTAAAATAATCTGTTAACTACAAATAAGTGAGAATTTTTTTGTTGCATTTATAGCACAAAAAAAATTGTATTTTTAGAGTTTAAGGCGTATCCCTAAGTAACTATTAAACATACTATACAAAAACATACTTTTTATCGTATATTTTTTGTATAAAAAGTATGTTTAG
This sequence comes from Hylyphantes graminicola, assembly GCA_023701765.1. Lineage (NCBI taxonomy): Eukaryota > Metazoa > Arthropoda > Arachnida > Araneae > Linyphiidae > Hylyphantes > Hylyphantes graminicola. The sequence continues at coordinate 66,941,688 of CM043119.1, forward strand.
AATAAGAAGATACGTGTAAGATTTTGCTCGAGTCTTAAAAGAGAACATTTTGATACGTTATGGTACTGGTATTGACGAGGCTAGACTGAATTTACAATTTTGTCGGCCCTTCCTCCCCTTATATAGAATCCATCGCCCATCTTGTTTCTTTCTGGTTTGACGGACAAACCTTCACGACGTCAACGCCATTTTTAAATAAATTCAGTACTATCATAAACAAAAAAATCACAGGAAATTTTTTTTAAACTATCAAATAAAAAACAATGATTGACTACATGGCTGAAACAATATTTGCTAGTATAAGCATATATTGCTATCGCAGTGAACGTCTTAAAGACAAGTTTCACAATCGCACTAAAACTTGAAAACAAATCTCCCCCAAAAACCCATTTACCAAAAAACAAATCTAGATTCACTTTCTCTCCCCCCCCCCCCCCTTAAAAAAAGGGGGGTTACGACTCACCGGATTCCAAAACAAAATCCACCCCCCTCGACCAAAAACAAACGAATGGAATACAAATCGAACACCAAATTCGAGACTCCTGTTCCATAATCTATTTCCAGTGTCGATGCCTCCCTCAAAAATGATAATAATGCCGACAATAAATAATAAGAAAATGTCGGCCGAGATGCATATCCCACGCCTTTCGACTTTTCGCTCGCCTTTTTCCGACAGAAGATGATGATGGGGCTGCAGCTGTAGGATTCCCCCCTCCTCCCCCTCAACGTAAGTCGGCTTCTTCAAGTCGGAGGGGGCGTCGACAAATGGAATGACAGTTTAGGCGAAAACCCAAAATTCCCCCAAATTCTAAAATTTTTACTATTACTTTAATCTTTTCCAAATTTGGCATGGGGATTTCAAATATAATGAATAATACTATTTAGGCATTTTTTTAAAAATATAATTTATTTATTTTAAACAGTGTTTTTCTACTAAAAAAAAGAGGTTTACGCTAACAATTCTACCACATTGAATTTTCCTAATATAAACATTAACTATGAGTTAAATTCTTCGTTTTGAACTGAAAAATGCAATGTTTTTTTTTTTTTTTTTTTTTTTTTTTTTTTTTTTTTTTTTAACTAGTATATTTACACCAGATGTTAGAGGTTTATAGCACAGATATATATTGAAATATCATCTGTAAAATTTTAGGTAAATTAATGTAAAACTTTTTATACCAGAAGTGTTAGCGCAAACCCCCTTTTTTAGTTGAAAAACACTGTTTAAAATAAATCAATTATATTTAAATAAAAAGATTGCCTAAAAACATTGTTCATTATATTTGAAATCACTATGCCGAATTTGGAAAAGATTAAACTAATAGTAAAAATTTTAGGACTTTGGGTATTCGCCTACCTTAAGTTCATAGACATCGATTTAGACTGTCAAGAAAACTGGGATTTTTCATTAAAAAACCCCGGAATTACGATAATTTATTATACTACTTGCCTACAAGTTAGTGCTACAGGTTTTGGGTTTTAAATACTACTTATATAGAAATACTGCTTAATACAAATTCTAAATAAATGAATTCTAAATTTAAATTATAAATGAAGGCTTCTTAATGTAGATGAAACTTTTAAGCATTGATCACACAAAGACTTCTAAACATAGATCAAAGACTTCTAAATTCAAAATATAGACCAAGTCTTCTTAGTACAACTTATGTAGGAAGACATCTAAATACATCAACATATATGGAAAAAGATTTTAAAGTTTTAATTGTAAATCCAAAATTCTAAATTAAAATTTTAATGAAAATTTTTTAATTCGAATATTCGACGGTGACTATTTAATGCAACTTGTATAGGAAGACTTTTTAACAGAAATTATAACTAAGACATTTAAATTTTCGATGAATACTTCTAAATTTAAATTGTAGGTCAGAGGTTCCCAACCGGTGGTACGCGTACCACTGGTGGTACTCCGGAATATTTCAGGTGGTACGCGTGAGTGATGTAAACAACATGGTGATAACAATAGCTGCGCACTGTGCAGTTACTTGTGTGAGTGGATTTTCAGAACTTTAGTAGAAAAAAACATAGAAGCAGAATAGGCGTTGAAGAGGACTTAGTGAAGATTGGTTAGATTAGTTTGGAATTATCGTCACACTAGAGCTACACGAGGGCTATTCCTAGGGAAGATAAGTTCCATAACTCCTAATGGTGATATTTTAATCACAGGGAAACAACAAGTTTCGCACTAAAGACTGTAAAAGTATAATTTAAATTGTGATTAATTTTTTGCTGAGGTTAGAACTATTTTTTAGACCTATAGGTAATAAATAAAACTGTAAATTAATGCCATTTTAATCTTTATTTCTCTTTCATTATAAGCATGTTAAAAATAAGCAAATATCTAACCATTAAATACGAAGGTTTCTCATGAATTTTACTCAAAAAAAAAAAAACCTTTTGAACTCTTTTACAAGGGTAAATATTGTATTTTTATTAAAATATTTAGATCTGGTGGTACGCCAAAAATTCTCGAAAAGTCAAGTGGTACGCAGGTGCAAAAAGGTTGGGAACCCCTGTTGTAGGTGAATACTTCTAAATACAAACTGTAGATGAAGTATTCGAAATTTAAATTTAGATGAAGGCTCCGAAATTCTTATTGTAGACGAAGATTTCTAAAATTCAAATTGCACTCAAAGACTTGTAAATACAAATCACAAACAAATATAATACAAATTACATAGGAATACTTCTCTTGACACAAATTATCGATGAAGACTTTTAAATGCAAACTCTGAACATCTATGCAATCTATCTTTGGACATAAAAGCGACTTTCACCAATGCTATCTAACCTCAGACCCGAATGAAGTTGTTACCAAGACACTACCTACCCGGCCCCCGTGCATTCCTGCTGTCAAAAAGAAGGGGGTTCGCGCTAGGGAGTGGTTGCCATAGAAACACGTGGCTTCGATCCTCCCCGCCAAGCAGTCTGGCAAGAAACAGGAAGTGGTACGGGCGGAAGCCATTTTGGAATTTATTCTTCTTCTTTTTCGAACGCGGCGTTGTTTGCCCTGGGGGTGAGCTTTGCACTTGCTTCGGTTCCAGTGACAAGACTTTTTTTTTATTTCTCTCACCCCCACTTCTTGTTCTTTTTGGTTTTTTGGTGTTTTCGGATGGATGAAATGTTGCTCGTTTGGTTGTGTTGGTGGCGTTGTGTGCATTCGAATTGATTTCGGTTGAGGGCGTATGATCATAAGTGACCGTTCAAAATTATGCTAGAAATTTTACAGTGGGGTAATAAGCGTATTTTAAATATAGAATCTTTGTGCAATGGAACATTAATGATATTGGCGCAAACAACATAACCTAAATATCACTAAAAACCAATGTGTTTAGCGGTTTCTGTCAAGTAAAATAGTACACTGATTACTGATTCACCGTCTGCCGGTTGTCGATCTTGAGATGTTTTCTTTTTTTTTCTTTCATATTTTGTGTGGTAGACAAAAACTTAGTACTAATAGTTGCGCAGCGGACATTTAGTTTAATCCTTACAAATAATAGAGATTAAGGAAAAATTATGTTATCGAGATCTAAATAGTGCAAAACATGATTTAACCCTTTATAAGGTCATTTTTTTTCTAGTAATGTTATGTTAAAGTATTTTTGGGATTGAGATTGATTTATAAAAATTAATTCATTTAGCTCATTACCTTAAATTAATTTTGATTTTTTATTTCTGTTGGAAGTATGTTTCCAATCGCCCGCTGGGAGCTATTCAAACTTATCGAAGGAATCCTGCATTAGTAATTTTGTTTGTGTTTTCTGAAGTTATCAAGAGATGGCAGCACTAATCAAAATTGATGAAGTTGCTGGGAAGTATATTTCCCACAGCCTTATAAAGGTTAAATAGGAGACAAATTAAAAGTCCTTGATCTTAGCACTCTAGTATATTTTAAGTTATATGAAGCTTTTAACCTAGAAAATCCGGCTTCTTCCTATAGTAAAACATTTCGACACGCACCCTTTTTCTACATCGTGCAAGCGTTAGGCTATGATTTTTGATAAAATATTCAATGTAAAGTCAAAACACGAAAAAGACGTCAAATAACTTAGTTCGAAGGCTCGAAAATTCAAGAACGTGGTTAGAGTTACCTCACCAATTACTTATTCATCTCCATATTCCGCCCAATAGAAAAAGAACGTGACCTCATTTACATAATCATGTACATCTTCTTCCCGAGGTGGGGAGGATGTTGGAAATTGGCATCGCTTCCACCAGATGTCGCTACTGTACATCGCAAAAAAATAATATGAAAAGCGGAGAGTGGGGAAGTGTGCAAAGGCTTCTGCGAGAGAGATTAAATAAGTGAAGAGGATGGAATGTGTGATGTGGGATCAGAGAGGATAGGGGGACTCGAGAGCAGACGGGATTACAAGAGACAGAAGTCGGGTTGGGGGATTTCGGAGGATGGGGCTGGCATATTTGGCTTCGTAGCGCTTTTTTTCCCAAAATATTTGGCATTTTTAAACAATATCTTCAAATGTTGTTGCATGTAAAAAAATTTCACTATTTTCTTAAAGTTATATTTGTCATAGATTTACTGGTATTGCTGCGTGAAATCTGATCCAGTATATATATACATATATATATTTAGATATTTTGACACTAATAATGTAAATATTTGATATTTTGTTTTAATTCGTACAAATTGAGTCTATAGAGGTTTGGTGTTTAATAAATACTAACTGACACTTAAAAGTTATTCGTGAAATGGTAACGATTCTATACTTGATGCCTGGATAACACCATTACGATATTCCTATTTTTGTCTTTCAAGGAGAGAGGAAGAGGTATCATCAGTCCTAATACTTGGTGATTGTATTAAACATTTGCCTTTTCGAATGATATATAAAAACATTTAAATGGAGCAGTTAAAATTACACATATTTTTTTAACCCTGTTAGTCCCAGTGCTGCCATTTGGAATCATAATTTTTCTGATCACAATTAAAGGAAAATGTAAGGCTGAAATCTATTGGGATTAATAAAAAAATATTTTCTAATTGAAAAAGTTTGAAGAATCGAATGATTTACTTTTTGATATCCTAAATGGCTATAAACGATTAGGAAAAAAATTCTATAATGATAATGCTAAATTGTCATTGGGACTGAAAGGGTTAAAAATTAGACCGATAAATCGCTTCAACACTTTGAGGTCTGCAAATTTTTAAACCTATCAACATCAACTGTCTATCAAGTTTTCCAGCAACATACATAATTTTTGAAATAATATAATATTAGTACTAAATTATTATATTTGAAGTATGCATGAATCCTCTATCATCTAGTACAGAAATATAGTTTTAAACAAATTAAAGCATCTAACTTTTTGGTTAAAATTTAAATTTTAATCTGATACAGTGAAGACAAGTTTACATTTCAGTCAATTCGCTTCTCCCCAAAAAGGGCCTAACAAGACCGATTTCGTCACTTGGTTCGTCAGTTTTCAATACAAGTAATAAATCAGCAGCTTCGATATCGTCCTTTTTGGAAATCTTGAATATTAAAGTTTATAATCAAAAGTTAGTATTAAGAAAGAATGTAAACTGAAGTTGTCAATTCTACAAATATCCACCTTTCAGCGGTTTCCAAGTGGGTGATTTGTGTTATCAAGGGGGCAAAAATTACTTGAGGGGAGATCAGGTGGCGATAAGCATTCAAAGGAGGAAAATTTAAATATTGTTGTACTTTGTGTACAGTAAAACCATTTTCCAACCATAACCAAACCAGCCAATTTTTACTTTCAACTCTCTTAAAATTTCAAGAGACTAGTTAACTAGTAAAAATGTTTTAGTTGATTGTTTCACTTTTAGTTCCTCAAAAATATGTTAAAATATGTATTTATGTTTTCTGTATTTAATTTAACAGTGTCCGGATTAAGCTTCTTCGGTTGTTTTTATAAACGGTAACAAGTGTTATAAAACTGTTTTATAGTTACATTACACGTTAACTCAAATTATGATTAGACATAACTTGAAGATTAAAAGCTAGCGATGGATGTTAATCAACCCATAGAACAAGGCGATGGTCCAGAAAAGGTTGGGAAGTATACCTCTGTAGCGAAGAGGGCAAAATATCAATGATATCGTGTACCAGAATTGACCCACTCTTCTGTCGCCAAAACACCCCCACCAAATCCTTGCGGCAACCCTAAAAAGTCACCCGAGGCTACGGCCCAATCGAACAGGAATCCGTAATTAAAATCGGGGCTCCGCTCCTTCTCGCAGCCGCTCCTCAACCCACAAAGTGAGAGAGAAACGATATGATAATGAACACAAACCCCCTTTACGAAACAGGCGATATTTTCCCGCGCTCACACCCTCCCGCCTACTTAGCCCCCACTCGAACGGATGGTATTGGGGAATTAATTATCAGTTCTACTATAGATAGCCAGACCAGATTTGTTTCAACAAAAAACTTTTCGTCTGTGAAATAATCATTCAATTTCTATAATTCCTATTTTATTAAAACGTCACTTGACTATGGTTCTAAAATACGACGCCCATCGCCTATTGCCCTCATGTAGCTCTTGTGCGACGATATTCAAACATAACATAATTTATTAAAGTTGTTTTTGTTTAAAGGAACTATAAATATTGAAATGGGGACTATTTGCACATTTTTTATAGCTATAGGTTGCATAACAAAGTAAACTGTACTGCGAAATGCAGTTCATAGGGTTAGAATTTGAACCTCTTTTGTTGAATTAACGTGGCGTTAGGGCACTAGTCATATGTCACCCATGTCACTTGACGCAAAATTTAAAATAATGAGGACCGTATGTAATATACCAACTTTATGCTTGTTCCGGTTTTAATTTCTATACAGTAAAACTGACAAATACAGATTCCCTTACACAATTTCACGATATCACACATTATAGCATCGCAACATATTTTCCATATTATTGATGAGTTCATTCATACATGTTAATTCGATATCAAGCTCTAAATATCTTTAGTCGCACCTTCACAATATTCTTTGATATCACTTCAACATCTTTTCGATGTTATTCTGATATTGAAATCCAAGTCACTATCAAGACGTTTTCGTACGATATCCTTGGCGATCTAAAGCACTAGGGTATTTAACTAAAAAAAATTATTGGCTTTCAAATGTTCTTTTGTCAAAAATATTGGACCCATGTTTTTTCTTTTTTTTTCAAATACCCCATAAAAAGGGAAGAAAAATGAAGTTTAAAATGACGAAGAAAAATTACACCCGAAAACGATTTGTGGCTGTCACGTGGTATTTGACGTCACTACTAACTATAAACAAACTTTTAAACACCATTTTATATTATCTACTTTAAGCAAATTATAACTATCCGCCGATGTAAATCCTCCTTCTATTTTCTAAAAATTCTCATTTTAATAGTAAGATTAAATCCAGTTTAATAACAAAAAAAAAAAAAAAAAAAATCACACCGGTTTGTTTTATATAACTAGTGTGTGACGTCAGCCAAATCGATGTGTGACATGCGATCACGTGAAAATCACGTGACGTACCGATGAAAAATGAGCAATTTTAAAATGATTTCTCTAAATTATTTTGCAAAAAAAAATATACTTTTGTTATTTTGTTTTCAAACTATAATTCATTTAATATTGGAAGGTATTTTAGAGATAGATGTAAACTCTCGATTGTATAGATTAGTAAATTGACATTACTCAAGACTTTCTGCAGAGCACAGAAGGGCTATAGAGTCGTAAAGTAAACTAATAGCCAGAATTACTATTTATTTCGTAGAGAGGGTATTGACGACGTCGGGAAGAAATTATTTTCAATTTAAAAATTTCTGATAAAGAATAGAATATAGCATTCGGCACCATTGTTTCATTTCAATCCACGGTGCTCAAAAACGAATTTAAAACTTTTAAAACAATTTTTAATTCTAAAATTTTACTACATTTCCTCTAATTCCTCAAATAAAATAACTTACATTCCTTTCCTGAAAAAAAATTGCCCTGCTTGTAACTCAATTTAATGATGATTTAAAGCTTGGAGAAACACAGTGGCGCCACATTTCCCTTAACGGAAACTTTTAGAACTATTTCTTTTTGCAAGGCTCCCTATGGTTAGTAACCTAAATATCAAATAAAAAACGCTTCTGGCCTTTAGTCTGTTCTATATAAAAAGGTTCAGAGTGTGGGTTTAATTATGGTCCAAGTAAATTGCGTAGTGAGATCAGCATTCCAGCATCAACTGAGAAGGGGGAGGGGGGCAGTGAGGGGGCGTCGTGGAAAGTGGCTAATTACCTGCCGCCCCCTCTGGTGGCGTGGAAAAGAACAACTGCACGAGAAACTTTTCGCGCCACTGCCCTGATTGACTTTTCGCAGGCTTGCCGGATATGCCTTCCGGGACAGGCTTATTTCCCGGACTGATTTAATGCGGATTCTTTTCTGCTCGTGAATATCGGTTTTGGATTTTTTGGTCCGCCCCCTGGGCTTGCAAGGGTGAAAAGGCAGTTTAGCGGGGAAAGTATTTGTTGGTTTTGGTGCCGTACGTTAATTGAGTTTGGGGGATGAGAAGTTGCGGCGGTGATATCTTTGGGAATGGATTAATTGGGAAGTGTGTTCTTCTTTTGAGGAATTCTTTTTGGCATCGTAGGATGTTTGTTTGGCGATAAAAGTTTTAGATGTGTTGGTATGAGTTGGATAGGTCATTATATGGGATGCCACGTGTTTGATAACCCAACCTAGCTGTAAGATTTTTTTTATGTAAAGACACATGGAATAACGTAATGTTTAATAAATTATTCAGTGCATGTTTTGAATTTGTTCCAAAGGTCAAAGTGTCAATATGCAATTAACAAACTTCGTTCAAGCGCCAAGCTACAAATAGATTTTTTGGACAAAATCAACATTCGTTTTTTTTTTCGAGTATATACTAGCTATTCAGAATTCGCCATTGTCCTTTTCCCTGTACGTTTACGAACCTAAAATACTAACTTCTGTCTAACTTCAACTCGAGGCCAGACAGTTCCATTTCAATTCCAGGACACCTGCAGAAGAGTTGAAAAAATTCCAAACCCCTTCTCTACTGTCAAAAATCCATCCGCCAACGAGCCCACAACAAACAGACGTCAGAAACCTCCTGTTACGTTTTAACAGCAATTTTAAGCCAAAAGACGAGTTAACAAAGCGTCCCTTTATCCGCGTAAGATAAACTTTCTGATCTCAATAGTCCTTAAAAGAAACCTTTCACAATGGGGATAAAGACCTCAAAATGACCCACAGATTGGAAGTTACAGAGTGTCGGGGAGTTATGCCCATTGTGGCCCACAAAAGGGCCTTTTGGCCGCTCCTCCACGCTGCCCGTAGAGTTCAGACGAAGATGGAGGAGCTTGGCGTGAATACAGGTGAAGCCGCCAGAAAGTCGCTAAACGTAAGCCCGAACACACCGCTCCCTCAATAGGCGCGTTTACATGAGCCTTGGAATCCATGGATTGAAGAGCAAACTCGGCAATTTTTCCCTCTTGGGGATTTTCTCCCAGGCAGAACCGGAACCGCAGGGTTCATTGGAGGGTTCCGCAAACCTCCCAATGAAGGAGGGTTTTATGGTTCATACAATGGATTTGGCCACATACTATCATTTGGGTTAGAAATCCTACCTCTTTTTCCCGTAATGGGGATTTTGGCATTCCATAGTTTCGATGGTTCATGTAAACGCGCCTATTGTTAGTTCATGCTGAAATGTAATATTTCATTCCTTAAAAAACATCAATTTAAAATTTAAAAAAAAATGACTGTTAGCTCGGTTGTAGGCTGTCTGTAGGAGACGTCTGAATTTATACCAGATAGTAGTAATTAGTAATCCTTTCCCAAGTACGACGATGCGTTGTAATTATAGTTTCTAATAGCGAGGCAGAAATCGCCAAGTCAATGTTGTAAGCATTCACGAACTCCATGGTTGAATAGCTCCAAATACTTCGCCGAGATTGCTTGTTAGGGCTTACTATCAAGCGATAAATGACTTCATTTGGCGAACCGTTTTTTATATTGCTTTTCGCCCAGCTGCATTTCCAACTTCCTCTTAACTCTGTGGCACAATCGTGGATGGCCTCGTGCAGAGAGGCACAAAGACCTACGGCGGAGATTCCATTGAGAATAGAGTTGGAATTCCATGGTCGGAGTCAGTTATGTGCAGAAGAGGACATCATAACAGGGACATAGAGTAGAAGCCCCACCATCACAATGAAAAAAGAAGGGGGTCTTGAAGTTGAGAACTCTGGAAATCTAGGGGTTGGAAGTCACTTACTGTAATTGCCTCAATTCACTTTGGCTGGACTTTGCCCCCCGTGCCTGGACTTCATTTGATATTTTGTCGTTATAAGTTGTTCATAGTCGTATGTATAGTTGTTCGAGGTTATGAAAAAGTGTTCCTTGTATTCGCAGTTATTGATGAGGGTTCCTGTACCCTCAGTTAAATGGTAGGCCCACACGAGTCCAAACAAAAAAATAATAATAATAAATTTTTCTTTAAGTTTTCGATTGCATTTTAAATAGCAGTTAGAAAACATTTCACTTTTGGAGCCAGTTATAGGAAACAGAGAGACACATTTAAAGTCTCACCATCATAAAGAAACAAAAAAAAAAAAAAAGATTTTTAAAGTTGAGAACAGGTAGGGGTTGAAATTCACTTTGGTTGGACTTTGCCCTCGTGCCTGGATTTCATTTGATATTTTGGCGCTTTAGTTCTTCATAGCCGTATGTATAGCTGTTAATGAAAAAAGTGTTTCCTGTATTCGCAGTTATTGATGAGGGCTCTTGTACCCTCTGTTAGATGGTAGGAATACATGATCAAAAGTCCCCAAAAAAGGAAATTTGTGTTTTAAATTTAAAGGAAAGTTTTCAAATGCATTTGAAACAGAAGTTAGAAAACATTTAACGTTTGGAGACAGTTATGGGAAAAAGAAAGACCCCTTAAAAGCCCCACTATCATAAAGAAACAAAAAAAAAAGATTTTTAAAGTTGAGAACTATTGACAGCTAGGGGGTGAAATTTACTTTGGTTGGACTTTGCCCTTGTGCCTTTGATATTTTTTGATATTTTGGAGTTTATTTGATATTTTGGCGTTATAAGTTGCTCATAGTCGTGTGTATAGTTGTTCGCGGTTAATGAAAAAGTGTTCCTGGTATTCGCAGTTATTGATGAGGGTTCTTGTACCTTCAGTTAGATGGTAGGAATATACGATTAAAAATCCCCAAAAGGGAAATTAGCCTTAATTTAAAGGAAAGTTTTCGATTGCATTTTAAACAGAAGTTAGAAAACATTTCACGTTTGGAGACAGTTATGGGAAAAAGATATACACTTTAAAAGCCCCACCATCATAAAGAAACAAAAAAAAAAAGCTTTTTATAGTTGAGAACTAGAAATGACAAGTAGGGGTTGGAATTACTGTGATTGCCTCAATTCACTTTGGCTGGACTTTGTTCTCGTGCCTGGACTTCATTTGATATTTTGGCGTTATAAGTTAGATCAAAGAGGTATATGTAAGGAACACACTATAAAAAATTCATAATGATATCTCCTACAGTTCCTGAGAAAAATGTTTCTTAAAGTAGTAAAATTAACATGGGCGAGATAGAACCATCCGACTCCCCTTAATGAACAGATGAAATAGAATTTCGTTGCACTGGAACTCTGAACTACCCCAGGGAAATAGGGACTAGCCCTGGAACTACCCCAGGAACTAGCCTTTGGAGCTGCTGGGGTCGGGCTCGAATCCCGGTCAGGCATGGATGTTTGCAACCCTCAATAAATGTTGCAATGTTTTTGTGTTATCCTTTCTTTGTGTGTCTCTAGTGCTTGTAAAAACTCTTTAGCCAGTAATCCATTCACGCTGTAGCTATGCTGTAGCTGGATTTTGTGACGTAACTGTCACTAGTACGCATGCGCGCGTGGTCAAAGCTGTACTTCTGAAGCTGGATTTTTGAATCGTTTTCCAAGCGATATCAAAGCTGTAAATTGGTTTCGGGCATGAGCAGTCATAAGAGTCATTTAGTTTTTAATTGTCCGTGGTTTTTAACTTAATTTTCTTGTTTGTTTACTTTTTATTGAGAGAAATAACCCATAAATCAAGAAACTTCCATCCACGCTAGATACAGCAAATGACGTCACAAAATCCAGCTACAGCATAGCTACAGCGTGAATGGATTACTGGCTTTTCTGTGTCTGTCCCACTTGACGAATGCTATTAGCGGTTCTCTGAACAAACACACAAGCTGGAATATGTATGTACCATACCATACATCCATACCATACCTTAAATAAATTATGCTGGATTTAGGCCTTTTTTTGACGTGGAGAAAAGAAATAATCATTTTCTCTGCTTTCTCATTTTCTTTCCTGAGATTATGTGCGACTATAAATATTACGAAGAGCGATGCCCGAACTCAACTAGGAAATTTGATTATGACACCTAAATTGGATCCTCAAGAACGAAATTCTCAAAATCGATGAAACAAAATAAAAACCAGGAAATACCAAAACAAGTTGATGGAAAGTTTAAAATAATATAAACAAATTAAATCACAAATTTGGTTGCAGTTTATTGATACTTACGTAAAACCTTTTTGTAAATTATACTCAATGTTGACGATTTAACTGATGCGAGTTTATTGAAAACTCTGCGGTTCAGGTTCAAAGGCTTTTCAAACAATTTCAGAGTTCAGATTTTCGAAAGTTTTGTTATGAAATTGAAGAGTAATGTTTATGTTGAGCTGTGAGAAAATATACAAAACTTTTGAGACCTTTAAAAGTATATCTTTTTTAATTTTGGGTTTGAACTATTTATTTTCACTTAAACTATAAGAAGGGATATGACTTGTGAAAAAATTTCTGTTCTGTTTTAGGTAGGTAGTTAAACGTTACCGTAGGGAATAAGCAGTGAATCAATATCATTCAATTGCAAAATATTCACACTTTGATTTGACAAGCATCAGAAATCAAACTTACTTCAAATATTTAAACTTCAATAATCTTTCAATTAGTAAATAACTGCATTATACATTTTGCAAAGCCTTTTAAATGTGCATAAAATTAATTAATAATTAATAAAACAATTATAGTTCAAGAGGCTCATTTTAAAATATATTTAGTAGTTTTCTAATCATTCTTATCAAAATCGGAATTTTGAAGTTGGTTTTTTCCATACGGCCACAATTTTAAAATTTTAAATTAAAAAATTGAATTATTTAAACTCCAATGCAGTTAATTTTGTTCAGTGTTTTTCTCATAATGTATGAACATTAAAGATACAAATATATTTTTTCGGAATGGAAAAAAAAATCATGCATTACCAGGGTTAAACTTTAACAAACCTTCCAAAACGTTTACCTCTCACAAATTCCGCTGACATTGACCCAACTTCCCCACCGGGAGCAAACCAAACCCATAAACAAACACAAAGACAAAAAAGAAGAAATCTTTTGACGGCTCAATTGGCGAAAGAAACCTCTCCTTGTAACTCACACTGTGCCCAGGTGTATTTGTCCTTCTTCGAGTTGTTGAAAAAGCTCGCCTCAGAAATTTGCCAGTCCTCCCTTGAAGGGTCAAGTGGCCAGTGATACCAGCTCAGGAGGAAAATTCAATTGATTGACAACTGGGTAAATAAGAAGCGTGTGCAATGTGAGGAATTTTTGGGCTTCGATACCTTATAGGGGAGGGAAGGGGAATGGCGCCACCTTAAGGGAAATTGAATTTTCATGCAGAATTGCGTTGCAATTAATGTAAATTGTAATCAGCATAGCATACTACAATTCATAACCTATCTTGTAATGATTTTTTAAAATTTAAATCTTTAATAGAAACTGAATAAAATTGTATTTTTCTAAAGCTCGCACAGTGGCGGGATTACCCCGGTATCTGGGGTAATGCCGCCACATCAATAAACAAAGCAAATAATCTATAAATAATGAAAAATTACATAATAAAGCAATACATATAGAACTAAAATTGGTTTTAAGTAACTTTGGAATGGTAAATTGTACAGGGTACAGCTCTTTTATTAACTTTCTGTGTGCAACTAACTATGCAGGTTTTTTTTTTTAAAGCTTCGTTGGTCTATTTGACCAGTTCAGTTATTCTTTTTCGGATACGTGACATCTCTAACGAAAACTAATAGGTTGTAGGGCCAATATATGAAATTTCTATTTTACGGATCATGCCGCCACCCTTTTGCATGTGGCGGCATAACCCCAGAGTGATGTGGCGGCATTACCCCAGTAAGACAAAATGGCATAGACGGTTGTTTAAAGAAAGGTAATTAGCCTAGCGTCCAAACTAACGACGTGATAAAATAGCCAAATAATTGCTCTTTTAAAGGATATATAACTGATTTATCTAACTTTGAGATAGCAGTCACTTATCGCTTAATTTCAGAAGGCTCAAGATTAGATGAAAATCACTAAAAACCGTATTTTTTAAATAAATTTACACCAACTCACCGCACGGCCATTAGAGTCTATACTACAAATTACTTTGTTTCCTGCTACGTGTCAGCGCTCACAGTCCCCCTCCCATACACACCGCTGGCGAGATACAAGGGGTGGCGGCATTATACGAGGTGGCGGGATTCCCCTGCTCTCCCCTATGAATATGAAATCACAGAGGACTTGTTATGCAAGTTAACGCATAAAAGATCAATTTGTGCATACCATTAACATAACATATGCGCTTTCCATATGAAATGGAAATGTTAACTTAATTATTATTTTTTAAATTCGCATTTTGTACATCTTAATTTATGCCGACCCGGCAGCATAACGGTTAGGGAGCTAGCCTTTGGAGCTTCTGGGTTCAGGTTCGAATCCCGGTAAGGCATGGATGTTTGTGTTTGTCCCGAGTATATGCGTAGTACGTGGTCGTTAAATCTGTTGGGTCCAAAAGTCCTGTGGGCTTTGTCTAAATTGTGGAGGTGACGAGGGATAGATGGCAGCATCTATTACGTATGTGTGTGTGAGAGTGTGTGCGTTGTGTGTGTCTTGCTTAACAATGGTTAGAAGCGGGTCTTTAACCAAGCACACAAGCCTGAAAATACATGTCCAGCAACCAACCAACCATTAACACCTTCCTTGAAAAAATAAAAACGTTAAATTTAAATGATTAAAATTCGTTTTCTTTGCATCTTACTTTGACTTACATAAAGTATTGTGAACTTTTTATTAAGGACAATTATTGCAATTATCGCAAATTGCAACATTTATATGACTTCTCTACATCATTATTTACATCCAAATCTATGATGCCAGCATAACAAAAACCCACTAAAATAACCTCCACTTCTTGTTTACTACTATCTTCTTTTACACCTGACTTACACCTGACACCCTATTCTTCAACGAATTTTTCTTCAATAACTGTGTACAGTACCGAACAAAAAGTTGTAAACGTTTTTGCAGCACCAATCAGTTTGTCACCCGAACATTTTGGTTTGGACAGTCATTCTAATTATCGCCACTTTTATGTGACTTCTTCTTCATGGCCACTTTTATGTGACTTCTTCTACACTACATCATTATCTACTCCCAAATCTACGAGCCTAGTTATTAGCAAAATGTTATGCATTTAATTGTAACGTCATGTCATTTAGTTTTCCACCTGAACATTTGAATTAAGACAATTATTGCAATATTTATGTGACTTCTTCTACATCATTATTTACACCCAAATATACGATCCTAGTTGTTGGCAAATATGGTACATTTAATTGTAAGTCATTTAGTTTACCACTTCAACATATGAATTAGGACAATTATTGCAACATTTATGTGACTTCTCTACGTCATTATCTACATCCAACAGCTACGTTCCCAGCACCGAAAAAAAAAACCGCTCAAAATCTGCCACCACAGTCACTCTTATACATCTGACAACACCATCTTCAATTAACCCTTTCAGTCCCAAAAATTTACTACACTACAGAAACATTTGATATTCACAAAATAAGCTTATTTTAGATCAAATATACGAATTCCATAAGAAAAAAAATCCATTTAAATTTTTTATATGGTTTTTGAAACAATGCCAAAATTCTTTAACTGTGGAAAACAACAAATTAAAAAATGTATATATTACCTAAAACACTTCGAATTATATATTTTAAGGTATCTGACCATATTATTAAAAAAATTTAGTTATTATTTTATCCGAAATAGTTTAAATTGTGTTTTAAATATGTGGAACTGAAGTGAACTTATCAAAAATCAGGAGAAACGCTTGTTGACTATTTTCTAAATAAAAAAAATAGTAGTTCTGACTTCTATTGAGATTAAAGTAAAATTTTGTCTGATAGAACAAAGAGTGAAGAATCGAATGATGTGTGTTTGGATGTCATAGCGGGAAGTAAACATTTTGAAAAAAAAAAATAGTGATGATGCCAAATGGCATCACTGGGACTGAAAGGGTTAATCTCTCTTCAACAAAGCTACAGTACACAACGAATAGTTGTACATTTTATTATAACGCTATTTAGTTTTCCGCTCCGAACATTTAATTAAAACAATTATTCTTATTATCTCAACAATTAGGTTTGTTTTATAACATTATACAAATCGAAATTTACATTCATTAGGGACAACGTTGGGGTTATCGCTACATTAATATGTAGCTTCCTTTACATAATTTCAACATCTAAATCTTTGATCTCAGCCCTAAAAAAGAATAAAAAATCATTCACTTTTTGATCGATGATGTGACAGTACGAAAAATGGTCAAATATTTGAAAAATAGGAAGATTGTGATGTTCATTCTATCTCCCGAAATTTTAAAATTTGTGACTGAAGTAGATTTTTGCACCCCCTGTTTTGCACCCCGAACATTTAACATTTATTCGGAAAAATTATTGTAGTTATTGCTACATTTATAAGTAGCGCCCCCCTCCCCTCCCTTTGCAGCATTTTCAATATCTAAATCTATGATCTCAGCCCCCAAAAAACGAAAAACAATCTTTCACTTGTTAATCCATGATGTGACAGTACTAAAAAAGGTTCAAATATTTGAAAAATTGGAAGACATGTGAAGTTTTTTCTATCTCCCGAATTTTTCAAATTTGTAACAAAAGTATTTCTTTGCACAAACTATTTCAATTACTCTAATTATTGCAACATTTATATGACTTCTTCAACATCATTATCTACATTTAAATCTGCGATCTCATCTTCGCAAGGAACTCTTAAAACTCTGCCACTTCTTAATTACCCAAAGACGGATGACACCAGCGAATCTCGAAACCGCGTCTTCGCCGGGGTTTCGTCTACTTTTCAAGGAGGTACACCATTCATGTGACTTCTTCTACATCATTATCTACATCTGAATCTGCGATCTGAAAGACCCATTTAACTTTCCCCTTCTTAATTGCCACTAGCTTCCCATACACCTTGCAACGCAATCTTCAATGAATCATTCGCTAATAAAGGTACAATACGAAACAAAAATGTGTATATTTTAATTTAAAGTCATTCTGCTTGTCGCCCGAACATTTTATTCAGGACAATCATTCTAATTACCGCATCAATCATGTCACTTCTACATCATTATTTGCATCCAAATCTACTATCTAAGCAAGAAAAAAAAAATAAACCACTGAAACGTTCACTAATTACTACTAACTTCTTATGCTTCTTACAACGCAGTTTTTAATGCATTAGTGAAAGTTTAATGCCAACTTTCTTCAATACATGTAGAGTACAAAACATAAAAGTTGTTAATTTTATTATAACGTCATATAGTTCGTCTCCCAAACTTTTTATTTGGGAAGATTATTATACACTCTCAGAAATAACACTTTCATTTTTGACGATTCATGAATCCTCGGGCCCCATTTCGTTAATTCTGAGGATTGTTTCGTCAAACTATCGCCTGACTTTTGAGTAAACGCGAATCCTCACTTTTACGATCGTGATTTGACGATTCTGTATCTTGATTTTGAGGAAACAGAATCTCATTGTTGTACCCTCATGCTCAAAAATGACGAAATATTTCTTTAGATTAGACGACATGCAAATCCTCATAAAAATGACGATTCAAATTTCCTCACTTTGGGGAAACGAAAACTCGGAGCATTTGCCAGTAATGGAATCGTCAAAATTATGGAAATTGCGTCGGTTTTGAGCATTCATTTTTTAGAGTGATAATTACCGCACCATTTATGTGACTTCTACATCCAAATCAGCAATTCCAGCACCGTAAAAAAAGTTCAAAATCCACGACGCCAGCACGATAAAATAAAAAACTCTAAAACTCTGCCACTTCTTAATTACCCAAAGACGGATGACTCCGGCGAAACTCGAGCCCGCGTCTTCGCCGGGGGTTTCGTCTATTTTTTCCAGGGGGTGTTGTAGAACAAGAACAAGGGAGAAGAGGAGCAAGACAAATTGTGCCGAGCCCCATTTATAAACCGGATGGGAGGCGGACATTAATCATCCTTAAACGCGACCCGAACCTAAAAATATCTCCCCTTCGCCCCCCCTCTCCCCTTTGGATTCTTCCGAGGTGATGAAGTGAGAAGCGCCGGAGCAAAAGATGATTTTTTTTTTGTAGTGGAGAAAGATGGATGTATGATATGGGTTGCGTGGCGCCATCTGTGGGTTGTGGTTGAAACTAGTTTGATAGATAGTTTACTTCCTGAAACATATAACATAACGTAGAAATGCAATACCAATGGACAATTCCCACATTTTTTTATATTTTTTTATTCGATGCAGGATGTCGGAAAAAAAATATTAGTCCAAACGAAAAAAAATTCCGATGAGTATTTATTTTTTTATTCAATTTCAAAGTCGGGCTTTCGAGAAGCGCGCGAAAGTCACTCAAAAGCGCGCGGAAACGCTGTGACGTCAGTTTTTACAAAACTCGTTGACATATTCCGATCAGCTCTATGCGCTACAATTAGTTTCGTTTGTTAAAACTATTTGAACATCTCATATCGGTATTGCATAGTTCCTGAGTGCCATAATACTACAGTTACTATCCCAGAAAAGATTTTTTTTTATATTCCAAGTAATTGTCCTGAAAGAAGAAAACAATGGATAAAGGCCATCGTGATCCTGTTTCTCCTAAATCGTAAGATGTAGACAACTTGCTTTGCAGAAAGTATAGAGAATAGCTCATTGTGTAAAAGTTAAGAAACAAAAGAGAGTTTTTTTTTAGTTTGCAGCTACTTTTCTTTAATGTTTGAGTTATTATTTGCATAACTGTTTGTTGTTCAAAAAGTTATAGTAAAAAGCGACAGTATAAAGATCTAAATAATAGATGGCAGCACGAGTGCTTTGGAATCAATGTCCCAAATACATATAGTAATTAATTAAAAGCTTATATTTAGCTATTTTTGGGGTTTTCAATTGAAATTAAATTGAAAAAAAAATGTATGAATGGTACATGCATTTGAGTTGTTAAATAAAATTATAAACTTAGATACAATGATTTTACAAAGTGAAAACGACCTGGGTCAGATTCTGGGTGTATAATAACGCAGCTTTTGGGTAAGTTGTCGCTCTGCGCTTTAAAAAAGCCTGGTTCCATCGAAATAAATTGAAGAAAAAAGACAATTAGAATAAAAAAATAATAGTAAATTAAAAATAAAGAATAAAAATCCGAACGTTTAAGAAACAAAATAAATTTAATAAGAAAGCAATTGAAAACTCTAGATAGGTCGTCTGCACGCCGTTGTAAACTTTAGTAAACAAACCCACGAACATAAATGGTGACGTCACAACCGCTCAACCAATAGCAGAACGGTTAAAACAAGAACTAATTTCTGCGAGTTTTTAAAGTTAAATATTAAATTAAACATTTTTTTTTCGATATTTTAACCAGGATATTCGGAATCAGCGTTGCTTTGTTTATTAAGAAAAATAGTCTTGGAGTGTTTTTAAAAAATACGGGAATTGTCCATTTATATAAATTCAATTTAACTGAAATGCACTTTTCTTTTGGATCAAATTATCTAATTTTCTCAAACAATATTAAAATCTGTGTGTGCGTATTTTTAACCTTAAACGAAATTAATATTTTAAACATATTTTCAATATGGATTCGCAAGCATTTTATGGAACAGTTTTACTTCCGCGGAAGGATCCTCTCAAAAGTATATTTCTATTTGATCATCTTTCGCTAGCACGAGTAAGTGGCTGACTTCGGCTACTGACCATAAAGGTTACGGGAGATATTATAAAAATATTTTATTTCATTAAAACTGACTGCATTATAACATAAAACTAGGATTGTATAACACTAACTTTAAATTACTAATAAATGAATTGATACACACCTTTAAAGGTATTTGTATACCTGGACGTTATTTTGATAGCCACTATAGGTTTGGATAGCTACTAGAAACTCGTACACCAAATTTGAAGTCCGTAGAAAGACAGATCCATTGTTCAAAAAACACTTTTTTTAGTGCCCCAAAAGCTTGTAAAAATACCAAATTTATATTTATCTCCATCATAATACTTTCATTACCTTATATTTCATATTAGGAAATTAAAACTAATATTGAAATGATAAACTCTTATACGCAACTATTTTTGTTACTACGATCTGTAGATCATAAGTGTTGATTTTACTTCACAGAAAGCAACACATTTACATTGTTATCTTTTAATCTTCTTGCATTGTTATCTCAATCTTTTTACATTGTTATTTTAATCTGTTTACATTTTATGCGTGGCATTATAGAAGCATTATTTGTTACCTTAGCCATAACAATACGGACATTCCCGAATATAACACAAAGACAAGACAGTAATGCTATTCGCTGTCCATGGTGAAATCAATAGGTGATCGCCTGACTTAGGGCGCAGCTATAAATAAACCTACACTCTTAAAACAAAAGAATGAAATCCACTCCTATAGGAGAAGTGCATTTCCGACACTGGAAAGGAGTGAAAATTAACTCCTAAATAGTTCGTAATTGCCCTAAATTGCTACTAATCGCCTTAAAATCGCTCGTTTGTTGTTAGGATTGTTAGAGGTTTAACAAAACAAAAGAGTGAAATCCACTAATACGGGAAGTGCATTTTCGACACTGGAAATAGTAGAAATTAACTCAGACAGAGTTAAAATCGCTTGTTTGTTTGAAGACTGTATTTAGGAAAGAAAATACAATCAAATCAAACCAGAAAATCCAGGACAGAAAACTACGTAATCCATCCAATAAACGAATATGGATTGGACAGTGGAGATTTAACCAAACATCTTAATCCTAATCATTTTAAGTGATGAATCTTTTCTTCGAACCTTAGATTTCTTACTCCATTCCACGAAACCCAAAATTTCGTGCCACACCCGAAGATTTTTCCAAGGAAGATTAAGAAGATGATTCATCCGTCTCATCACTCATCTTCCTCTTCATCATCATCGATGAAGATCATCATCCGGTCGCCTTTCCTAATCATCCCGATATCTTTTGGCAGACGGGGCATGGAGGATTGAATAAGGTAAGGATGTGGCCTGGTTGAAAACCAATGCAAAACTGGGTTGCCAAACGAGGCCATAATCGTTGTTTTATGCAGCCCAGCAAACCATTTGGTAAATGATTTGGCAATATATTGCATTCCCCTCTTCAGAGGCTTTAGCAGCCATCTTCCATGCGATATCCATGGACATAAGTACAGCAAAAACTATATTTTTCACAACTATAGTATTCAATGAAACTTTTAAAGTAAATGGATATTTTTCGTTTAAAGGACATGTTACAACCTTGTACGAAATGAGATCTCGTATTTCATTCAGCAACTGCTTAAATACAATTTATTTGAGTTTTGATAGCCTGTTTTTACAGATTTAAATTGTGCTTTCTTACGAATCTCATGTATTTATGCGCATTGCTTTGTTGGGGTGCATTAAATCAGCTTGGCGACTTTCCGACAGTTTCACATTTTTCCCCTCGCCAAGTTTTTCCGTTATATTTAACAACGATGGGATGACGCCGGCTCTGCCAACTATATTGAAATTACTATTGGATACGATATACAAAACTGCCTGGTTTACCAAGTGCCTAGCTTACCCTGTGCAGTGCTTTTAATGTTTACTGCTATGCGTGCCAAAATGTATGAAGATTTAAACGTTTCTCTTGTGCCTGAAAACGAAACGAGTTTGTTGGACCACTCATATCCATTTCAAATTTTAGAAATTCTTTACAGAAATTTAACATGAGCGAGAATTCTGTTCTGTGTTCACCACACCCCCGCCAAATTTAACGATTTCTCGCCACACTTGGGCGTCTTCATTAAACAACTTAAAAACACACACAAATTCTTCACTAGTATCTTGTCCAACTTGACAAGCATTTCATGATGGAGTGCTCCACGGATTGGTGAATTGAGTGATCTAAGAAGAATGGATGAGCGATCCCCTTCCCTACATCCCTCCAGTTAAATTTTGGGCAATTTACCAATTCTTATTTCCACTGTCTTCCTTCCCTGTCCCGCTAAAAATACAGATATTTTTTAAGCTTTCTTGTAGATGTGATAAACAGGTCTCCTGTTGAACGATTGCTGTAATTGAAATTCGTAAAATTTAGCAACTGCTGAAATAATTCGAAATGTATTGCTTTTTACTTTCAATGACTTGATATGAGGTAATGAAGTAAGGCGATGAGGGGTCGAAAATTCGAAATAGAGAATTTGTGTTTTCTACACGTTTTGAAGAGCGCTGATTAAAAATAAAAGTTTTTTTTAACATTGGTCCGTCGGTCAGACTGCCTGAAAATACTCTGTATCCCGAATTAAGGCAGATCAGAAAAAACATGTAATTAAAAAAAATACATTTTTTTTATTTTAGCATTTGTGTAAAATGCGTTTCAAGAGTTTTACAACGATGCGTTGTATGCCATTTGTATGTCATTCTGAGAACTTTAACCTTGTTAAATTTTAATTCAAATGTGGATCAGCATTTTTTTCATAATGTTTGTTACCTCTTTTCTTAGAATGGTGTTTTTTTCAAGTTTATGTACCTTTTTTCTCATAAACTATTTCATGTAGACCTAAATTTAAAAGGATAAATGTTTATGGTTGTTCTGATTACTGAAAAGAGCATTTCTCAAAATATGAAGGAGAAAAAAATATCGGTGATTTTGTGTTGTAAAAATGCTTTTTTTTAAAAAAAAAAATAACACATTACCTTAAATAATATTAAAAAAAGCTACTTTATATATTGATTAACTCTCATTTTAGTGTACTGTTCAAAAGTGCATATAATGCACTGATTTTTTTGTGTTGTTTTGTTTGTTAATTTCAGAGAAAAATTAACATGAAAAAGGTCAATTTAACATTAGCCGTATACAAAGTACCGACCTGTCAAGTAAGACAGACACAAAAGCAATTTTTACTGTCACAGAGAAAGGAATATACACACAGGGCGAAGAAGGGAAAGGAACCCGAAACCGGTACTGCCCGCAGACTGCTAGTGTAATGGTCCAAACCACTCTGCCATCCGGGCCCCGAATTCGTGGAAGTTTAATATTCTGAAACCACTTTAAAATTATTAATAACCACTTATTGTGTCGGCTACCCACTACAGTGAATCTTCGCACTTGACACGGTTTAAAATATTTAGATCAAGTACCAACGGCTTACTTAAACCCGATTTTTCAGACAAAATTAATCAAGATTACATCAACTCAAGGAGCCAAGTTGGTAAGGATTCGGATTTCTAATCAGACATACCAGGAACTAGGGCTTCGAATAGGTTCAGAAATTTCGTCTCATCCAATAAAGTTATTGTAAAATAGTTAAGTCTTTTATATGATAAATGTCATGTTTAATCCACCGTGGTACCTTGTCTGTACGATGTCATTTTAACACTATAATTGTCCATACTATTACATTTTAACGTTTTAGTTTACATGTCCTTTTACGCTAGAATTGTCCGTACGTTGTCCTTTTAACACCATAATTGTCCGTACGTTGTCCTTTTAACACCATAATTGTCCGTACGATGTCATTTTAACACTTTACTGAATTCTAAATACTGCCGTGTAGATAATTTCCCCTACCCCGAATAAAAGTTGTCCCCAGTACTTATAATGTGTGGTGCTGCCATCTAGGTGAGACTAACAAAACTATTTATATATCTTATAAAATGTAATTTTCTATTTACGTACTAGTTGAAATATTTATAGTAGATTTTATTAAATGTAAAATGCAGGTATCAATCGAGAATTGCGATTTTTTATAGCCGAATTTCTGGAGATTATTCGTTTCCCAAAATAATATCGGCTGGGGAGAAATGTTTTCGATGAAACAAAAAGAACAACCAACCCATCAATATAAAACCTTTTTTTATATTTTATGCTGAGCAATATTTCAAATAATAAAGCAGTGTCATATCTTACTTTTATAAGTTTGTTTGCCTAAGCCCCTTGAATTTCAGCTGAATATGCATAGTATTAATCAAACCGAATACTCTGTCTAAGACTTGAGAAAGAAAATTTGCAAAACCGATCTATAATACCACATGCAAATCAACCTTTATTATTATCAATAACATCTTGAGTCCTGGCGTCCCCATTTGGCGACGGTTTTGAAAACCTCCTCACAAACAATTAACGCTTTATATTAGTTCCGAAATTGACCTGGTCCGATAGAAGAAGATCCAAATACCAACTTCCAGCCTTTGATTGCAGGTATCAGTCATTTATTTTGTATTAAAAAGGAAGTTGACCGAGGGTCAATACGATATTAGAGTTCTTAAAAAAGTTATTTTTTTTTAAAGTGTTTTTAGTAGTTAATTTTCAATGCATTTTGCATTAAAAACAATGTTTAAATAAACTGTCAACTACAAATAAGTGATACGACTTTTTTGTTGCATTTATAGCACAAAAATGTGTATTTTTAGAGTTTAAGGCGTGTCCTTAAGATTAAACATAGCTATTTTTTAATTCCTTGCAAAACATACTTTTTAGCATATATTTGTATGAAAAGTATGTTCAGATGAGAGGAATATACGTGTAGGATTTCGCTCGGATCTTAAGAGGATAATTCCACGAGCAAATCAATCTTCTCTTTTGTCACTAATAAAGTCATCTCGCGAGGCTGTCAACGCAACAAAGAAACGTTGATGTCCCGATTAGCTAAAGACGTCCACACGCCCTTGTTGTGACATCATTAGTTCGCCCACGCGCATAGGCTTCGCTTTCTTACTTTTTTGTCAGCGTAGGCCACTGTTTCCGCCTCTTATTTGTCAGCAGATTTTTTTTTTTCATTGATCAGTTTTTAAAATGTCACTGAATTTATATTATTCTAGTTTAGATTCTATCCTACCAAAATTTGGCAATTTTATCAGAATGAAAAGTGTATTTTGGTTAAATTGTATTCAGATCGTTTTGTATGTAAATATTACCTTACAAGAGTTTCTTACTAATATTATAATTAATATTATAATTAATATTATATCATGTCTCCGAGTCAAAGCCACATGTGCTGCCCTCTATTTTTTATTTCATAACTACATTTCAGGTAAACTAAACTACAATTCCCAACACTCTCAGAAATAAAACACACACTTTTGACAATACATTTTGAGAGAAAACAGTTTACAGAGGCATACTTCTAATGCATTAAACACTTATAATAAAACTAGAGAGCGAAGCCCCCTGCTCGCTACCGCTCGCCAACCCCCAGGAATTGCTACGCAATTCCAATTTGTTTGCTCCGCAAACAAACATGCAAGACTAATATGAGGATGCTGCCAATGCAGGAATACTCATCTATACAATCTGGCTAGTTTAAGTGGAACTGCTCCTATGCATCACGTAGCTTTAGCGCTGAGCAACTATCTTTACCAAAGCCACATGATGCAACCTGAAGCAGCCCCATCACAAAACAAGCACAATGCCACACTTATTTTCAGCGTTTCTGACGTTTCTGATTGGCTCAAGCCGCGTAAGTCACGTGGCTTTCAAGCATCCGACAATTATGATTTTATATTATATAGAGATATTAAGCATCATAATATAAAAATACTTGAATGTAAATTGTGACTCAGTATTTTGTATTTAGTAAAATCACCGGCAGTTAATTCCAATCTTTGAAAAATCTTCCCCGTAGTAAACTAAATAATATTAAATTTTATTTTATTTACGAAATTTTGTACCAGCAATGATCTCTTGGACCAATTATATTGAGATCGGAATTTTTTAACTTATAACTCCTGATCCGAGTAAAACTGATTAAGGGTTAATGAAACCTATTAAAAACATTTAAGAACTTTGTAGGGTAAGATATCGTTTTACAATTCTGATCTGAAAACTTTTAACTTCTTTCTGAGTAAATTACAGTAGCAGAGACCCTTTTTACCGGCTTAAAATGAACAGGATTTTCCAGATTATATTCGTTTTAATAATTCTTCCGTTACATTTAAAGTATTATTTCTCTTTGATTTGTGAGTATTTTTGCGCACTCCATTTTAAACTTTGCTTTGTTCCTTCTAGATGGCAGCAGTAACAGCTTGTTTTTCTGAAGTTGAGGTTTGATTTGCGAATGATGTAACAGATGGCAGCATTGCTATTCTATTCTATCCTTGAACTATGAATCCTATTTATGCTGCCATCCATGTTTTAACAGAAGTAAAACAAAATGAAAAAAAAAAATTAAAATTGCAATACTTGAGTAACATTTTGTTGCCACTTAATATGACAGACTATACATATTGAGTCATAGAATCATGCTAACTAATTTAAGTTGCCTTTTTACTTAAGTCGAAACAGAGGAGAAGAAAATGGAATCGGAAAAAATCAATAATATTTGTATTTTAGATATTCCTTTTGAAATGTGATCCAATATTTCCTATAAAAATGAATAAGTTTTGCCCAGATAATATTCGTTTTTCTTTAAACCTTCAGTTAAATCGATTTTTTTTCCTTTTTCTTTGATTTTTACGAGTATTTCTGTGCACTCTATTGAAACTTTATATTGCCTCTTCTAGATGGCAGCACCAACAGTTTGCTATTCTGAAGTTGATGTTTAACATGCGGATGGTGTAACAGATGGCAGCACCACAAAACAGAATTTCATTATTGCCTACTTCGCATCCTTTATTCTGTTCATCCTTTTTATACACTGCTCAAAACAATTAGGGGAGCGTAGGGTTTTAACCTTTCACATGTCAATGAGTCCACTTGGAATCACCAGCTTGCGATTTTTTCTCCGTAAGTTGACCTCTCACTTACTTATCGTTAGATAGAAGAATCATGTCTATTGGAATCATGTAAATAATGTGTGTTTTAATTAAATGAAAATATAAAAAAACACGGTTAAATAAAATTCCCTAACAAAACATTTTATGAAATAAATTGACCGTAAATTCTTCACGTTTGCATTCTTAGATGTTTAAAAATTGCTTTTAAATTTTTTAACAAATAAATATTTGAAAAAAATTATTGTTATGGTTTATTCGAAAGTTATGATTTCAATCCACCTCCCCCCCTCTTAAATTTTTGTTAAAAAATTAAGATTTCCCCCCGTTTTTTTTTTAACCATTTCATTCTGGATGCACAATGAATTTACTTTACAAATTTAAAATTTTTAGAATAAAAAATGAAAAGTTAGAACTGAAAGGGTCAACAAAAGTACGCAAAGTGCTCCCCTAATTGTTTTGAGCAGTCTATTTTGTTTGAACTTATGATTGTGGAGCAATAACTTGTGAATGGCAGTCGTCCCTCCCAATCAAAGTATTCTTTCTGTGTTAATCCAAAGGGGAAAATAATTTTCTAAGCTTCATTATTCGAGTTGTTTCGAATTTTTGGTATGATAAATGTATGTTGCTGAAATGTCTCTATAATGCTCTTTTTTTTCTTAGGAATATTTTTATATTTAATATGGATATTAAAACAAACTGTTCGAGCAAATTAAAAAAAAATAATAATAATAAACATATATGGAGGTCTCATTCCTCCTTACATTTTAAGATTTATCCTTATTGCATTTTTATTAGTTGTATCCTTAAGGGGGAATGGGCACGCTGGACCGGGGATCTCCAAACTCAGGTGCCTCAATGTTAATCTAATGGGGAAAAAAGCTATTTCTTATGCCGCATTTCTGTATTGAATTACTTTTACAAACATTTTTTTTTTTTCAATAATAAATGTAGCTAACTTACAGAACTCTATAATTCCACTTTTTGACGCTGCTTCGAATACTTTATGTAAAATTATTTTTAAGAAATTGAACCAATTTCAAAGAGTGCTATGTGATTATTTTATTTAAAAAATATTAAGAACTTTTAAAGGGCAATGTTCCCCCAAACCATGCATCGAAACAATACTTCCACTATCCATAACCTCATAATCTACCAATTCTTAATCTCAGTTTATCCTAAATCTCCCTCCCTATCACCCCCACCAATTACGTCTGCTGTTGTACATCAAGTTATATCTTCTGTTTTGGTTGATCCCCCTCCCCCAATTTGATGACAACGGGCCCGTAACGATGACAACGCTGCCTCGTAATTTTTAACCCCCATATTAAAAGCAGAGTCCTCTATTGCTGATAGATACTCTGAGCCACCCGGGTTATCTGATAATAGAGGCGTTTATCAGCGTTTTGGGGACTTTTGTCCATTAATTTTAGCGAGATTCTCTGCGGGAAATTATTCATCTATGAAATGTTGAAGTTTTTTATTGTTTGTCTTGCATATGCGGAAAGGACTGTTATTGATGGAGTAAACTATGAAGTAGAGTTTTGACCCTCTGAGTACAAATGCACCGAAGTATAAACTTGTTACCAATGCATGATAATAGAATTTAAATTGTTAACTAAAAAAAATCTTTAAAATCTTAAAATTCTTTACAATTATATTTCAGTTATTTCAATTAATTCTTAGGAAAATTAAAATATATATATATATATATATATATATATATATATATATATATAATATATATATATAAATATATATATATATATATATATATATATATATATATATATATATATATATATATATATATATATTGCAGTTTTATAAAATTATGAGTGTTGCTGAAACACCTTACAGTCAGCACTGTTAAAAAAATTTTGGCCTCAAATTGCACCGTAACCTGGAATCTTCTAGCTGCCGCCACTATTTGAAGCATGACATACTCAATTTTGTGGTAAAACCAAAGCTTTGATACACCGTAAAAGTGGGTAATCAACCCTACAAATAAGGGTGGCAACTAGAAAGTTCCAGAATTCACCGGTGCATTCCGGCAACAAACTTTTTAACAATGAAAGGACGGATTTGTAGGTTAATTATTAAATATTCAATTAAATTATCCACAATTCAATAAAATATCCCACAGTTCAATAGAATTGCTTAACTTCTGAATGCCATCCATTAGATCCGGATTCTTTTTATCAAAAAAATTTGAACGTAAATTTAAAAAAGGGAAATCTTACATTACAGAT
Organism: Hylyphantes graminicola; assembly: GCA_023701765.1. Taxonomy (NCBI): domain Eukaryota; kingdom Metazoa; phylum Arthropoda; class Arachnida; order Araneae; family Linyphiidae; genus Hylyphantes; species Hylyphantes graminicola. Next base: position 66,971,097 of record CM043119.1, read on the forward strand.
GAACTCCATTTATCCGAATGTGGCTAGATCGTTTCTTCGGATAATTAGAGGTGTGAGTTCCACAGTACTAACTTTCAAGTCGTTTTCTGGAAAACCAATGAAGGAGAAACTGAAAACTGTGGCTTGAAAGTTCAGACTTTGAATATAATGGACTATAATCTAAGTTGAGAAGGGTTTAATTATCGTTGCACATGAGCTACGAGAGGCCTATCGGCAATTGGCGTCGTAATTTAGAACCAAACGGACTGTAATCCAAATTTTAGTCTCCCTGAAAGAATGCAGAACATTATATCACCACAGAATACACCCCCCAAAACCAGCAATGGAATTCGAACGTAACCGGAGAAGGACCCAAAGTGGGTTTATCCGACCCCCGCCAGACATTCCACTCTGAAGTGGATGTACTCACCTAAACAAAACAGCCTCGTAATTTACGACACAAAAGGGTGCACAACGGGGCCTGTTGACAATGCCAGACACCCATAAATTGTCTGCGAGGGTGGCACTTCCCCGAAACCCACAGGGGGTCTTGTTTTTTTCGCCAGGGGGTCGTGATAACCCCCACATCTGCGTAGGTGGCTGATTCGATATGCGCACTTTTTTACACGATGTAACATGGGCGCAGATAGGGTGTGGGGAGGGAGATATCATCGAAGATAGCCTAACTAATGAACCAGGGGAAGGTCTTTGGAGGACTTCATCGAAGGTGGTCTGGTTTGTTTTGGGAGTTTGAACAATAAGGAACTGCATCCTTCCCAAGTTGATGAGCTTATGCCGTTTCTTGTACATTAGAAACTGTTAAAATCCCAATATCAGCTTAAAAATTGTCAAAAATGGTTTATTTAAATCGAACAAGCACATTAAAATTCCATGAAACCGAATTCGTGTAGCCGAAAACGGCGGCTGACGTTATGCTACATGATAATCGTAGGTATTTCAGACCTTGTCAACTGTTGATCCCATAGAAATCTTAGTTGGAGATCTATCAAGTTTGGTATAAATAAATGAAACTTAGAATAAGTAACTTATCGCTTATTTTTAAATCAATTTCGGACAAATTTAAGAAAAAAAAATTGCCAGTGGAAGCTGAAGATACCAATTGATGTGTTACCAGTGGAAGCTGAAAATGGCCATTGCTTGCAAATGAATTTGAAATTCATGCAGCTTCCTCATAGTGCTAGTAGTAATATCCCTCCCAATTTATCAGAGCCAATATTAGAAATTCCATATTTTCAGGCACAGTGTAGATGACAGGTACTTTCAGCATTCAAAACTATTTAAATTGTTATTTAGAGGTAGAAATTTATTCCGAATCCAGGTGAGAAACAAAGCTCAACTTTCAAACCGATTGTCTCCTCAGAGGGTTAAATATCTGTGTTTCCTTTTGTGAGGTCCAGTTGGGGCAAATGTTGACCTGTGCCATTTTAAAAATGATCATCCGGCGAAAATATAGTGAGGATAAAATTACGAAGCGAGACAATTAGAAATCATTCATTGATGTGACTAAAAATAGGACTGCATAGATGGAATTAACGAAGTTGGGACCAGCGATTAACCATCTAGGATTGGAACATCGTGGGAAAGAACCATTTCACTGATTTTCGTTACCAGAACCATAAGAACTAAGTATTCTACCAAAAAATCTAAGAACTTCGTCGTAAATCCCATTAGATGCCGCGGAATCTACTTAATGTGACTCTGTGAAAAATGCAACCTGATCCCCTTCAGACCCTAAACTTTATGGGGACACCTTGAACCCCGGGTGGGGCCCTGTGGGGGCAATGGCCCCCTCTATTTTCGGGACCACTTTTCACCCCTTTGGAGTATAACTTTGCGACGCCGACTTTGTTTATGGCGGTAAATTGGAATACGCAGCTGTGGTCCTGAAGGCTTTTAAGGACGATCAAATGGTGCCGATGTTGTATTTATGAACTGTGAAAAAAAATCTGAATGGTGTCGTAAAGCCATTTCGGGTTGGTGGGAGGTTAATGACTCGGAGTATTTGGATTGTTTATGTGGTTTGGGGGTTTGTAGGGTAAAGTAAATTGAGCCAAGGAATTTTCTATCCAGTGCTCTAGAGACTTGTCCCCTTTATGCTTTTGTCTCAATTTTTTTAAAAATAAAATTTTAACTTCTGTTTCTATTATTCTCTTTCTTCAGAACAATCAGGGAATAGTTAACACTTTCACTGCTTGGAATTTAGTTGCCAAGTAACATGTCATTGGAATAGCGATATCGAATCCTTAGTTCTTGAAACTTAAGGCTAATGTTAAACGTTCATATTTTTTAGACTATGTTGTTTCGGTTTATATACTACGACATTTGTTATAATATATATGGCTGATAGTCCCGCAGCAGTAAAGAAGCGCCATCTAGCGGTGATATTATTGGGGGATGCAGTCTTCAAGAGCATCATAACAAGATGGTAAATGCAGGTCTAACAAGATGGTAAATGCAGGTCATCATACCAAATTGTTGCCGACATCTGCTGGAAAACAATGGAAAGTTTCAATATTTATATTGCGGGGATTCGTTTTTAAAAATAAATTCCCTTTTTATTAAAAGAATAGCAAAGAATCATCTGTGAAGAAATTTTCTTGTGTGGCCACCTTTTAGATTCCTTTATGGTTCCTTAATTTGGCGACGGATCACATTTCCATCCCTATAAAGAAACCCCAAACCTCATAAACCGATCAAGAGCTCGGCAAATCGAGAATTGTGCCTGCCCTATTAACTTAATGATGGTCGCTGAAAAAAAAAACACTAATGATGTCTTCTAAAATAGTCAACCTAATCCATTAATTACACGCCAGAGATTTTTTCATGTTTTTTATCAGAAAAATTGTCTAGGAGTAGGTTTCTCGTTGAAAAATGTCGCCAACGCGGGTAAAATAGACCCAAATTTCTCTTTTTCAGCGACGCTAATGGGGTCGTAAAGTGGAGTCTTACAACGGGGCGAAAAAGAGTTTGATTTGGAGGAACTCTGGAGGTTTAAAAAGATGGGGAAAAAGAAGCCGGCTGAAAAGCGCCAAATCAACGCGATAAGCGCCAAATCTACTTGAAAAACGCTAATTAGAGTCGCTAACTATTGCCTAAATAGGTCAGAGATGTGACAAACCCTGTCAAAAAGAAAAAGTCTTTTTTATTCTTTAACAATTGGTAATAAAAATTTAAAAAATACAGTTTGCTCAGGTCGCAGATTTGAAATAATACAATGTACAAATATTTCCTTCCTTACGAAAGATTTATATTTTCCATAACACGAAATTTAACTAAAAAGACAAATTACAAAAAAAAAAAAAATCAAATCAATTAACGATTATGTTAAATTGTATTTTATTAATTCTTTTTTAAAAAAATTAGTGATAAAGAGTCCAATAGGACCAAAAGTATATAAAACTTTCTCGGCGACATCAATAACTTTGAAGAGTAGATGAGTTCATTCAAGGGAACTAGATCAAAGCATAAGCTCTAGTAATTTTATCATACGCAAGCTTCATAGCGCCAAGATATTTGCCAAAGGAATATGTGGGCCTATTATGAAAACCATCATAGCTTCACTGGACAAGCTTATTTTCTATAGGTTTCTGATGATACAGCATCTGAATTCCATTCTAGCCGCCATAATGGGCTCCTTGTCACAGGGTTGTCTCTGGAGATGATGAATCTCATGGTCTATGGAGTGTGTCAAGTTACAGAAGGGTTTTAGGATAAACTTCCCCTATTAAGTACGGTGGTGGTCGCATTAGAAGAGAGTTTGTCAAATTGGGCTAGGTAGTGTTATTCTGATTAGTTTGAGTTCTATTAAAAGAGTACACTGTAATACACATTGCAAAATATATCCCTCTAATTTACCATTGCAGTGTGATGGAACTTTGATGTAAAACAAACGTTACAGTAAAGTGATGTAAAAAATAACCGCAAACTGTACTGAAATTTTGTACAGTGTATTTGAAAAAGAATAATAAAAATGCAGAAACGAATGTTGAAATCATTAAATTTGAGAGGCTAAGTCAGATATTTCATTAGATTTGGTTGCTACATGTATTTTTCCGGCTTGTGTGAATGATCTGAAACCCGCTTATAAACCTTCGTCAAGTATAAAACAGACAGAATTTTTACTGATATAGATAGAAATTCCACCCAGGGCGAAGGCGGGAATCGAACCCGCACCTGGTACAGGGTCAGACTGTTAGCGTAGGCAGTTATCTTAACTATTAGGACACCAGGTCCCCCCCTTTTTTATTAAAATTTTTATTAGGTGTATTAGTGAAACAACTGAACTCAGGTTGGTTAGTTGTTCAATTGCTATTGGCGACGAGCGTCGTAATTTTGAACTTACCAGACAAGTGACGAGCCGACCCCTGAGTAGGCACCAACGCAACCGTTAAGGCAACCATAAGCTAATTGCTACAAGTTAATTACAACTGCATTCAAGGATGAAATCGACACTTACTAATAACGTTTTATTGTAATGATATAATTCCTAATATTAAGATAACACGATTATACTATAAAGAGTTTGATTCAGCGTTAGTTTTACCTTGATTTAGAAGTGCTAACATGGTATGTTAGGTACATACAGGGTGGTTATAAAATAACGCTCGCTATTCGGAGTGGTCTGTAGCTTGAATGAATAATCCAAATGCATCAAAAATTGAGACCCTTACTAATCAAGAAGGGGGGAAAAGAATGGAGTCATAAAAAAGATAGAATTCTAAAAAATAATCATAAAAAAGAATAATCATAAGAAACAAACTCGTCTCTTGACCAGAATCTAAATTACGAGCGGTCGTCAATTATAGCCAATTACGGCCAACACAGATAATCACGCCTCGTAATTTAGAACCCTGGTCAAGAGACAAGTTTCCTTTTTCGAAAAAGAATGGCATCATAAAAAAGAAACTCGTCTCTTGACCAAGGTTCAAATTACGAGGCATAGCCAATTATGGCTAATTACTGCCAACACATCCAATTACGCCTCGTAATTTAGAACCCTGGTCAAGAGACGAGTTTGTTTTTTATGATTCCATTCCTTTCCCCCTTCTTTACTAGTAAGTGTCTCAAAGTTTTTTGCATTTGGATTATTCATTCAAGCTACAGACCACTCCGAATAGCGAGCGTTATTTTATAACCACCCTGTATATATTCCAGCTCGTGTGCTTGTTCAGAGAACCGCTTATAAGCTTTCGTCAAGTGGAACATACACACAGAAAGAGTTTTTACAAGCACAAGAGACACACAAAGAAAGGCCAACACAAAGACATAGAAAAATAGCAACATTTATTGACGGTCACAAACATCCATGCCTGACCGGGATTCAAACCCGACCCCAGCAGCTCCAAAGGCTAGCATCCTACGATTGCGCCACCGGGACGGTATGCTAACTTTCTTTACTGCCTTTTATAGTAGACACTGATATTTTTATCCATTCTTGCAACACTAAATATTCTGAAACTCTTAACTTTTTCTCATCATTCTCTTAAAGTTATAATGAGTAATTGAGTGTTCTTTAAAGACAATTATATTCAACAATTTTCTTATTATAAAATTTTAAAGTTATTAAAAGCCTGTTCCACCAACATTTTCACCGATTCTCGCAACACTAAATATTCACAGAACTTTTTTCTGTATCAATTCTCTTGAAGTTTCTACTTCCGGTTGCCTCTCATCCTTTCCTTGGCAGTTGGTAAAAATGGAAAGATCTTAAGAATATCTTATTTTTTGATCCGTTTTCGCGAAAACCCTTTGGATTTTTATTCAAAAATTTTATTTCGATTTTAAATGCTAACTTTTTAACTGCTTTTTATAGGCTAATTTTAGACAGGTTTACCCTTTTTTGTAGTGTAAACCATGTGTGTTAAAAAGTTCGCGTAGTTTGTCACTAAATCGTTCAAGAAACAAATTTGTTCCTACAATTTTTACATTACTACAAATGAATAAAACACCATGTTTAATATAATATTTTTTTTTTCCTAAATTTAAAAATATTTTTTCAACATGTGGCGTACACTGTAAAAACTTCAGTTGAGATTAAGCCCATAGTAAACACCAACATTTTCACCGAATCTCGCATATTACTAAATATTCAGACTTCAAACTCATTCTCTTGTATTTCCTGCAACCGGTTGCCCCACATCCCTTCCTCGGCCGCTCGGGGTAAAAAAAACTAAACAATAAACCACGTTTCATTGAATTTGATTTTTGAAATTTAAAAAGCTTTTTTCACATTTGTATTTCCCGCACAATGCAAAAATATTCAGTTACAAAGAATTAGCCTATAATAAACATTAACATTTTCACCAATTATCGCACATTACAAAATATTCAGGAAACCGGCAGCACAACGGTTAGGGATCTAGCCTCTGAGCTTCAGGGTTCGGGTTCGAATCCCGGTAAGGCATGGATGTTTGTCAATAAGTGTTGTGATTTGTCTATATGTTTGTTTTGTCCTTCCTTTATGTGTCTCCTGTGACTGTGTCACTTCTGGCGAGTAGGGTACCGGTCTATAAAGCCTATGCTCCTCCGTTCTAGAGGGTACATTCCAAGTTAAGTTAAATATTCAGAAAACTTTGAATCTCTTTCCCCGCCATTCCCTGGAAATTTCTTGCATCCGGTTGCCTCACATCCCTTCCTCGGCCGCTCGGAAAAGAAAATGGAGAGAACGATCCTAAGAATAGCCTGTTGTTGATCCGCTTTCGAAAAAGGCCTTTGGACCCTTCCGATCTTGGAGGGGCTGTCATCATCACCGGCCCTTCTCTTGATATTTTGCTGGAAATTGGCAAGGATCCTTCGATTTTTTTTTTTGTCTTTCGCGAGAGATAGCGTGGTCTGGAAGTGGGTTCTGTTGGCGATGACGTGTAGGGTGAGCAATGGCCTATTTGGTCACAGATGAGGAACTTTTTTTGAAATTTTGATAAAGAAGGTTTTGAAGTTAATGGATTCAATTAGTTGTAGTTAGGCAGGCTAATAATTGTCAAAGGGAGGTAAATCTCAAAAAAATGACGTAAAAAACATTCACTGTTAAGAATGTAAAGCTTTGTTTCGAAAAAAAAACAGGGTTCCTAGTAGCTGCACTAACCACATCAAATAAGAAATTCTCAGCAGTCAGCAATTCATCGCAGGCCAAAAGGGCCTGCGATGTTCTGAACCATGATTTCCTTGTTTTTTTTTTAAACTTTTTTGTAGTTTATTTAGTGCTGTTGTTAGTTATATTCAATGTCTTTATATATATAAAAAAAGTGTCTGATAATTCCAACCTTTATTCAACTACAACACCGGTCACACTTAAAAAAAAATTCAAGAACGTTACTGGGAAATAATGGGCAGCTGAGCTGCCCAATTTTTACCAGTAATGTTAATGGAATATATCAGTAACCTTCCCCAAAAACGTAGAAACAATCCGACTTAGAGCCAGTAACTTCTCGTGAAAATACCTGGAACCTTTCTGGAAAATAACTGAAACCTTTCTGGAAAATACCAGGAACCTTTCTAACAAATACCTGGAACCGTTCTGGAAACTGAGCGGGCTCCCAACGGAACTTCGAGCGACATTGTACCCTGACGCCGTCGGGACTTTGGACTCCACAGATTTAACGAGCACGTCTGTCCCCGTGTACTCGGGCCCATCCGTCACGAATTGGGTTTTCTACTCTTTCCCAGTACAGATATCCGATTTATAGGATGACTGGCAGTTGGTGGGATTCGAAACCTCGCACTCTTGAGAAGACTGAATTCTGAGGCGGATGCCTTAACCACTCAGCCACGGACGGGCCTTTCATGAGCTTAGTTGTACCAACAACGTTACAAAACAACTGATTTTGAGCGAGGCGGCGTTTCATAGCAAACGTTGCCAGATTTGAAAGGGAAAACCTGAAAATTCCAGGAACTTATCACGAATAGATGAAAACTTGAAAAAGCCAGGAAAGTTCCTGGTATATATACGCGGATAGTTAAGGAAATTTTTTTACAGTGCACCACGCCTCACGACAAATCACTGCTTAAAAACAATTCAATAACCTTCAACACTGCAGACAGACAGCAAGTCGATGAAAGTCACACAGAAAAAAAAAAAACTTGTGGTTTTTGTAGTTATCACAAGTTGCGTTGAAACGATGCAAAAATTGTTTTGCTACTGAATAATAATGAATGGTTGGCACAGAAATTGTGTTGAAGGCGCAGCAAACATGTATTCTTCCTAAATGTAGTTCAGTATCTGATTTTAATGCTTTTTATATGAATAGGAGAAGGTTAAACTAAAGAATCGTGACCGGATTCGGTGCCAATTCTAAATAACTAACCCCGGCACTTTTTGAGATGGTTGACACCTCGAAATGACCAAAAATACTACCTAATTTCAAAATGGCCGACTTACAACAACGGAAAATTTTATTAAATTACAGACAAAATTTATAAAAAAAGAGTGGAGCGTTAAAATGCCGAAAAAATTGATTAAAAAAAAGTAAATAATTAATTAAAATAATTCAGCATATAATTAATTAATAAAATATTAGTAAAATAAAACATCAGAATAAATTATATGCATTTTAGATTTAAATAGATTAACAATTCGAAATCGTCAATGCAATTTCACCAAAATTTGCCATAATACAATTTCGGGGTTACCAGATTTGACGTAAAATTACCGGGATGATTCTTTAGTTTAAGAGAATTTATCAGCCAAATTTATTTTGATTCTGACTCACCAGGTGGCATTACAAACTTTCGCCAAATGATACGTCTGGCGATTTAAAAAAGGGGATACGTTTCTCTTTCTGGGGTGTGGTGCACGCGGCAAGATTTCATCACAAGATAAAGAGGATTCGATTGTAATCAAGGGTTGACTAACGAATACTGGTTCCGGTACACGTACACTTTTGATAGCCGGAACGATTTTCTGGAAATTTATTATTTGTGTTGCTTGGTTATTTCTCTTTCATTTAATTTTTTTATTTGTTTAATAAATTATATTTATTTTGTAAATCTTACGATCTTTCAGGAAACAATTTCTTTTCTGGTTTGCACCGTACTAATATATTATCTTTCTATTTTAAATTATCAAGATGTGATACCGCTACGAATACTCTAAAGTCATTCCTGTAAACTTCGGAATACTAACTTAGCTTCGGCACATAAACAGTTTTTAAGGGGTCATAGGAGTCTTAAAAATGTGCAAAGAGGGTACTACAAAGCATAGTTTGATCATTTATGTAACTTTTTATCTACTCAAGATATAAGTAAATTTTTTATATGAAATTCTATAAAATTTACTTATTATAAAACAAATTTTAAAATTTATGAAACTTTAGCCAAATCTAAAATAAATGATAACAAACATAAAACTATTTGAACACATTGGGATTAGGCTTGCGCGCCAAATTTTGAGGTCAAAATTGAAGAAATGACCAAGAAAATGACTTTATATTGTACAAATATGTACAATCAAAGACTTATACCTAAATTCTGAGCTAAATTTTAATTAGAAATTATTTTAAGAGCTTTTTTTCTAAAAATAATTATAAACGTTTTAGAAAAAAAGCTCTTAAAATAATTTCTAATGAAAATTGAGCTTAAAATTAGGTGTAAGTCTTTGTACATATTTGTACAATATAAAGTCATTTTCTTGGTCATTTCTTCAAATTTGACCTAAAAATTTCGCGTGCAAGCCTAATCCCAATGTGTTCCAATAGTTTTATGTTTGTTATCATTTATTTTAGTTTTGGCTGAAGTTTCTTAAATTTCTAAATTTGTTTTATAATAAGTAAATCTTATAGAATTGCATATAAAAAAATATACTTTTATATTGAGAAGTTAAAAAATTACATGAAAGATCAAACTATGCTTTGTAGTACTTTCTTTCCACATTTTTAAGACTCTTTTGACCCCTTAAATCTAGTTCCGTACTTTAATTGTTGGCGTAGCAATCTTTATGTTTGTTAAAACTAATGGCATACTAATGCAAAAGTAGAAACCCCAATGTATAATGAATCTGTCGTATTAGCATTTTTAAAGGCAATAAAAAGGTCAGCAAGATACAAACAAACGCGGGTTTATGGTCTCCAAAAACACGTGCAGGAACCTTTTGTATTGCTAGTGACAGTTTGTCAATTTGTTCATTCGGTTGCTCTTGTAAATTAGACACTGAGTCTCTTTATTACAAGCCTTACTCCCGCCACTAATCTGTACATTCGTTCTGAAAGAAGCTTTCTACGTCGGACTGCGTGATTGGCACATTAAACTTTCAGTACTCTGCCACCAAACGACACATGTTCTTGAATATTGCTCGAGAAGTTCTAAAAGAATTAAAAAGCCTACATGTGCAGTTACTTAAATACTAGAATGAAATTCTCGTCGAAAGGCAAGGGTATTATAATAACATTAACTGCCACTTATAGCCACTTCCGCATAAGATTTATAACTTTAGAACAAATATAGACTAACCCAGCATTCAGTTACAATTTGAATCTTCAACTCTAAAAATTGGCTACTATAACTACTATTTTCCTTTAGCAAATTAAATAAATAATCTTTATAGTTTGCTAAATTTATTTGCAGTTTGAAGAATAATTAAGTAAAATTGAATGAGTCAAATCCTGTAGCATCCTTTCCGTGATCTTTGGCAATGCTTTGAAAATCTCACCTTAAATTACACGAGATTCTTATAAATAAATAACAATCAATAACTATAATATTTGAAAAAACCTGATATTTCCAGAACATTTAGCGATGATAATCATGAAAAAACTCCAAATTGCACTGATAATTAAATGAATGTAATTGTAAATTAATATACCAATTAGCTCTTTAAGCAAAAAAAAATAACACTCTGAATCACTATCTTAGTAAACAAATATAATAAACATTAAAAAAAATCACATTGCGGTATATTTTTTATAACGCCATTCCAAATCGATTTGCAAAGAAAAAATTAATAATCCTTAACATTTCAATTAAGGTTTTTCGTGATATTGCTGATGAGGCAATAGTAATTTAAATAACTAAAAATTAAATTCCAATGCTACTTTAATGGGTCGTTCGTCGACATGACACGATGACAGATGTCCGTATGGACGTACAAACAGAAGAACAAAACGTATGAAAGTTAGGTCCCTGCTGTCCTACCTTTCGATGACAAAAATGATTCTGAAGATCTGATCGATAGAACAGATTTCGTCACCGATGTAAGGACAGGACGGGACACTTTGGGAAGACTACCATGTCAATACCTTCTTTTCTATTAAAAAAATTTTTCGAATTTAAAAAAAGATTATAAAATATTCTAAAAATAACTTCAGGGCTTCATCCTCATTGACTATACATCCCAGGACCCCTCCCTAAAGATCCTTAAATAAACATATATTTTTCTCCCTTCAATAAACCCACAGACTACGGCCGTCATTTTAGAAATGGTAAACCAAAGGTCACCAAGTGATTCGATTGAATAACTCGTCAAATATTCAGACAAATGTAACAAAAACTAAGATTTAAGGGTTTATGAGGATTCTTAATATTTCTAAATTATTAAAATTTTGTGCTGTCATTGGAAATTTGAAAGTTAATAGCATTTTTAATATGAAGACGACCCTTTATGCATTTTTTTTTGTCCTGCAATTAACTCATGATGTTATATAAACACAAGGTCAAAAAGGTCCGATTCTATAGGATGACTAGCGTTCGAAATAATCACTAGTGGGTACTTTTTCCACAGCTGTACCTATCAAAATCGCTTAAAGTATCCAACCTACACTACAACTAAAGTAATCTAGTTTAAAAGTCGCGCGCGAAATTCTTTGACTGGATTTATAACGAGCTCCGCCCACTTTTCCATGTGGTTTCGGTTTACAGTTTGAACTATTTAGATATTGGCGTTTTTTTCATTCTATGATTTGGCGACATTTATTTTTGTGTGTCATCAAATTTTAAAATCATAGATTCTCGTTTGTCATGAACGTTTTTGTCATAAAAAGTACTTGAAATGTAAAAGCATCATTTAAATTATGTATTAACATACAAAGATAATGCATGAGTGAATTATTTACATTAATAAAAAATCTTTTTAATCAATTAAGCCAAGTTGTCCTACAGATGTCGCCACGATTCTCAAAATGAAGCTTTAAAAAAAAATTAATAATTAAAAAATTGATTGATATGGTTCCTTCAAATCTTTTTTAAATTGTCTTTCATCCCTATTTGCGTATCTGGTGCAAACAGATCATACGTTTAAAAAATACTTTACAAGAAACTGTGATTTGAAAAATAATGCATTACGTGTATAGGACTGACAGTCCCTCTTAACCTATAGGAGCTATAACTAAAGCTTAAAAATATATGAAAATAATTTTCAATTATCAAAAACATGACACAAGTTCAAAAAACTTTCTTTATTAAATAATTGCACTTTTATAGGATACACGATAGGACAATCACAGAAGAGTACAGTAATGATCAACATTTAAACACACAAATAAATGATATTGTTAAATGTCATAGATCATACAATGGATGAGATTTGAGCGTTGTTAATCTTTTATTTGTTTACATGCTAAAGAAACCTTAAGTATGTTTACGAAAATCTTAGTGCAGTAAAAATGTTTTTTTTTTTAATTTAAATCTTGTTTCTTTAAGGCATCATGGGTAAAAAAAATATCTTCATTTTGTTGAGACGAGTTATATTTTGAACCATGTCAAAGAGTTGAAGGTCCTCCGAGTCATACAGCTAAATTAATATTATGTAAAAAGATAATTATTCAATTAGAAATGCAATATTACAGTGATATAGGGGAATATCAGGTAAAATTTGCAAATTAACTTAGCTATTTAATTTATTTCTGGGTTCAACCGTTCTATACCAAATTTCTTTCCCTTATAACTCATAACTTTTAATCAGGTAATTAGTCAGCACTTTAAAATCTTTTTCTTTGGCACTGTCTTTGGCTTTATTGTCCAATTTAAAAATTAATTTTAAAAAAATTATAATTCCACACAATTTTTTTTAAAATATGAAATATATTTGAACAATTATTAACTAGATAATTACATTTGTACACAACACATTAGTGGTAACTGTTATCTCTCACTGGTTTTTGACTTTTCTTTTCGCGAATTCTGAAATATTCAATTAAAATCAAAGATTGCACTTATAATTTGCATATAATGTGATTTTTCAATATAAAAATGTATTTTTTTATGAAAATGCACAAATATAAGTGAAACGTGAGTAATTTATAATTCCGTACGATGGCCAACTGTTATTTTTGTTTAAGGTACCACGAAAATAAATTTTACTACGATGATTTATTTGGTGTGATAATTGACCAATTATCATCCCTCTCAATCGAATTAAAATTTAACTATTTATTGCGCAACCTGTTAAAATCACATACAAACAAAATATATTAATCACCACATAATATTACACAATATTACTGTCATCAACAAAAACCACGACAATAACTATATGATACATGTAACGCAAAATGAATGGAAAAGTGACGGGACATTTTTCTTTCATACAAGAAAATACGTCAAAATAACGTCGAAGTAAATTTTTCACATTATAATTGTCCAAGTAACACCTTTTTCACAATCTAATCAACAAATTGACAGACAAACACTTATTTCGACTTTTGAGATTGTAAAAACTTTCGCATCAAATGTTTCATAAAGTTGAGAATTTGAATAAAAAGTTTTGTTATTTTTAAGTTTTTCATCATTTTAGTTTTTCAATATTCAGTTTTGTCATTGTGCATTTTTAACTAGTACTCGTGTCCTTTGGACAGCACAGTATAGGTTTCATAAAAAAAGTACTCTTATGTACATTTCCTATTTTGCACAACTAGAAAAATGAGGCAATCGAAACAAAATTGTACATATAACCAGGACCTCGCACTTTTAACCGGAAACAAGCTCAGAATATGTCCTTCAGAATATACCTTCCTTACCTGCTCATTTGGGATAGAAGCTAAAAGTCTCCACCTTAGACTTTATCACCCACCTAAATATTTTTCTTTGGTTAAGCATTATCGTCAACAAGTAGTAACTGAGGCCATACGAAATTCAAAATAATTTGCATAGCCCTTGGCTGAGAAATTCGGCATTGCCCATTTCCCCAAGTATGAATCCAACCACAATTTTATCCACTATATGGTTGGATGTTCCAATATATCCTAATATAACTTTAATAGAGTAGACATTTCACAGTTCATTGAGCGTAAGTAGCGCTGCCACCGGCACACAAGTAATACTTGCTGTCGACGTAAGTTGATTCCTGCGACGCCGTCGACAAATTGCTGGTGAGTGAGCTGCACAGTGCCGAGATGCTGGGCAAGCTGACGTTGTTGCTGGGCGAGAGGGATTCAGCCGTGACGCCCATGGAATAAGGGCTTCGGTCGCAGGCTGGTGAGGCCAGGGCTTGCTGGAGACGCATCGGCCACTGGTTCACAGGGGAGGGGACTGGAAAGAGAAGGGAGAGTTAGTGGGTGCAGTTCTAAATTGGTGACTCGAATTTTGATACCATTATATTTTTCAGATTTTCCCCCAAAAGTGTAAGTACAATTATTTAACATACATCGTTTTGGACAATTCGATATAATGCATAGCGGCAATTGGGCCCTTTACATCATTGGCAAGTTACTTGCTTTATCTTAGATTGTTTGTTTCTAGTTTTTAGGGGGAAAAGTTACTAACATATTCCAAGAACGCTATTTGTAAAAAATGGGCAGCTTAGCTGAACAAAATTTCCTTGTAACTTTTCTGAATTCTGGAAATTATGAAACTAGAACGAACTCTAAACGAAACACCTAAGGTCGATTTCACATTATTTTTTAAGCTTAGACGTGCTCAAAAATGAAGGTGTTTCATTCTTGAATATATATGCAGTGTTTTATGAATGAATATAAAGCAAATTTAAGTAATAAACTTGAGGAAATATTTTCACGCAAAAAAAAAAGCAAACTTGAGTAATATATACATGGAGCCATTTTGATATTGAACATTCTACTTTAAAATAGAAAAGTTGTAATTAAGAAATATTGAAAAATAAAGACAATAATAATAGGCATGTAAGTATACTAAATTACGAAGTATAAATTTCTGCGATAGGTTTAAGTGTTAATTTAAAGAAAGGAAATTCCTTTTTTTACTCTTTCTTTATCATACAATGACTTATACTCTTAAAACGAACGAGCGATTTTAACTCAGTCTGAGTTAATTTTCACTCCTCCAGTCCAGAAAATGCACTTCCCGAAAGGAGTGGATCCTTTGTGTGTTAAACCTAAAACAGGATCACTCCAAACGAGTGATTTTAATTCAGTCTGAGTTAATATTCACTCCTTTCCAGTGTCGAAAATTCACTTCTCCTACTGGAGTGGATTTCACTTTTTTGTTTTAAGAGTGTAGTGCGTTAAAAAACTATCTTTTTATCATACCATTTTAGTTTTATAAGAACCAATAATAACCTAATTCCCCCAAACAGAACCTAAAACTCGATCATTACTACGACTTTACGATATACACATGGATTTCTTTTACGATATCTCGCCCCATTTACTGCCCCAAGAAGACAAATCTCACGGCATCTATTCCGAGGTATCTCGGACATTGTTTATCATAAATTTCTCTTTCCCATGTGGCAACACAAAACTCCAACACAAGGATGGGCCTATTTCGTAGAGTTGCCTATTTGCACTACGTTTTTAACGCCTGCTAACTTCTGTTCCAAAAAGGCAAGGAGGAGGTTTTTACGGTGTTCTTTTTTTTTTCTTGGTGTTTCCGTGGCCTTCTGGAGTTGCAAATCGTCTCGACGGTTTATCTTATGGAGATATGGAGGGAGGTTGGAGGGGATTGCACCCGAATTGGACAGAATCGGAGGACGAGATCTTTTAAAAGAACGGAAAATTTCGGTTTCCGTTCTTTTCCTAAAGATTTTTTTTTTTTTAATATGTTCACTGGAATATTGATCTGCATAAGAATGTTTGTAATCTCATTTTTTTGCTGCCTTGTTAAAAAGAATTGAATAAAAAGAATGAATCGTCTATAAGTGCATAAATGTTTAAAAAGTACGCAATTGGCCGTCTATGTGCTGGCGATTAAAATTGCTATGACTTTAAATGGTTCCTAGATTTTCAACAACAAAAAAATCATGTTTTTAATATAATATCAAATTATCGATACAATTTAAGAAATTAATTAGTAATCTGCTATCTATAATCTAGGAATTTACATCTAGAATATTATTTGTTTACTAGTTCTAAGAAACAAAATTACTTTTATTCACGTGTTGAAGCAGCAATCGAATGTCTTGTCTCATACTGCGGTCTTAAAAAAACCCTCTGAGAAATAAACAAACTGGCTGAATTGTAAACTTGTTTTCACTGATTGAATATAAGTAAATTTTTTAATTGCAAATTTAATTTCTTTAATTTTTTAAAAATTGTATTTCTGTTGCATATGATTTTTAATGATTCCTCCACATTTCATTTTTATTATAAAACTTAGTTAAATTAATTTCTTTTTTAAATTATGTGTGTTGCAAGAAAACCCGACTTTCAGGTGACAGGTTAAAATGGCTGTATTCGTCAGAGGGTTATTGATTGAAGGAATTTCTCAGAGAGACCCTGAATTCGGGTACATCGCGTCAATAACTGGTTGGTTGGTTGGCAGACATATATTTTCAGGCTTGTGTGCTTGTTCGCAAGGACCCGCTTATAAACCATCGTCAAGTAGGACAACACAAGACACACACATACACAAATGACAGATGCTGCCATCTGTCGCCACCTCCACAATTTAGACATGTCCCTGAAGGGTTAGGGAAATTTTCTCCAGGGACCTGTACCCATGGGAAACTGCGCAATGACCACCCACAGAACTTTCGGACCCAACAGATGTAACGAGCACGTACTCCGCATATACTCGACAAATACAAACATCCATGTCTCAACGGGATTCGAACCCGTACCCAGCAGCTCCAAAGGCCAATGTCTTAACCACTAGGCCGCCGGATCGGCAAAAATAACTGGTGATCCAGACCATCGCGTTCCAGCGAGCAAGACAAAG
Source organism: Hylyphantes graminicola (assembly GCA_023701765.1). NCBI lineage: Eukaryota > Metazoa > Arthropoda > Arachnida > Araneae > Linyphiidae > Hylyphantes > Hylyphantes graminicola. The sequence goes on from CM043119.1 coordinate 66,988,152, forward strand.
CTCTGGCTTTTCCCTGTCGGCGTGTGTGGTCTTCAATACCCGGGGACAGAGGGATCTGTCGTCGGGAGCACGGGACGAATTCAAAAACTGAAGTCTCAATTTTCACGAGGAACGGCCTTTTTTTACGAGTGTGTGCCCCCCTTTCCATTGAATTTCAGGATCCTCATGGGACATGCATTCTTGAGATAAAATGAGCGAGTGAGAGATGAGGTTGTTTTGTGGGACAGAGGCTGCTAAACTGGGTTTATGAGATACAGCAGTTGAAGTTTATAACAACTAGAAATGTCTGTCATCATTTCCTGAAAATTTGTTGCTGGGGAGCCCAGTAGGTTAGGCACTCGCCTAGCATACAAAATGTCCCAGGTTCGGGTCCGGGCATCGCCAAAATAGCTGCCGCCCCATAAACGGCCCCGTGCAGCCAAAAATGTACGACGAATAATACCCCGTGTTTGGGAGTGCACGTTAAATATCCCTCAAAGTCCTTACGCTGCATGCGAGGTCGCCCTTAACGGTTGCGTTGCGTTGGGTGCTTATTCAGGTGTCGGCTCATCACCTGACTATGGTTCTAAAATACGACGCCAGTCTCCAATAGCTCTCGTCTCGTGTCGTGTTAATTCAATGAAACATCCTTTACTTTCCAGCTCACGGTGCGAAATTCTTGTTTCCTTTAAAACCTTCACACACAACTAAAAACTCATACAAGACATCCCTTCCCAAAACGTTTTCCTATCCTTTTCCAAGGCTTCCCCAGCAAAAGATGAATGGCAATTCATCCCCCCCCCGAATGCTGTATTAATTGGCCCAAATGGGATGTTGACGGATCATCACGGTGGGTGGAAAGTTACCTGCAGTTACGCTAGCAGTCTGCGCGGCTGTAACGGGAGTGGGTTCGATTCCCGCCTTCGCCCTTGGTGTATTTTCCTATCTCTGTGACAGTAAAAACTCTTTCTGCGTCTGTTTTAACTGACGAAGGCTTATATAAGCGGTCTCTGATCCAGCACACAAGCAGGAACACATATGTACCTAACCCCCCCCCCCCCCCTACCAGGCAACTAAAAACTCCTACAAGAAATCCCTTCCCAAAACATTTTCCTATCCTTTTCCAAGGCTTCCCCAGAAAGATGAATGGCAATTCATCACCCTCCCCGAATGCTGTATTAATTGGCCCAAATGGATGTTGACGGATCATCACGGTGGGCGGAAAGTTACCCGCTATTAGGAGACCGAATTTGTCACAACCCCGGTGTCGCCGATGACATCGGGCTAAGACAGAAAAGCACTGTGTCATTCGCGGAGATTTTTCTGTTAAAGAAAGTCGTGATGAGGATGTTAAAGTGGTGTGATAACGACTTAAGACGCGAGCAAAATCCTATACGTATATTTCCTAACTAATAGTAATATTATATAATTATCTAAACATAATTTTCATACAAATTTATGCTAAAAAGTATGTTGTTGTTCTTTCTGAATGCCACTCGGTAACCAAGCCCGGAGTAGAGAACTACCCGAATTTTAAGGCGAAGTGTGGAGGTTTCCGCTTTTATTGAGCACCACAAGGGAGGAAGTCCGACTTTAGCTCGTCAGCATGACATATCCGTTTTACAAGAATATCCCTTTCACACATCCATTCCAACTGACATATCGGAATTTTGATTCAGATCCAAAGCCGATAACCCTTTGATTAGGTACCCCCATAGGTATTACTTTGGTATGGGATGCTAATGGTTAATGTAAATGGGTAATGTAGTCGATTCCGGCTGCCTTTTTCTAGCCTCCATTAGTAGCTTTAACACAGCCAATTACTCTTCGTATTTAGAACCCTGGTCAAGTGACGAATTGGTATGGGAAAATGGAGGACTTTGTGACCACGGCATATTTAACGTGCTCCAGCCGCTAATAGCAACACAGTGGTCTTTAGCCGAATATAAGCGCCGACCCATCAACCATCAGAATTGCAAGTACCGCCGAGGACAGAACCCACAACCCTTCCGACGCGAGCACGACACTTCACACGACTGAGCTACAACTACCACAGCTGAAATATATAGAAATATATCTAAATATATAGGGCTGTGGGGCGCCCTGTGGTCAGAGTCTCGATCTCCGGATCGGAAGGTCCCACGATCGACTCCTGGTCGCTGAAAACTCACGGAGTATATGTGGAGTACGTGCTCGTTAAATCTGTTGGGTACGAAAGTCCTGTGGGCGGTCATTGCGCAGTTTCCACTTGTACAGGTTCCTGGAGAATATTGCCCACCCTCAGGGCCATGTCTAAATTGTGGAGGTGGCGCTTGATAGATGGCAGCATCTGTCAACTGCCATCTAATGTGTGTGTGTTGTGTCTGTCTTACTTGACGAAGGTTTATAAGCGCGTCTCTGACCAAGCACACAAGCCAGAAAATATATGTATACCAACCAACCAATCTATCTAAATAATATAGAAATGGAAGATACAAAATAAGAAAAAAAACACTATTTTCTCCTCTCCTTCGAGTGCGGTAGAGGTGCCGAGAAGTGCCCGAGATAAAAGTCGTCCTCGTCCTCTATGCTCTCTCCGGTGGCGTTCGTCAGAGTGCCTTTCGGTGTAATTTTTTGGGCCCTTCTGAAGTGCGATCGCTTCGGGGCACTTGGAGACAATAGATGGGTGTTCCGGAAATGTAATTTTGGGAAAAGAAAAACTACTTCCTTTCTGTGATTGTGAGATTGCCATAATTTTATTTATTTGTTAGACTGCTATACAGAAAAGAAAATGTCCAATTACATAGCAGAGGCAAGACTAATTAATAGGCGCTAAAATAAGAAGAAAGACTGGAGGCGCTAAAATCGATTAAAAAAAATACAGACAACAAACATTAGATTTTCAAGCATTAAAATGAAAGCAATAAAATTGAATAAAAGGAAAGCATTAAAATTGAATAAAATACAAGCTTAAAAATTGAATAAAATAAAACCATTAAAATTGAATAAAACGCACACAAACAATGAATTTACACTGATTTATAAGGAAACTGATAAAATATCCCTTTTTAATTTCGTAAGGTTGTCAAAAAATAAATCACTGTTCATTGGGAGTTTGTAAACCAGTTTCATGAATTGTATATATGGCTGATTTTTTAAGATAGTTTTTTGAGAAAAAAGGTTCTTTTAGAAAAGGGTCTGTCTCGAGAATGGCGGGCCCAATTTTTTTTTCACTTCAAGCATGCTGGAACTATTTTTAGTTAACCCTTTCAATCCCAGTGATGCCATTTGGCATCATCACTTTCAATATTTTTTTCAAAATGTTTATGTCCCGTTAAGACATCCAAACGCACATCATTCGATTCTTCACACTGTGTTCTATTAGACAATATTTTACATTAGTATCAATAGAAGTCAGAACTACTATTTTTTTTATTTAGAAAATAGTCAACAAGCGTTTCTCCTGATTTTTGATAAGTTCACTTCAGTTCCAAATATTTAAAACACAATTTAAACTATTTCGGTTAAAATAATTACTAATTTTTTTTAATAAAATGGTCAGATACCTTAAAATATATAACTTGAAGTGTTTTTAGGTAAAATATATATTTTTATTTTGTTGTTTTCCACAGTTAAAGAATTTTGGCATTGTTTCAAAAACTATATAAAAAAAATTAAATGATTTTTTTTTTTCCTATGGAATTCGTATATTTGGCCTAAAATAAGCTTATTTTGTGAATATCAGATGTTTCTGGAGTGTAGTAAATTTTTGGGACTGAAAGGGTGAAGGTAGACTACTGAGAAGAAAAAAAATTACAAAGTTTACAGTTATTACAGTTATTCAAGTTCATAAAACAGGTAGACATGTGGGGCTTAGGTTTTACCTTAAATAGTAAGTGGCTTGACTTTAAAGTTTTAAAATCGACATAGATTCTCTATTATTTGTATTATTCGATCAAACTGAATGGATAAAATCAAACCGACCAATGGATAAAACTTATTCATATAAATGTTTAGTATTATAACAGCGAACTATCTAACTTTTAAGTCGGATTTAATAAAGCTATGCTGTAAGTTAAGGAACCAATGGCCGATGACTGAAATCCCGCTTTATGACAGCTGCCAACATAATTTAATCAAAATTAAATCTTTAACATAAGCGAAATCCTCATCAATATCAATGAAAGAAAGCAGATCACCATCAACCAAACAAAAAAAAAAACATTTCCTTCTCTTCATTCACTCAAAGTAGCCGCTTCCTCCAATGTTTAATTGTTTGCGATTTCACCGGCATAAACACACAAGATCTTCTGTATATATCGACTGCGCCGAACTGTATACACATCTTCATCACCTACACTTTACATAATTACCAACTTTATCTCTTTCCACCTCAAACAGGCTCCGATGGACATCTGGACAAGTTTACTTTTCGGCGATTTCGGTAGCTCCAAATCTCCATTGAACTTATCGGGACGTGTGTTTGAGCTCCCAATCCAAATAAACTCCCACCAAATCCCAGTGTAAACTGTTGGATATTATAAACAAGATTTGTTGATGCTAACTCTTGTTCAAAAGGGAACGGACGGCTGTTCGAGGTTTTAGTGTGGTTTTAGCCAGTTGTGGTGTCTGTCCAGTCTGTATTGGTTCTCCTCACAACTCATTCCTCCTTGGTTCTCCCCTGTGGTAGCGCGAAGTCTTGCGAAGATGAATCTTTTGGATACTGTGATACTTTCCTTTAGGAAGCCTTTAATTATTTTTCCTTTAGCCTTTATTAATTCCTTTAAGAAGCCTGCAAATTTACTTTTATTACTTAATTTACAGTCAAGTTTGATTCATATTTTCGTGTAAACTGTGGATAATATAAACACGATTTGTTGATGCTAACTCTTGTTCAAAAGGGAACGGACGGCTGTTCGAGGTTTTAGTGTGGTTTTAGATAGTTGTGGTGTCTGTCCAGTCCGTATTGGTTCTCCCCTGTGGTAGCAGCGAATCTTGCGAAGATGCATCTTTTGGGTACTGTGATATTTTCCTTTAGGGAGCCTTGAATCGATGCAAACTTGAATCGATGCAAATGTACTTCATGTTTACATTCATATTTACGCGTAAACTGTGGATATTCTAAACAAGATTTGTTGATGCTAACTCTTGTTCAAAAGGGAACGGACGGCTGTTCGAGATTTTAGTGTGGTTTTAGCCAGTTGTGGTGTCTGTCCAGTCAGTATTAGTTCTCCCCAGTGTCCTGTGGTAGCGCGAAGTCTTGAGAAGATGAATGCCTGGATACTGCGATACTTTCCTTTAAGAAGCCTTTAATAGATGCAAATTAACTTTTTTAGTACTTAATTTACAATCAAGCTTGATTCATATTTTCGTGTAAACTGTGGATATTATAGAAATAATGCTGTTGGTGTTAATTCTTGTTCGGAAGGAATCGGCCGGATGTTCGAGGTTTAAGCGTGGTTTTAACCCACTTATGATGTCTGTCCAGTCCATATTGATACCGCGATGTCTTAAGAAGATACCTTTGGATACTGTGATAATTTCTTTCAGGAGCCATTAAATCGTTGCAAATTTACATTTGAAACTAAATTTACTATCAAGTTTGATAGTGGATATATTTTTTAGGGTGGTTTTAACCCGTTTATGGTGTCTGTCTAGTCCATATTGGTACCGCGATGTCTCATAAAGATGCCTCTGGTTAGTGTGATAATTTCTTTCAGGAACCATTACATCATTGCAAATTTACTTTTAAAACTAAATTTACTATCAAGTTTGATTGTGGATATATTGTCGTTCGCTTTAGTAGTGGTTACTGCATATTTTTTTTTATGTTTTAGTGGGGTTCCTGCTTCTTTTACTTGTGATGTCTAATTCTCTATTCTAATTAAGGTCAACAATTTGTTTTCAAGGTACTTTTCTTTGGATAATGCATGAATTTGGTGAAAGATAAGTAAAATTGCGTGTGTGGTGCTCGCTGAGTTAGCAATCTATTTTTTTAACGAGGAATTGACAATATGCTTTAATTCATTAGTGTTTCTTAGAGCTGACTTTGTAGGTCTTCGTTTGTTTTTTTCGAGTTGCGGGTCTGTGCTCACTTTGTATTAGGTTGTACCCTTCCGGCTGTCTATTTCTAGCCTCCACCTCTCTTCATTTAAACTATCGTCACTTTTGAGATTATACAGGTAATTTCGGAGTAGATGTTAAATTGCTTTTAGTTGTATAACTTTGTGTGGAAAAATTATGAATTTTTTATTGTGAATGTTACCAGTGATTTCGTGTTTTAGGGTGTTTTTTTTACTAGTTGTGGCACCTGAACAAGAAATAGTTTTTTCTTTGAAAGTATTATTAAAAGTCTGGTTAACTATTTGTATACTGAAAGCAGTTAATGTAAGTTGTGCGAAGTCGGTGCACCTCAGTTTAACAATCAACTGTTTACGAAAAATACAATGGTTTAGTTAGCCATAGTATTCCTAACAACTAAATTTAGTTGTTTTTTCTAGTTGTAGGTCTCTATACTTAGTAACTTATGAAAAGTGTTAGTTTGTTTTTGGAATTGGGTCATATGTGTAATTATTATACTCAGTTTGTATACATTCTAGATAGTACATATTTACGGTTTTCCTGTACATAATTTGAAGAAGTGCTCTCAGGATACACGGTTATTGTTTCATGTATGTTATTGCGCTGTGTTAATTTTGAATTTTGCTGAATTGAATAAGAAACTATTCACAACAAATCTTACAGGGTTTAACCGTAGTGAACATGTTTGTATGCTTCACGGCAATATTTTGAAATTTTTTTCAGACATTCCTGATTACTTTGCCCAATATTGTGGTGTCATTAATTGAAGGTTGCAAAGAAAATGTGAATAGAAATGTTTTTAACTCATCGTTGCAGTCTTCAACTCACGTGTTTACTCACATTGTTACCCGTGAATATTGTTAACCGGCAGCCGAACTTACTCGCGTTTTGCACTTAGCTGCTGTTTCGTAAAAGAGTTAGTTGTGTGATAAAAAAATCACATAAGTTCAGCATAAAAATATCGGTCAACAATGCATTTTAGACGACCGATTTCGATGTTTCGACAATATTATTTTGGTTTAGAATTTCTGCATATGCAATTATCACGCGCGTCGGAAAACGTGACTTCTTCCGACTGTATTCTAGTGAATTTTGAAGCATTTTTATTAATTTTCGAGTTGAATAAGTGGATTTATTAGTTGTATCCACCAGAAATTGCATCCACCAATTGGTTTATATCGATGATACAATGTAGGATTTTTTACAAAACCCGGGATAAATATATTGTTGACCATCTATATTGCACGTGGCTTTCAGTGATATTCGGTGAGTTGACCTTTTGTTTATATTTCGAAATTCTATTTTTGACAAATATATGTATTTATTGCGATAATTTGGAAAAATAAAATGTGTTTCTGCTTACAAAACCTTATTTGACTGAAATATTTTCTAAATTATTTTGGAATATAATTCACACTACTACAATACCTCTATTGAAGTTTTATTAATTTGGTTATACGATTTTTATAGAAATATTGCATCGACTTCGAGTTAAATAACGTACTTAACTCATTTAAGATTTCCAATATCTTATGGTATTTAGAATAATATAAAGAATTCTCATTGTTTACGAAATTTCAAGAATCAATCGTAGCAGCCACGTAACTAAATTCTTGATTTTTCTCACTTCCCCTAATTTCGTCAACTTGTCTTAGCACACGTAATTTTCTCTTACTTCTTTATTTATATGATTGTATTTGCAGTTAAATCATGTGCACTTGAAGTTATCGTAATTAAATTTGTTGGCGTTAACTTTGAGTGACTATTCGTAAATTTAAAAGAAACAAATTATTTAACATTACTTGATAACATTTGTCAATATTTATTCAGTGTTTTTATTAAGTTTTTATTTAGCAGGCTTAATTGTTATTTATGCGACGTTTCAGAAAATGGCATTTTTACAAGTATAGATTCGAATTGTCAATTTAATAGAATGGAGCTGATGCAGCAAACAGAATGTTTTCAATTGATTATATAGGTTGTGTATTGTTATTGGTATTTAACCCTTTAAGTTCCAATGACAATTTGGCATCATCATTTTAGAAAAAAATTCTGATAGTCAATAGTCATTTATGATATCAAAAAGCACATCATTCGATTCTTCAAACTCTTTTCTATTAGAAAATAATTTTTATTAATCCCAATAGATGTCAGCAGTATTATTTTTTAAAAATTATGATCAGAAACATGATGATGCCAAATGGTATCACTTGGACTGAAAGGGTTAAAAAAACAGTAGTTAATGCATACTTTAGTTGGCCTTTCTGTTAAAATATCAATATTATTTGCCTAACCTGACACTGAACAAAGTAAAGATCAATCAATAGAAAAAAAGTTGTTCGGGACTGAGAATGACTTTGACACTTTTTCGCTCATTACTGTTTATTAAGAGTGACTGTCAGTCCAATTGAGCTAATGAATTATTTCTAAATCACAACTTTTGCAAAAGAATTTTTTGGCCAATTTCTCCCGTTTTCACCAGGAATGAGAATCATTATAGCATCAATTTAAAACAAACAAAATTGAAAAGAAAATAACATCCGATTATTTAATTATAATTTGATCAAATTTTAAAATAGTGTTGCCATCTGCTATATATTTTTAGCATTTTAAAACTTACAAAAATATATAATTAAATAACTCCATTAAAAAAAAATTTCAAATTTGTTTCATTTCGACTGCATATTGATTTTCATACCTAAGGAGAAATGGCTAACATGGCAAAGCAATACTTCTGTTGTTGAAGTTATAATTCCAAAACTAATGCATCATCTCTATGGGACTGACAATCCCTCTCAACTGACAATTGATGCAGTCACTCTACAAAATGAAACCTCAAGAATTCAATTAATATGCGTTACTTCCATTTTTGGGTTTTTAAGGTCACCTTAAGAATGTTTTTTCCCACATTAAAAGGCTAACTACTACGTCCAAAGTAGCTTCGCGTTCCCGATTTTCAACTGACGCAACGTGTGTTGAGAGACGCCTTCTAGTGCTATCTGATCACGAGCCTTTTTTAATAGAAATTTTTCTTGCTGATAACACGTGATTCTGTGTCTATCGAGCTAAAGACAAAGTCTTTTGCTGACTCTGTAAGGAGTTTTTTTCTTACTTGAGATTGTTGCGATGTGATCGGCGGAGTTAGTCATCAGGTGACCCTTTTTAAAGGACACGTTACTTCCATTAATTTGTTGTTGGAAAGATGCTTGAAAACAACTGAAACACTTAATTAAACTAGTTCAAAAAGCAAAATTAATCTTATCGTATGACATTTACTCACTGATTACCGTCTTATTGATTTCTATTAGGGCTGATAAAGAGGACAAGTCGTTTTCTAGTCGATCGTATGATGTTTAATTAAATTTAATCGAGCTGGTTTTTATTTTGCTGAGCTTTTAAAAAGCTTTAAATAAATAGTTACTTCAGTGGAAATAGACACCACACTAATTTATACGTAAAATCTTCGAAGTCGATGTTGTGAAAAGTACGAAGTTTGTAAATCGTTAAGATACTGTATGGGGATTTTTATGAATTGAACGCTCCGATTTATTAGAGCTAATCGCATATATACACTCTAAAAAAATATGTAAGGTTACTAAGAATTCTCTAGGAAACTCAGCTTCCATAAGTTTTTTAGTAATGTTACATAAGAAATATGCGTATATATTACTTATTAGTATCCAATACAATCATTTAAATTGCAAGCATACTATAAAAACTTCAGTAAACGTTACAAGATATATTCTAGTAATCAATACATCCACTTATGTAGTATCTTTACTAGGAAAACCTTAGTAAGGAGCAGTTTCAAAAATGTTAAACAAGAGGGCGCCACTTTCTTTTAGTCAAGTATTATTTCGACTTTTCCGGAGCAGGTCGCAGGACAGAACTCGCAACCTCAAGATTAGCTCGCTCATCTTTCAACGAGAAGTAGCACGTTTGTCCACGCGGTCATCGGGACATGCAGATCCTTTGCGTGTAAATAATGAGGTTAAAATCTTGATCGATATAAAGCTTTCGGATATGAAGTTTTAGAAATAATTTAACACAATTTGTATGTATGTACTAAAGTAAAAGAAACCCACGTTTTTCGGTTTCTCATCGTTGCGATATCGATTCGTTATAATTTTTCGATGAAACGTACATTGATTGAATTTTCACCATTGACCGATATCGAATCAGACTTTTATCTCTTAGTCTCGTACACTTTCAATTTACGGACGCGATCACCGGTTAGTTTTTGCTAAATCCGATAAATTTAATCCGAATCGAACAAATTTCGAGAAACAAAACAATGCAACAAGGGAAACTACGCATCTCTCAAAAAGATAGCCAGGCGGCGCTGTAAGCGTTACATCAATTTACTTAGTATTGCTTAGTATTACTACAGTAGTTTCTTTAGGTTACAGATGATTTTCTAGTAAATGGTGAAAACCTGTAAAGTTACTAAGTAATCGTTAGTAAATTCAAGCCGAATTTTTTACAGTGTATATATATATTTTTAATTTTACGCTTGAAGGGTCTAGATTTAAAACTCGCATTCCGTTCTTCAGAATTTTTTAAGGGCACCCGAAAACCAGCAGAAACTCATATACTTTAAAATTTAGAAATATATTTTTTATGTACCTTTTCTCAGGACTTTTAGCCACATACAAAAATTTGATGTTTATGTATGCGTCAAACACCCCTGCATACACCGAAGCTTGTATTTAGTAATAGGGGTCTTTTTGAATTTACTGTAAATTTGTTTACCCATTAACCCAAGTTTTATGAGCTCAATATAACTCTTATTACATCTTTAACATTCTTAAAATATTTTAAATACTTCTAGCTATCATAGAAACTAAATTTAAAAAGTATTGGAAAGAAAGAAAATGAGACTTTCAAAATTACAAATAAAAAGATTTCTTTGTTGTTTAAAATTTGACTTCTTGGGTGCCCTTCAAAAACAAAGTCTTCTTCAACAAAGACTTATACCTAAATTCTTGGAAGAATTTTCCAACATTTTAGTAAAATAAGAAGTATGAAGAAATGTGACAATGTACACATGTCCTTTTAACATTTAGCTTATCAAATAAATATTAATTTTTTGTGTTTACAAAATACTTGTATACCTTTTCGACTGTTAACTTCTATAGGTGGTTTCTAGATAAGGTAATTTTATAAATGTAATATACATATATGCTTAAATTTATTTATTTTTCATTTGGAACTCTTAAATCCTAGTACACTGTTCACAACAATTAAAGAAACGCATGGTTTATTAAAACCTTCCACCCCCCCCCCCTTCCCCAATGATTCCAATTGGAATCATCAGCTTGCAAGTTTTTAAATTTAACTCGCATTTATTTACCGTTAGATGGAAGAATAATGTCTTTGAATGAAAATGTGAAAAACACAGGGTAAAATAAAATTTACTCTAAAACAATTTTAGCAAATAAATTAACCCTAAATTCTGCATTCATGCGTTTTTCCTATGTTAAAAAATTGATTTTAATTATTTTTAAGAAATAAATTTTTGAAAAAAGGACTGTTGTATTTCAAAAGTTATGATTCCAATTCCCTTCCCCCCTTAAATTTTAGCTCAAAAAATAATATCCCTCCCCTCCCCCTTGTGTTTTACCATTTCATTCTGAATGCATGATGTATCTATTTCACAAATTTTGTATTTTTAGACTAAAAAATAAAAAGATGAGATTGAAAGGGTAACAAAATTAACCAAAGTTCTCCCCACATTGTTTTGAGTAGTGTAGTTGTTACTTTTTAATGTAGTACTGTGGTCTTAAGGATCTCAGAAAAAAATTCGACAAATCTTTACACAGTTTTTCAACATTTTCAAAGTTAACAAAGCATGAAACTGTCGTAACTACATTATTTTTTTAATTTTATAACGACATTAAAAGATTTCGTAAAATCCAGTGCTAACAATTCGAAAAGTTATTCAATATTAAAACAGAAAAACTTACAAAATAGATAACCCTTAAAACTGCAATCGAGTTAACTTTCAAGAGAAAATTTTATTCGAATAACAGCAAACCAAAGGAAATTATTTCGACAGTCAAAATCATGAAGCCACAAACAGAAAGTTTTCAATTTTATTTTTTGTAAACAGTTTGATTGTCAACATTTTAAAATTGAAATTGCAATCTTTCATAAACTAATTTACGTTACTAGTTGTATTCAAATGCTCAAAAATTTTTAACATAATAATCAGATATTTTTTTTAAAAATGAAATACAGATATTTATAAGCAAAAGAGGCATCCAAAACTAAATTGGAATTAGATTTATATTTAGTTTTTATTAGTGTTTAATAAATCCCTAAGGTTTTTTGCTAAATAAGTTAGAATTTTTAAATATTTAACTTGTGTTTTTATATACACGGTGCACAAAATTGGCATGGAATAAGGTCTGCTATGTAAGTGTTTTTTTTTATTATTGAATTTAATCGTTAGTAATTTTTTTGTGATTTTCATTATAAATTCATGTTACTTTTTAACTGTTGCTTTAAAATCCATGCACAGTTCTTGAACAAATGGTACTCAAAATGAACTATAAAAGTTTGGTGGAGTTATTCTCAAAATTGAAAGAGGAGCAGCGTTTAAAAATAATTCAAAATTTTGAATTTTTTAAATATAAATGAAAAACTACTTGTAAATATTTGTTTTTATTGCTACAAAATGTTTAGTTAGAGTGAACATTATATAAAACCACCATAATTTACAAGTTATGATATTATTTCTAAAAATAATCTTTTTGGTACCGTATCCCCTTAAACAATAGGATTTTTAAGGAGAGGCTTGATGCTTCTAGAAAAGACTTTTAACACACTCGTAATTATTAAACAACTGAAATAATAACAAAAACTGGAAAACGGTCCGTGAAGTAAAACTTAGTAAAATTATCAATGGAAAAGGCTAGTAAATACACTTTCGCCGTAATTAATAAACCCCTGAAATAATGAGGAAAACGAAGAACTGTCCAAGAAGTAAAACAATCAGTATTATTACTGTCTATTGAAAGGGCAGGTATGCTTTCGTCGTAAATCTTAACTGAATGTAAGGAGAAAAATCGAAAAACTGTACGTGTAGTGAGACTATTAGTTAAAAAACTGACTATCTAAAATACTGGTAACACACTTTCTTCGTAATTATTTAACCACTGAAATAAGGAGAAAAACAGAAAAATTGTCTTTAAAGTAAATTATTGCTAAAACTTGAGAAGATTCGTGAAGAAAAAAACGTTGATTACTGACGCAAATAGTTTATTAATGCAAAACTATCACCATTTATACTAATAAACTGTTTCCACTAATAGTCTATATTTTTTTCATGCATGTTCTCATGTATCGAGCGCAAAGCTGAAGGTATTTTATGAATATACATAAAACTGACGATTGAAAAAACTGGTAAATACACTTTCGTCTTAATTAATAAACCACTGAAATAAGGAGGAAAAATAGAAAAACAGTCTGTGAAGCAAAACTATTAGTAAAACTCGAGGAGATTCACGAAGAAAACAACGTAGATTATTGGGGCAAATTATGTAACAGTTCAAAAATATCGTCATTTGTAGTAATAAACTATTTGGGTTATTAATCTACGATGTTTTCCTCATGAATCTTCTCATGTATCATGTGGTGAATGTGGTTTTCTAAACATTAGTAAAACTGTCTGTTGAAAAGACTGGTAAATATATTTAAGTCCCAATTATGAAACCCCTGAAATAAGGAGAAAAATAGAAAACAGTCTGTGAAGCAAAGCTTGAGAAGATTCACGAAGAAAACAACGTAAATTATTGGAGCAAGTAATTTAATAATAAAAAAAATATTGAAATTTGTACTATGTAAACTATTTGCGTTATTAATCTGCTATGTTTTCTACGTGAATCTTCTCATGCTTTAGTCCCAATTATTACACCACTGAAATAAGGTGTGAAAAACTTCACTCACCGGTCATGGGCATGTTCTCGACGGCTCCGTTCCCCAGTCTCTGGCAACTCTGCTGCTCCGCGTAGCATCCCGCATCCACGGCGGCCGGGGTCCCAGGAGTTGCCCCGGGCGGCGACATGGATCCCCCGGTCGCACTGCTGCTGGCCGGGCTCATCGGGCTCTGCTTTACCACGAACGGTCCGTCCGTCCACGAACCGGAAACATCTGTCTGCTGCGGCCCGTACGCGGCAGCCACACCACCAAAGTCCGCAGAGGACGGACTAGAAGTGGCCACGGCACAGCTGGACATGTACTGCCCGTTGTAGCCGAAAGTCTGTGGTTGGTTCTGTGGGTTCTGCATGGCCATCTGCTCGGGCAGGTAGTTGGGCATCTGGTTCTGCTGCTGCGGTTGTTGTGCCTCGAAGTTGCCGCTGTTGTTGTAGTAGTAAGGGTGGAAGGGGGCCATGCCGAACTTCCTCTTGACCGCTGCCAGGCGCGGGTTCCTGTCCGGGGTCTGGTGGTAGGGCTGGAGGAGGTTCGCCAGGGCCGCCTGTTGGTGCCCCTGGTTCAGCCCCATGTCGAAACCCATCATCGGGGGGCTGGGGACACCAGTGGCGTAGTACATGGAGTACCTCTGCATGTCCGGGGGGAGTTGACACCGTCTCTTGAAGCCTCTGGGTCGCCTTTTGGACGATCCGTCTTGGAAGAGAGTCACGCTGGCCGGATCGACAGTCCAGTAGTGTCCTTTACCAGGGCGGCCGACTCCTTTGGGGAGCTTGATGAAACAGTCGTTGAGGGACAAGTTGTGTCGCACAGAGTTCTTCCATCCCTTGTACTCGCCCCGGAAAAAAGAAAATTTTGACTGGAGATATTCGTAGATCTCGTTCAGCGTGAGCTTCATGGTGGGCGAGCTCTGGATGGCCATGACTATGAGGGCGATGTAGGAATAGGGAGGCTTTTCCAGTTTCCTCATTCCCGATCCGGATTTCTTGGTCGTAACGTCCTTGTCTTTTGGTTCTTCATCGTCTTTGTCCGAAGAAGTCGATGTCCTCTCACTTTCTGCCACCATACATCCTTCCACCCCTAAGCAAGTTCCATTTTGCATCGGATTTCCATTTTGGAAGTCCACTGTTTCTTTCGTATCCTCTCCATCGATCTGTGGGTATTTCTCAACCTTAACATCCGAGTAAGGTATCATGTCGATGGATTCCCGCACAGGTTTGTCCAGTAAATGGTTCAGTATGCTCTGTCTGTAAGGTGGACTTGTATAGCTCTGTTGCATGTCCTCGTATTGTTCATTTTTGAAGCACTGGATGTTGGCTGGTCGATGGAACATGTTGTTGAACATCCTGTAGGCAGCGCTACGTTCTACATCGTCCGAAGTTATCTCCGCACAGGACGGAAGTCTGTCGGTATTATTGGTGTCCATACTGTATCCGTAATTAGGGACTGTTACAGTATTTTCTGTGCTTTCGCTGCCGGAGTCTTCGTAAACACCATTCTTTGGTTTCCCTTGTGGTGAGTTCCTGCGGTACTGCACGTCTAACTCATCGAGAGTCATAATTTTTTAAATAGTGATTCAATTATTAACTTTATTCTTCGTAGAGTTCAACTGGTTGATTTGATTTCTAAATAATTAGTTGAAGTATCAAAATTCTGTTGGATTGGTGGCAATGTGTATCAATCAGAATAAAAGCATAATAAACTATTCTTGCAAATAATCAAGTCCTCAAAATTGTGTTTTCCAGACAAGTACTAAACAAATATCTCAACAACTATTGCACTAAGTAGGTCCACTTCAAAATTCTTACTGTCAAAAACTTGGAGGCATTAAAAGTACACCAGACTAAACAATGGCTCAATAAATTACAATTCAAGACTACACAAAACAATCAATAAGTTACTGTCAAACATCCGAAACTAGGTAAACAAATCTCGCATAGACACTGGACCAAGTACAAATCAAATCACTACAATACTTCCCTAATTTAAAAAAAACTCGAGCATCTATGACTGTGGTCCGCGTGACATGCATCCAACCTGACAAGCGGGCAAATCCCTTCCAGTATGTCACTTGTGTGGGCGGCGACTTGATAAGCTGTCGTCTCTGCTCAAACGGCCAAGGAAGAAATGAAGAAGAACTGGATACACAGGGAGAAGATTTTTCTTCGTTGCAGCCACAGCATCTTTTCTTTTTCTTCTTTTTCTTTTCTTCGACGACGTACCAAAGTTCTTTCTTGTGTTCTTTATCCCCTCCCCCTTTTCTTTGGATGGTTTACTCCTCCAGATTATCTTTTTTGAAAATCTTTTCTCAAGATTTTTTGTTTGTTTTTTTCATTGGAGATGGCGAAATGGGGAGTTGGTGTTGTTTAAGGGTTGTAATTGGGATTTGTAAGGTTTCGCACACTTAAGCATGATTTTTTATGCGGTGTTGCACTATGAATCGCTGAATGTCAGAGAAATATTCATAGTGGAAATTTTTCTTTAAAAAAAATTGCATTGTTCAAAATGACTTTGTGGGGTCTTCAAAGGGACTATTAAAAGTGGTTATATTTTTTAAAAAAATTTTGGGTAGCATTAAAGAAATAAAAATCAATCGTGTACTATTAATCAAGTATTTTGGAATTGTTTTGATATTTCTGACGACGATGATGTGGCTGAAGCTTATCGAGAGTACTTTTCAAGTGTTTATACAGGTTCTACTAATGATGATATTTTGCTCAATAATGATTCTGTTTTAAGTATAAACTCTATAGGTTTGGTTAAAGTGCACAATATATCTCATAGTAAAATTAAGCATAATTATAAATTAAGTATCTCATAATAAATTTAATTATCTCATAGTCACTTAGTAAAATTAAAAAGAAAGTATCTCATTTGACCATCATACCTCAGAGTCACCTCTAAATCAATGCAAAAAAAAGCAAAATTTTAGAATTTAATATTTTGTGTTTTAAATGACGGAATCATTCGGTTTTTTTTTAAATACTATAACCAAGAATGTCTAATTTCTTTTAAAATTGCGAAAATTTGTAATCTACATGAAGTAGTTTTATATTCATTTGTGTTGTTTGACATTTTTAAGCGTAGGTAGGAGACTTTAAAAAATATTGTAGAAGCCATTTTTATAAAACTTTAAAGTTAATATTAATAGTTTTTCATACATGTATAAATGGAAAATATTTATAATTTTATTGGTTTATTTATAAGCTTTATTTTTTATACATACAGATAAACTGGGTATATTTGACTCCATTCAAGTTTTAATACGTAATAGTATTACATATTAACAACATGTTGACAAAAACTCACAGCTTATTTTTAGATTCAAGATTTCCTAAACATAGAGTCGATGAAATTTTAGATTAGATTTTTTACATATATCTGTTTTTAATACGTAAAGAGCATTTCACATAAGTACATGTTGACAAAGTTAGTATTCATTTTTAGGTTTAACCCTTTAAGGGATATGCAATTTAATTGAAGTGTCATCTATTATTCACTGCATCAGATTAAAAATAAATTTTAACTGAAAGCAAAATAACTTTATTTTAAATTTTTTTTCTGTAAATGACTGCTCCATATTTTAAATTTTAAAATTTAGAACAATTAAAAAATTTACAAATTTTTAAAAATAATTTATTGCAGGAAAACCTGATAGTCAGATGACGGGTTTATGGGATTGGGCCGAGGGTTAAGAAAAATTTTTTTAAGTAGGTTTTTTTTCTTGAATTTGATAGGTAAAATTGAACATCATTATTATGTAAATTAATTTTTAATGGGAACTCAAAATTAATTCAAAAGAAAACCGTAACAAAAGTCGGTTATGATAATTCTTCAATAAACTACAATAAACGCTAGGCAATAATTAAAAAAAACCGTATATACTCTCATTATCTTATAATTATTTTTTATTTCAGAAAATCTATTATATCTATTATGCCAGTGGTTCTCAACCTTTTGTAGGTGGCGACCCCCTAAGGCCACAAAATAATTTCGCGACCCTCACCTCAGTCATTTATATATTGTACTCCTTATTAACTATCTTTGGGTAATTGTTTTTTATTTGAAGACATTACCTCCCCCCACCAATTAAATTAACAAGAGTATAATTTTCAATACCAAATACCATTAACAAGTAATAACTAATGATGACAGATGACATCACTAAATGGCATATCCATTGCTATCCCATGATAAATTGATGGAATTTTCACCAGACAGAATTTTAAAATTGAAGTTCGCAAGTGAAGAAATTCATAAATTTTGGTTGTCGAAAAGGCGTGAATACTATGGTTTGGTATCTGAAGGAGTATCATACCATTTGCTATGTCCTATCTTTATCTTTGCGAACTTGGCTTCTCGACCATGTTGAACTTGAAAACTAAATCAAGAGTTCTTTAGACTTTTAAAATGACTTGATTATGTATGTGACAAGAATCGAACCAGACATTTAAAAAAAATTGTTTAATCAAAACAAGCACAAGTTTTTCATTAGCTTGTTGTAACGTAAACGTCCTAGAATTAAAATTATGTATTAACAACATAAAAAAGTTGAAATGTAAATTAAAAAAGATACAAAGTAAAATAATATGTGCTGCTTTTTTTCTTCCATTCTAGTTGTAAACTTATTGTAGAAAACGTTACTTAAATATATTTTTTTATTTTTCAAAACACTTTTTGCGACCCCCCTAGGATCCCTTCGCGACCCCCCAGGGGGTCGCGACCCACCGGTTGAGAACCACTGTATTATGCAATCTTACTATTCGTTATTAATATATTTTACTATATTCACTGGTATTTTAAAATTTATAATTAGTATTTTTTAAAAATTTATTATCTACCCCTACTTCTAAATATTTTCTTCCCAGAAACTTGAACTAAGTTTATTCAATATCAAATAAAAACAAAATTAGTCACTCATTTACCCATGCCCGTACTTCTTGGAGGGGTTGTATAATTATATTTTTTATAATCATATTACTATACCTAATACTACTGCGGATGATATTTCTTAATGCATCTAAATTTATCGTCTTTCCAAACTAAAGTAATATTCACAATGTTATAATCAATATCTAATAAATTTTTGCTATCTAGCATCTGTAAGTAATACTAATAAATAAAATTAAAGATTAATCTAAATTTATTTATCGGCTGTTATCCCAATCTAACAAAACATGCAATATTAAACAATGTTTACTAGATATTTCACATCAATAGTAATTTATTCTTTCTTATATGTTGTAATTTATTCTTTCTTATATGTTCTTTGCCTACTTGAAAGTTCCTATCAATGATTACTTTAGGAAGTGATTACTTTTGTATATATTTATGGTAAAAGTTTATTTATACTATTTTGAAACATAAGCGTGGCAGATTATATCATGATCTCTATCAATATGGGAATGTATATTTACAAATATAACACGTTTTAAAACATAAACTTAGGATCTTATAATTTATTTTTTATCGAAATTATTTTGTGTTTATTGTGTGCTGAAATGTTGGAGCTGAAAGATAAGTTTTTAACGCCTCTGTTCACTTGAAAGTTTTTAAATGCTAATTTTAAAACTTGTGCTGTATTGTAATTGCTTGTGTTGTGTCACATTGGGCGAAATTTCATGTCATTTTTAATTACGGAAAAAAACTTTGGTCCCTTTTTTTCTCATCTTTCTCTTCATGTTGGGATAACATTTATCAATTTTGTCTTAGGATGGTGGATAATTTCTTTAGTTGTACCACTTTTTAATGATTGCAAATACTATGCGTTTTTAATTGTTGTATAATAATTCCATATTGTTAAATTGTAATAATTGCATCCTGTTTTACTGATTTTCATGTTGTGCTTGGTTTCATCCTAAGATTGGTTGCGAATAGCTGCAACTGTTGGGTGGTGAAATAATTCACCATATTTTTGGTATTAGGTTGAAGTATTTTTGAAAAAAAAATTGAGAAAACGTTCAAATTAGTAATTTTTTAGAAAAAAAATTAGGGTACTTTTAACATAAATTTTTTCCCGACCAGTTGTATTTAACTATTTTAGTCTCAGTGATGCCATTTGGCATCATCATGTTTCTGTTCATAATTAAAAAAATAGGTCTGACATCTATTGGGCAGAATAAAAAATATTATCTAATAGAAAAAAGAATTATGTATCGAATTATGTGCTTTATGATGCCATAAATGGATATAGACGATCAGAAAAAAAATTCTAAAATATTGATGCCAAATTGTCATTGGGACTGAAAGGGTTAATAATGTTACCCCCCCCCCCCGGTACAACGACGAAGTTACTTCATTTTACCACCATATTAATATTTTACTCATATGCCATCATATTGAAATTAAATGTTTTGAAACTGCTCTTGCTGTACCATCGTACTTATCTGTAATTTTCGCACTTAGCCCATTTTCAAAGGATATTTTGAAGCTGATTCGAGAAACGATATTATTTTAAGCTAAGTTTCCATTTTTTTTCAAATATATGAAATGGCATTAAAAAAAATTCCAAAGAAGTCATATACTTTTCATAGTTTTCCTTTAATTATTTTATAATATGCACTTCAATTTCTTAAACCATTTTTAGCAGAAAATTCGTAAGTGCACCATTTCAATAATTTTTTATGCATAAGTGTACCTTATGAAACAAAATTTCTTACAAATGCGAACTAAATACTGGGCAATTAATTCATACGGGACAAATTCAGTAATACGAAAAAACGAATTTTAAAAACTTAAATCTAAATTTTTATTTGATCATGACATTCCTTAATGGATGTTAATTAGTGTTTTTAGTATGGGATTCCCATACCTCGGAAAAAAAAGTTTTAATAATAAAAAAATTATCAATTGTAATAATTTAAAGTTACCAATTACAATTATTGAAAAATATCAATTGCAATAATTGAAAATTATCAATTGTAATTTTTGAAAATTATCAATTGTAAAAAAAATTATCGATGGTAATAATTAAAAATTATGTAAAAATTGTAAGATATTTCTCCCTTCCCCAAAGTAGGAATCGGGCGCTAATTCTGGCAACCTTCCCACCCATCCGTGATGCGTATCCTTGGAGATGAAGAGCGTCTCGGATCTGTCATCACCATCCAAGGATGGAAGGGGGAGGAGCTACGTATCTCCGCCTTTGAAAGTTCGAAAGAACGTCGCCTCTTTGTTCGGGAATTGCCGACGGAATGGGCGTGTTGGGAACATCAAAAAAGATTTCAAGATATGTTAGCTTTAATTGGACTTGGTTAAATACTTACTAAAATTAATAATACATATATTTATTATTTATTTTGTCTCAAATAAAGGGTTTAGTTGCAGAATTCACATTCTCCAAAGGTGCCTAAGATACAGGGCCCGGTGTCCGGTCCCTTTTATTGATAAATTTCTTCCAATTAAACCCAATCAAAAGTCGCGCCAACAAACGAACTCGACCATTTATGTTAATTATGCCACCCCGGTGGCGCAATCGTTAGGATGCTAGCCTTTGGAGCTGCTCGAATCGGGCTCGTATCCCGGTCAGGCATAGGGCTTGTAAAAACTCTTTCTGCGTCTGTCCCACTTCACGAAAGCTTATAAGCGGTTCTCTGAACAAGCACACAAGCAAGAATATATATGTACCAACCCACCATAACATGTTAATTATGCATAGGTTTGTGTGTGTCGTTCAATTAGACACTTGGGATGTTAAGGTTCCATTATAGAGGCTTAAAATCAATCAAACGAATTCAGTTTTTATAAAAATATTTGTTATGCTTTAAATGAAAATTTATTGACTTTAAGGGGATACGGTACCCAAAACGTTATTTCTAGAAATAAAAACATAAACTTGTAAATTATAGTGGTTTTATATAATGTTCACTCTATATAAATATTTTCTAGCAATAGAAACAAATATCTATAATTAGTTATTCATATATTTTAAAAAAAAGTCAACATTTTGAACTTTTTTAAAACGCTACTCCTCTTTTTCAATTTTGAGAATAACTCAACCTAACTTTTACAGTTTGGTTTTGGTACTCTTTTTTCATCCTATGCATGGATTTTTAAATGTGAGCTACAGTTAAGAAGTAACATGCATTTACGCTGAAAATCACAAAACATTACAAATTATTGAATTCAACATTTAAAAAACAACTATACTTAGTAGACGTTATTCAATGCACAATTTCGTGCACCATATAAATAAGAACACAGCTTTAAAATTTCAATATTCCACCTTAATTAGCAAACAAACCATAAGGATTTATGAAACACAAGAATTGAAAAACTCGAAACAGAGAAAATTTTTGAAGCAGACGAAATATGTATTCAAACTTATAGGAATGACTCCATAAAATATTTAATAACATTTTTTCTACAAAAGATATTATTATAAAACTTTCAGTAAATTTAAAAAAGATATTGTAAACAATAAGAAGTAAAATATAAGAAGAACTTATTGTAAATAAGAATAAGAAGTATATTGTAAATAACAAGTTAAACTATATTGCTAGAAGTGTCGCTGAAACTTGGAGTTTTCATCTGCATTAAAACCTCACCTACTCTTTTATATCTGCACTTACCCTTTCACCTGCACTTTTACACACTACTTTTATTATACAGTAGAGTCCCGCTTATCCGAAAGGTACGGACCAAAATTGAGCAGCGAAAATAAAAAAAAATTACTGCATATTTTGAGAAATAAATCCAACTTTGTAAGAACATATTAATTTTTTTGTAATTGTAGTACAATACGACTTTATATATTTTGAAGTGTAACTTTCCCCACTCATTATTGCACGTAAAAAGGGTAGGGGACGGTGGGTTCCATTGGACCTATTTTGACTTTTCAATTTTTAATTTCTTTATTACTTGCAGAAAGTGAATAAAAATATTTTTACTATATACTTTATGTTGCTATATACAACATATATTTATTTTAATATGTTATTTAATGGTTATGGAAATTCCTGGATTAGGCGGTGATATTTGCTATCGCCAACTACAGTCTTAATTCCAGGTATGAAAGTAGGCAAAACTTTACCTTTTTGAGTACAGGACGTTAAAGGGTCAATAAGTTTTCGATTTTTAATGTCAACAATTAAACCAAATTGCTGCAGAAAGTCAGCTCCAATAATAGGTTTGGACACGGCTGCAATGACAAAAGGGAAATCAAATTTCCTACGGATACCCAAGTTTAAGGAAAGTAACTTTGAACCGTAGGTTTTTATTGAGGTCCCGTTCGCAGCGTTTAAGACATAAGAACTGACAGTTCTACAACCTCTATAAGAGAGAGGCAGCAAACTCAAATCAGAGCCACTGTCGACCAAGAACTGAACTTTAGTTTTAACGTCGGTGACAAAAAGGCGATGACTAAAAAAACCAGCATTAGAACCAGGGATTATCGCTTCCGTGGACGGATCTAGGGGGTTACAAGGCTTGTCCAACGAAAATTTGGCTAAGTGATTAGAACAAGGTTTTTTACAATTAAGAGCTTTTTCACCAAACTTTTTATGATACCAACACATTTTAGGTTGAGAGTTTCTATTATTTTGTTCATTTGTACTTTTATGATTAAAACTTTGATTACTGGAACTATGATTACTACGGCCTTTGAAGTTCCTGGAACAGGAACGGCCTCTAAAAAAGTTTTTACCCCTTTCCAATAAACCATCAATTTTTTCGTTTAAAGCCAAAATTTCACTTTGTAGTTCCGAGACTTGATTTTGCAACGAATTTTTGAAGGCAATATTGTCTTTATTCATTCTGAATTTTTAAAATTTCAAAAGTTAAAAATATAAATTCAATTTGAAATGTTGAAATTGGCAAACGAATTAGAACATGAACTATAAAAGAAAGAAAAACTTGACCTTACCGAATGGCCAAAATTTAGTCGTCAAATCTTATTTACGACGCTGAACCCACAAAACACCATAAATGTCCGCACACAATGTCCAAAATGTCCCCAAAGTCCCAGTAGGAAAATATCTTGAAAACAGTTCGCCGGTAGATGCTCAATGTCCGATGTAGGTGCTGGGGCACACTTGGCATAAGACCGCTGGTGCTGGAACACGCTGGTGGGAATTGGCTGCAGGCGCTGGGTACACTTCGGGGCGAACTAGCTGTAGGAGCTGGTACACGTCGGTGGGAACCAACTGTAGGTGCTAGGTACACGTCGGTGGGAACTGGCTGTAGGCACTGAGAGCACTTCAATGCTGGGAACTGGCTGCAGGTGCTTGGTAAACGTCAGTGCAGGGAGCTGGCTGCAGGCGCTGGGAATACTTCAGTGCAAGGAGCAGGCCACAGGCGCTGGGAACACATCAGTACAGAAAGCTGGCCGCAGGCGCTGGGAACACGACGGTAAAGAAACGACTGCCAGTCAACAGTGCAGGCGCTGGATACCAGTGCGACGGTGTCTGAAGATGGCTGCTAGGCAGAACATAATGCCAGCTGCATCATAACAGGTTCCACGTAGAATGTCCGAAGTCCGGAGGTCACCAGATATACTGGACCCGAGGTCACGAGCCCAGTGTATTGTTGTTAATGAGTCATGACTAATCTTTAAATAAACTTAACTTTTAATAAAACATAAACTAAACATAACAAACTCATAAAAGCATACTTGGAGGTTACATGATATGAATAGCAACTGTTGATGAATTAGCAGAGTTTAAATACACAATTTAAGGTTACAGATACAGAATTACAAATATTACAAATATTGGTGGTTGAAGTTATGCTCTGTACAAGGATTTGCCCATGCCGCCACAAATATGTTATTTAAATTATTTCAACTATAAAAAAATAAATACAGAAAATTGTAATTAGGACCAAGGTACACCACCGGCGGTGTACCTTGGTCCAACCAGTAGTGTACCTTGGATCAATTATTAACAGGTAGAGAGACTCGATTTACTGTCCGAAAACCAATATTTATTACCCACATAAAATTCAAAGATACATTTTACAACTTATTCTTATTTCTAGCCAATATTGTAGTAATTGGTTATGTTAGGTCAATTGGCTTTAGTAAGGGGTTTTATTGCCTTAGTTATTTTTTAGTGCCTTTTTGGCTTTTTCAGCTGCAATGTGATCTTTCTCAGGTGTATCCGTTAAAATGCAGCACAAAATTAAACTGTCATTTCATGCCATAGAAAAACATTTGGCTATCTTTCTGTCATAAATTTGAAAAAACAACTCAAATAATTCCCCCTATGTTTATACAACTAGGCCTAAACGTAAAAAGGATGTTCTGCTTAGATATTTATTATAAAAAAACATCTTTTTAGATGCGCATGCAATAATTATTTTCTATTTTATGTCAATATGGTTAAAATTTTATAGGCCTACCATTGATCTAAATAATTAACTACAGAAAAGTTATTTATCACGCCATATAAAAATTTAATACAAATTTCCATTCTACATAATTTTACAAATCAGGGTTGCATATTAATAGCTTAAAATACTTAATTTCTCAAAGGAAAAAATTTACTTGAAATTTAAAAAGGGTTTTCAACAATCTAAAGCACATAAGACCTATAGTAGTGTACCTTGGACCAGTCCAAGGTACACCACCTGTATTAGGTTCGAGGTACAATACTTGGATATTAAAAACAAAATAGTTAATCATCATGTTAAGGTTGGACTTAACTTAATTTCAAGCACACAGTTTTATAACTAAAACTTTGCTTTATATTGCATAACCATCGTTTTTGAATAAACACTACATGTTTGAGTATAAAAATACACTAAAAAATCTGACAAAAACTTACTTTTGAAGTAGGAATTTAGTTTTTTGAAACCTCTATAATAAATTGACATTTTAAACAAACAGATAGAACTTCACTGCTAGACCCCTGGTAGCAAGTACACTGCGCAAAACAATTAGGGGAGCACTTTTTAATTCCAACTTTAACTTCGCTCCCAACTTTTTAATTTTTATCCTATATATCTGAAATTTGTTAAATAGGTTCACTATGCATTCGAAATGAAATAGTAAAAAACAGGAGAAAAAATCTTAAGTTTTTAATACTTAAATTTAAAGGGGGGAAATGGAATAATAACTTTTTAATAAATTATAACAATAATTTTTTCAAAACTTTTTTTGTTACAAATAGTTGAAATATATTTTTAAACATCTAAAAAAACAAGCATGAAAAATTTAGGGTCAATTTATTTTCTAAAACTGTTTTAAAGTGAAATTCATTTTACCATATTTTTCATATTTTCATTAATATTAAAAAAAATATATTAAATTCTTCAAAATACGTTATTCTTCTATATAATGATGTATCTAACGATACATAAGTTGCGAGTTTAACTTACACTCTTAAAAATGAATGCTCAAAAACGACGAAATTTTCCTTAATTTTGAGGATTCAGTTTCCTGCCAAATGCTCCGAGTTTTCCTTTCCTCAAAGTGAGGACATTTGAATCGTCATTTCTTTGAGGATTTGAATGTCGTCTAATCTAAAGAAATATTTCGTTATTTTTGAGCATGTGAATTTAGTTGTTTTGAGAGCTAGTTTCCTTAAATTGAGGATTGTTATTCTTAATTTGAGAGTTTGGCATCGTCATTTTTGAGCATGTGATTTTGTTTTTATAGTTCTGGTTACGTTAAATTGAGGATTGTTATACTTGATTTGAGAGTTTGGTATCGTTATTTTTGAGTATGTGATGCTGTTTTGATAGTTCCGGTTTCGTTAAATTGAGGATTATTATTGTTCATTTGAGAGTTTTGCATCGTCATTTTTGAGCATATATATTTATTGTTCGGGCAGCTCTATAGTTAAACTCATAGTTTCCTTGCACAGAAGCCACGGCCATGGGCGGAGCTATAAAACGCGCGGGGCAATTAGATGAAGAGAAAATTTCAGTCGTGTTATTTTGTCTTCATCTAATTGTTCCGTGCGTTTTATAGCTCCTCCCATGGTCGTGGCTTCTGTGCAAGGAAACTATGAGTTTAACTAGAGTTACGTCGTATTCGGTCTAGTTTCATCATATTTGAGGAGATGCATTTTTCTAAAAAGTTTTTAGGATGTTTTATAGGATTTTACTACATCATTTTGTTATTGGTACTTTTCACCCAAATACAAAAAAAAAACTATAATTATATTCCACATTTGTCTTTTTTACGGACACGAATCCATCTATGTACAGCTTCTGAAATATTGAAGGCATTTTGATACAAAATTGACTATTTGCATGTAAAACTATAATATATAATGTTTATAAAATATTAAAAAGATTCTCAATGCATTTCGGAACCAAAATTTGCTTTGAATATAAGTTATACAATCAGTTTATTACATTCCAAATCTAGAAAATCCACTCTTAAATTGTTCATTTATTTTTACAACAAAATAACATTTCACTTTATTTAAATCTGTATATTTATTTTATCAAAATAAACACAAGTTTCGAATTTTTTTACATACATATTGATTATATGATGACAGGCCGGTGGTCTGGGAACTGCTGGGCAGGCTGGCATTTTGTGTAGTACTTCACAAACTGCTGCTTCAATCATCAGTACTTCAGTCGCATCATTACAGCAGTTTTGTCTTCTAAAAAAATAGGAAGCATTTAGTATACTTTTCATAACCTAATTGGGCCAACCCTTATAAAGGCGAGTCTAAAAAAACGACAAATATAGCATTCGTTTAACTTACAAGTTTAAGTGGAATACTAACACATCAAATTTACTGAAATTAAAATTTTAGTTTTTTTTTTTTCGGGGGGGGGGGGGGGGGGAGGGATGAGACAGTTTTTTAGAAGTTAGGCATTTAAACAATAAAATAGTACACAAAATTTCAGGTGGATAATTTTCTCAAACAAAAATTACAGAAAGAACTTTTTTTAAAAAAAATAATTCTTTTAAAAAAGTTAGGCTTATTTTGAATATTATAGCTTTACATTTAATCTTGTTTTTAATTATTTCTATTAGAGATCCAAATCCCTATTCCTGAAGCTTGGAATCAACATAGTCCATGGCACAAAACTAATATACTATATTAAATCAATTTTAGTTGCATCTTCGAGTCGAACCCAAAAGCATCTACCTAAAAAACAAGGCCGTTAAATATTATATTAAGAAAAAAAAACTTATTAATTACGGTATTTTATTAAATACTTTTTGCATTAAAAGTACCTTTAAAGAAAAAAAATTATGGAAATATAATGCATTCAGTGCACATAAAATTTTTCTTTCAGTGTGAAATATTTTTTAATTATAAAACCATAATTTAAAGACACAAATTATGCATCGTCAAAATAATACTTTTCACTTTTAATAAATATACAGAATATAAATAAAAAATTTGTTATTAATAGTTAACTAATAATTACTTTATACCATATTAGTTGAATGAAGAAAATAAACCATTTTTATTTTGACACAAAATGAAATGACTTAAACTTACCTTAATAAATATTGATAATAATCCAAATACTTTCCAACAACATAACCCCTTTTCTATATATTTTAACTTTTTTCCGTTTCTACTTCACATATTTAAAAAATAAATCCTAGAGTATCGAAGTTCGAATTTAGCAATGGCACCTGACGATGATCACATCTGCTGTCCGAATAAAAAGCAGTTTATTATCATAGAAAGGCGAACTTCGAATTTCATGTTTAGAATTCGACACCTGTCGTTTTTTAACACATAACAAAGTGTAATGTCGTCTTCCTTTTTTCAGTTGGCTCAAAACTTTATGTGACTACTTTTTACTAATTCGTATATTCTATCGAGCTAGTTCTAATTTCACCGAAAGAAAACGAAAAAAAAAAGAATTATTCTTTTTCAAAAAAGAAGAGTTGAGCAGTACCATGCAATCTTCAAAAGTTTTTCAAACGATTTACGAATATTTAAAGTTGCTTTAAAATATTATGTTTTATTATTTAATGTGTTCCGTTTATGCACTCATTATCTAATTATTTTTTTTAAATACTGTTCTTAATTTTACTATGCAAGATTTATTAAGTCGTTTGATGAAACCTCTTATTTGCAAAGCGTTCTTTAGCTGCGTTAAACTTGATTCAAGAGTGCAGTGTAAATTAACAGTTGAAAATCAGCATCAATAGTAAACAAAAGCTATAATTCCGTTCTATTTTTATAATACTTACATATTCTAATGAAGGCAAATAGTTTTATGTTTAGAAACATGCTACTTCTTGTTCTTTACTGTAAAATTTAATGTTCAAGCTGCTTGTATATATTACGAATTATTATGTTAGGCCTAACCAAACTTCAAGAAGCCGCCATTGTTTGAACCGCTAAGTTCCAATCCCAGAATGCAACGGTGCGAGTACAACGAGATTCAGTTTCCTCAAAATCAAGATACAGAATCGTCAAATCACGATCGTAAAACTGAGGATTCGCGTTTACTCAAAAGTCACGTGATAGTTTGACGAAACAATCCTCAAAATTAACGAAATGAGGCTTGAGGATTCATGAATCGTCAAAAATGAAAGTGTTATTTTTAAGAGTGTAGTCGGAAAAAAATCACAAGCTGATGATTCCCAATGGAATCATAGGGTGCGAAAGGTCTTAAAACATGTGCTTCCCTAATTGTTTTGAGCAGTGTACTGCTCTAGCTAGAATCAGCATATTTTCGAGGTACACATGTCCAAGGTACACCACTTACCCCTAGTTTTTAAATTTAATAACGATTTATGGCTAGAAGTTTCACTAACATTTAGAGTGTCCACATGCCCCTCATAACTTAATATTTGCGTACCCATTTTTGTAATCACAAAATGGACTCCAATTATGGCGCAATACGGTTTTTTTTTTATATTTTACAGTGTAAACTTCCGTAATTTATTGCACGTAATTAATAAATGACACTCGTTAAATTTAATTACGATTGCAGATGACACTTTATTTGTGCAAAAATAAACAGAAAATGTTCTCTAGTGAGACCATATACTGGGATGAGCCTCTCTCTGATAACTGACTTTTCCCAGATTCTCTTGAGACCATAATCATTAGAATAGTGCGGTTTTTATTTTTAAAATAAAAGCTTTTTTTACCCAGATAAGATCGGGGGAAAGATTAAACATATGATGACGGACTAAGTTCCCCGCTAATACGCTGCATAGAAATATTTCATAATAATGAACTATTGAAGGATTTTGTGGCTATTAAGTGAGGTTAAGATTCTTGTGTATCAGAGACAATATAGAGTCATTTGATATTGCCGAGTGGTTGGTAGACATATATTTTCAGGCTTGTGTGCTTGGTCAGAGAACCGCTTATAAACCTTCGTTAAGTTAGACAGACACAACACAGACTCTCACACACATACGCGACAGATGCTGCCATCTATAGCGCGCCACCTCCACAATTTAGACATGTCCCTGAAAAGGAGGGAAATGGTCAACTGGGATCTGTACCCGTGGGAAACTGCACAATGACCGCCTACATGACTTTCGGACCCAATAGATTTAACGAGCTCGTACTCTGCATATACTCGAGATAAACACAAACATCCATGCCATACTTAGATTCGATCCCGGACCCAAATGCTCCAAAGACTAGTTTACTAACCGTTGCGATACCGGGTCGGCCGCAGAGAGGTAAACTATGCGGATGTGACAGCTGGCACAGTCAGAAAAATTCGGTGTTTTGCATCAAATTATCCCTCATTTTTCACAAATAATATCCATTTTGATCTTGTGATCCCCCCCCCCTCCCTTAATTTACGGTGAGTTTGCGGGCGGCTTTGTAGAGACATACAAAGTTCCTCCGGTTGGCTGATACCATCAGCCAAACATTGTAAATAAAATTTTGTAGGACAAAGAGGTTGGGCCTAACCTTATTCTCCGAAATTACTTTGACGCGACGTCCAAATGTCAATAGGTGCCTTGTTGTTGTCGTGTGCCTCCAGGCTGTAGCCTGGAAGGCAAGAGTGTTGAAACAGCATCCGTTGGTACAAGGCCTTGAGTACCAATGAGAGGGTGGATGTCTGACTTCTACTCCGAAATGGCGCCACCTCCTCAATTTCGGTATGTCACTGGAGGGGAGGGGTAATTTTTTCCTAACGACCTGCACCCATGGTAAACTGCGCTATGACCGACTACAGGAATTTCGGACACTCAGATTAAACGAGCACGTTCTCCGCATGTACTCAGGACAACACAAATATCCATGCCTTACCGGGGCCCACTTGCTTGGCCAGCGAGGGTCGAAACCACCATACTAGTTGGGCGACTAGGTGCCTTGTTAAGAGAAGATATAGGGGCCGGTTCCCTAACTAGAAACTATTGGTTATGGTAAATTTAATTGGACGCAGTCACCAATAAATGAGCAGTATCCTATATGGTAGTTACGCTTTGGGGAATAAGAATTTTTCAACAACACCCTTAATGGGGGACATTCAAGGCCATATCCACCTGAGCTTCAATTCCAAATCGCTGTAGTAAAACAGACGGTTAGACAGGTTAGAGCACAGTAGGATAACATTAGCACGTGTTTCGAGAGCTGTATAGGATAACATTAGCACGTGGTTCAAAAGCTGTAGGATAACAAACCGCGCGACGTCACATGAATATTCCCCATTGTTCCGTCAGTAGGACTTGTCTGCCTGAAACCCACCTCAACCAAAAAATTGTACAGAATTAAAAAAAAAACTGAAGTATTTGAAACTCCTAGTCTGCAAGGTCATGACATGCCATGGAGTGTACTCGCGCGCAAGCTGAAATAAGGCATCAGCAGCATTGCTGTGAATTGTGTTTGCAGCAAGCAGCTACATAAAATACAGCAGAAAGCGCTGAACTATGTGCTGTATTTTTTGCAGAGTTTTTTTTTATAGAGAGAGAGGGGTCACAATAACGAAAGTTAGTTTTATAGAAAAATGGTGTCATGGGAAAAGGCCTTAAAAAAGTAATGCACTTAACTAACGAACCCGCAACTTTTAGCGGGTATTCCAAAATTTTAATTTTTCTCATCACTTTACCCTATTATGCTTACATAGCATTTTTTCTCTCTCTTTTAATCAAGTTTTGAATCTTTGTGAAGTGTTTACAGCTACGGTTCTTCTAAAACCCGATCTGATGAGGGATTTCTCGGACTCCATTTAGCGATAAGAAAAGCTGGATTCGACTTCGGAACTGCTGACACACGACTATTGCGCTGGAGGACGCATCATTTAAATGAAGCTTGTTAACGGGGGAAAAAATATTATTGCCATGGGTTAGGGATAGCCTGGTCGGTTAGGTCATGGACTGGCATCCCTAAGGTTGCGAGTTCGAGTCCCACTGCCTTCCGAAGACCCCCTTGAACGCCAATGGTGACTGGTGCACGTTAAATCAGTCGTGGTCACAAAGTTTCCATACCAAATCAAAACCTCTGTGGGTGACAAGTCAATTCTGGGTATCCTCTAATTGGTCTCTGTCTCTAAAAAATAGATTGATCCACTTATGTGAGTGTTGGGTCTGTCTTACTTGACGAAGGTTTATACGCGGGTGTCTGACCAAGCACACAAACCTAAATATTTTGTCTACCAATTGCCATTACAACTGGGTGCAAATACTGGATGTGATCGGTGGTCCAAAGCAGTTTTGATCTTCGCTTCATTTTGTGTTCAGCCTAATTGTTTTAGAGACATTATTTAGTTGGTTGGTAGACATATATATTTTCAGGCTTGTGTGCTTGGTCGCAAGGACCCGCTTATAAACCATCGTCAAGTAGGACAACACAAGACACACACAAACACATATGACAGATGCTGCCAACTGTCTCCACCTCCGCAATTTAGACATGTCCCTGAAGGGGAGGGAAATTTTCTCCAGGGACCTGTACCCATGGGAAACTGCGCAATGACCGCCCACAGGACTTTCGGTCCCAGCAGATTTTACGAGCACGTACTCCGCACATACTCGACAAACACAAACATCCATACCTGAACGGGATTCGAACCCGGACCCAGCAGCTCCAGAGGCCAATGCCTTAACCACTATGCCGCTGGATCGGCAGATTACAGACATTATTTATGAGCGAAGCCCCTTTTAAATTATCATTGCCACTCACAACAATCGCATGATACACTCTTTTTTTTAAATAGATATTTGAAATTAAATTTATTTTTATGATAAAAATCGGTTTGGAATGACGTCATAGTGTATGTCACAATGAGATTCTTTGATAGTTCGTATTATTACAAAGCGTTTTATTTTTTATTTTAAAAGGCAGAAATAATTTTTAATTAATAATTAAGCCTTTATTCATGAATATTGGCTTTTTATTAACAATTATTCATGTTGGCATGTTTTTTTGCCGTTTTTTTTGTTTTTTTAAAGTTATTTGAAAATCATTTTTTTAAAAAAATACTAATGAATTTGGCCAGTAATAGGTAATGCGTAATTATTGACTTTTCGATAAAAAAAATAGCTTGTTTGATTCTGCAGTTTAAAAATTTATAATCGAACCTAATTATTAATTGTTGTTTGGTCTATAAAAGTGGGTGAGGGACAGACAAACGAGCGGAGGGACAGAGTCTTCATAAAAGGTTCTACTGTTTTCTTTATAAAAGTAGTTTGGGAGTTGCAAGTATGTTTTCCAAGTATTTTCTTTTAATGTTTACTATTTGAAAGGCACGTTAGCTTCATGAAATTCGAATTCTTAGGCCGTGGAAATGTACATCTATTGTACTTTGAATGCAAAAACAAGCGGCATAAGGGTTTGGTAATTACTCCTCGGCGCAACAGCAGATTACTGGGCCAAGGCCTGCCGCACCCATTTCTTTTTTCGTGACCTAAAGTGACCTCTGCACCCATTTCTTTTTTCGTGACCTCTGGAGTGCTAGGCATAAGTTCCGGTAAGGTGGTCAGCCTCACGCGGAACCTCCAGTGTTTAGTTCCAAAGCATGCTAGGTACCAATTTTTTTTTACCCACTCAAGGGATGAAGGGATGAGTCTACCTCGTTCAATCCCCAGACCTGTGGCGTTGCAATGCGAAGCACTACCACTAAGCCACAGAGCCTCTTTAGGTAATTAATAATACATTTTAAGACAGTTTTTATTGCAAAATGCATTACAAATTTACAGCTGAAAATAATATAAATATAGCAAGAACTCCGAAATCGTGTTGACTCTTGTATCGACTGATACCTGTAAGCTAATAGTGAAAGGTAAATTTCAGATCTTCTTCTCTCTTTCCTCTCATTTCAAATTAACCTAATCATTTCAGTGCTTAAATTTTAAAATTATATTGTGTAGTTACAGTAACGTGTGCACTGTTAAAAATTTTGTACTTGGTTTCACCATAATAATGGTTCCTAGTAGCTGCAACGGCTGTGTGGTAAATTGTTTCACCATATTTCCGGTATTCAGTCGAACCATTTTTCAAGTTTTGGAAACAAAAACCTGAGAAACGGCTTAACCCAATACGGAAAATATGGTGAAACACGTCACTACACAGCCGTTACAGCTACTAGGAACCATTATTATGGTGAAACCAAGCATAATTTTTTTAAAAATGTGAAACAAGACATCCGTTTCAATCTGTGTCTGTTCTTAGGAGCATCCCCACAGAAGTTAGTGGTTGACCACACTTTGTTCAAAAAACGAAAATAGTTATAATCTTGTGTTCTGATTCTAGTTAAATAAAATTACACAATATCTATTTTTCCGGGAATTTCTCCAAATCATAAGATGTAAAAATAAAAATTGGCAAGTAACTTTTCTGAGAACTGATAGAGGAAACGGACTTTCAAAAATGCTGAGGTTGGCAAAAATGCATGAGCTGGTATTATCTCTCTATTGCGAGACCCAATAATCATGATACTCCAAAACATTAATTTATTAATGTTTCTTCAATTGTTTGCAACTACACCTTTAATGAGTATAGTCATATTTTGGGGTTGACTTGAAGTCTGAAACGACGATATCGATTTGATCAAACAAAATATTCGAAATCAACGCATAATTTCATTTAGAAAGCGGATTTGTTAAATATTTTGGCAAATTTTTTTATAGCAATGGGAAAAGGACGTTTCTATGACTTATGACTTTCTTAGTGGGAGGGGGGGGGGGGGGCTAGATCGCCAAGCACTGCGACTTTAAGTCTATTGTACTAAGCCCCAGAAATGACACAAGCACAAGAGACACACAAAGAAAGAGACGACACAAACACATAGACAAATAACAACATTTATTGACAGTCACAAATATCCATGCCTGACCGGGATTCGAACCCGACCCCAACAGCTCCAAAGGCTAGAATCCTAACGAGTGTGCCACCGGGGCGAGAGACGTTTCTAACATCGAGGGTAAACCTGACATTATATTACTGAAACAGGAGTTTCAGTTAAGTACATTTGAATGTTTTAGTATTTACATTTAAAAAGAGTATTTTTGATTATATTATATGAAAAAATCATCAAAACATGTTTTATCAAGAAGATTATAGATACTTGTCAATATTTCTGTGATAACATCTATTATATGTTTTGGGAGAAAAAAATATAATTTGTATTAGACGCATAATTAGATCTTTTTTTCATAAAATGCAGCATATCAATATAGCTTCGGAAATTGTTGCGGGAAATTGAACTAAGAGAAAAAATAACTCACAAATTTAATTGAAAAGCAACTATGAATTCAAAATTGTAATAAATTCGTTTATAATAATTAAATATTATGCGATAAAAATGGTTTTCTAGCTTGCGTAAAGTGTTTAATAAAACACCTTTTTGTAATTAGTACAAGCTAAAGTTTGGGATGCTTAAAATATTCAGCTTTCATAATATTGGAAATTAGTTTTTTAAATACATTGAAATAAAGTTCTTTCAAAAGATGCACATTTAACCTAGTTTTTTTTTTTAATTTATTGTGTCGAGGATTGTATAAACTAATAATTAAGGTTTTGTAATACTTGTCCATTCTTTAGGCTAGGTTAGGTTTGAGTAATCGTTGCACTCGAGCAACACGAGGGATATTGGTGACAGATTGGCGATTTTTAGAGCCACAGTCAAGTGACGAGCCGACACCTGAATAGGCACCCATTGCAGCCGTTAAGGGCGACATCGTACGCAGCGTTAGGACTTAGAAGGATATTTAACGTTCACTCCCTTACACGGGATTATTCGTCGGGCATTTTTGGCTGCGGGCCGTTTATAGGTCAGCAATTATTTTGGTGAAGCCCGGACCTGAACCTGGGACAATTCGCATGCTTGGCGAGTGCCTAACCGACTGGGCTCCCCAGCCCCGCTTGTCCATTCTTTCTATTCTTTGTTCATTATTCAATTTGTTGCGCATCTATATAATTCAAATATTGATGTTGTGTGGTTTAAACTCGAACTTGTTTACAGCATGTCCTAATTTTATCTTCGGTATTATCATGTTCCGGTTATAGTTAAGCCAATAGAAAGATTGTATAAATTTTATATAGCTTACGTCTGGTATTTTTTCCATTATCAATTTATTTTCCTGGTATTGTTTACTTGTGTTTAGATGCAGAGAACAAATGTTTTCTTTGAAAGTGAAACTATCACCTTTAGTCCTAAGATGGCTATAAGCTTTTATCGATCTGCATGAGCTTGATATCATCAGATTCATGCAGCAATAAAATGTGTGACGTACATAATTAGTTTAATAAGTAATTATTTTTATTATTCTAAAAAATATCTTATCGCATATATACGTTTCTAGTTTTCGAGGGGGGGGGGGAATCTTGCATTACATCCTTCTAAGCACATTAAACAATAACAAATATAGAAATGCAGAAAATTTAATATCTACTGAAATTACATTCTCAATTTCATTTGGGTCACTTTATGCCAAATACTGAAACAAATTGACCGAACCAAATCAGTTTAACTTATCTCGTTAAAATGACATCTAGCGTGTTTATTGCCATGTAGTTGAAATATTCACACAATATTTGTAAACTGTAATAATTCTGTTTTTTTTTGTAATACTAGTCAAAATGGTGTGACATTAACCCTCTAATACATAATGTTACCGTTTTTTAACAAGTAACATAATCCACTTTATTCTATTAAATTAGAGCTCCTCCTAGACAAATCTGTGTTTTTTTCATATATTACATTTCATTTTAAAGTGTTAGTTACTAATAATCCTCATAGATGACAGTAGTAAAAGTGTATTCAAAATTAAAGAGTGAGGTTATAAACTTTTGTGAAATTACGTTTTTGGCAGTATTCAAAGAATAATAATATTAGTACTAAATACTAATGAATTGTTTTGAAAAATTAATCATAGTTAAAAAGGGTTATTTTGAAATATTTTTTAGTAGTTTACTAGTCATTATTATCAAAATTGTAATTTTGCAGTTGGTTTTTGTCAAATGGAAATTTTTTTTAAAAATTGAAATTATTTTATTTCTAATGCAGTTAAATAAAAAAAATTTAGTATTTTTCCCATAATGTGTGAGTATTAAAGATACATATATGTTTTTTTGGGATGAAAATAAAAATTGATGCATTAGAGGGTTAACGTGAAAGAAGTCATTGAAAAGGACCCCCCCCCCCCCATTCATAAAATATAAATATCATAGTCTTATACTTAGTATGTTTCCGGTTTTGAGTGGCAAAAGCAATGCCGAACGAAAATAAATTATTTTTCAAGCTTCGATTCATGAATCTTTGTCAAGTGGGAACATCACACCAATCAGTGCAGAGCACAGGTCGAAAGAAAAGCAGGAAGGAGAGCTAGAAAGGAATACGTCACCTAAAAGAAGACAATTGTAAAACATAAAACAGTGAAAAAATATTCAATCCTTTAATATTTTTGATATATGTTTTATACTTACTTAGCCTCTTTATGCCAGTAATAAAGGGGATTCAAAATGCTTTGTATAACTAGAAAAGCACGTGTCAAAATGTTTTACTAATGGTATAAAAAAATCTTCAGAATTTGGAATTTGATATTGTGTTTACGTTTACGAATGCTTTTTACGTGGTACTTTTTTGCAAAAGTTGACTTCTGTTTAGTTTCTGATTGAAAAGTTAAACGGAAGTTAGTGTTAAAACTCTTTAGGACCTGACATAAATTCATAAATGGTGCGAAGAAGGAAAAAAAACGCCATACATTTGTTAGGGAGTAAAACACCTGTTCAGTGAATGAAGCTCTATTTCTGCCAAATCTTTATGTTCTAAATGGTAAACATTGGCCCAAGATTTTTTTCAGAAGGGAAAGTTTTTGTCCAAAAAAATATGACTATCTATTCATTAAATCTATATTTTAAGTACCCCTGCTCTCGGGTATGGGGAATAATCTGGTGCACATTAGATCTGTCATATTCCGAAGTCTAGAATCAGCGTAAAATGTCCGCTAAAGGGTTGTATCGGCGGAAGTTCAGGCATAGGCCTCATCGTTTGACTACGATTCATAATTGGTTGATTCCACGAAAATGCGCCATTGACATCATTTTTTAAATTTCAACTTTTTTATTTTAAACAAAATCTACTCCTCGCAAAAAAAATCTTGACACTTTATTTTCTCTTTTTATACCTCAAAATAAACAGTTCGTAAAAAATTCGAACATTAGGTTTAAATTTTGAGTTAAATATAGAACATCGAAACTTTGTCATGTCTGTCACATTTGTCATGTCAGTCACGCTAATAAATATTTATAATATTTTACTATTTATAAATTTCTTAATTTTTTCTTTCTGGTTGGCACATCAGAATCTTATATTGATTCCAAAAAAAATTCTAGACTTGAAATACATACCAGTTAAGAGCAAATGGTAATAATATAAGGTCACTCAAAATCTGTGTCTCAATTTTGTCGTGTCAGTCACGGCATGTTTTAAGCCCCAATTAATTTAATAATGCCCTGCCTTTTTACAATTTGTTTGTACCCAAGTTAGGTTGGCACGGAGTGTAGTTAAATCCAAACGGGAGAGCGCGGCAGTAGGGCTGCCCTCTTCCATCGAATTGGGTATCTGTGAACTCTTCGTTGTCGGTGTTGACCCCGGGGTGAAAAGGGAAAAAGCGATCTTCTTTGGTACTGGTACATTAAGGCTTTGAATCACCTTAGGTCGATGAATCTTAAGTTATGAATCAACAGATGGTGCAATTCTGGCACCCTTAGGTGACGTCAGTTTTAACTGTGTACCGCTGCGGAGATTTGAGGTTGGTTAAAAAAAATCTCAAAAGCAGAGGTGCATTAGCCCCTATAATAAATACACTTCACAGACAGACAAACAGTTAGTTTTCAAGCAAACCACCACTTTTAAATAAATGTCTATATTTTTTCCTTTCGTGACTTATGCAATTCTAAGCCAGACTACATTAGAAAAACGAAAACCGTAATTATTTCTGACTGTTATATAGGGAAAAGGAGAAAAGTTAGGCTGGCGAAGTTATTAAGTTGATATCGCGCCAATTCGGGGTCTATCAGTGACGGTTGATTGCTGAGATATGTCGAAGATAGGCCCGGAGAAGGTTTTGAG
Source organism: Hylyphantes graminicola (assembly GCA_023701765.1). Taxonomy (NCBI): domain Eukaryota; kingdom Metazoa; phylum Arthropoda; class Arachnida; order Araneae; family Linyphiidae; genus Hylyphantes; species Hylyphantes graminicola. The sequence continues at coordinate 67,027,539 of CM043119.1, forward strand.
TTTCATAACAGTCTTGTCGTATAAAAGTTCCATAAATCTTCCCAAGATGGGAGGAAGAGAGATATTTTCTTCGTGGTGGTGTAGCGTCTAAGGGACTTTGACAACTGTTTATGGTGTCTCAAATTAAGAAAACTTGCGTATTGGGTGAATATATCCAGAGCTTGACTCGATGTATTTTAAAAATCAATTAAAGATATATTTAGCGGGAGGAAGTCCGAAAAAATTGCGTTTTACACATTAAATACTAAATTTAAAAAATTAAATTACAAAGTGCTAAATTAAAAAAAAAATCGATCATTGTTATTGAAATTTTCTTTAATTGAATTTTAAAAATACATCATTTTTACAATTGCTTTTAGTAAAAGGAAATATGATTAAACAAATTAAATTAATGATTAAAATTGATTAACTTTATCTGAAAGTTCAATATTTCTCTTTTGCAATAGTGTTAAAAAATCGAAAATTACATCGGGCAAATTGGCACAATGTTTAAAAAAAAGCTGTAATTTTCTGAATAATTTGAATCTTTCAAACTTTCTTTTCTCTTTCTTTCTTCTTGATCAATTGAATCTTTAACACGCAATGGCAGCGAAATCCGTACTTGCCTTTTCATCTGCAGTTTTGAATCAAGTAAAGTAGTGACACTGTTAGTCCCAATGACTATTTGGCATCATAATTTCAGATTTTTTTCTGATCTTTTATAGCCCTTTATGATATCAAAAAGCACATCCATTCGATTCCTCATACTTTTTTCGATTATAAAATATTTTTTATTAATCCCAATAGATGACAGCCCTATTAATTTGTTTAATTAGGATCAGAAAAATGATGATGCCAAATGTATCACTGGGACTGTAAGGGTTAATTGCTGCTGTAGCGGCAATGTACGACAAAGAGGAATTTCGCACTTGAAATTCACTCAAAATTACCACGGCTTGAAATAAAAACGCAGGTAAAACTGCAAGTACGGTTCTCGCCCCCACTACATGTGAAAGATCCAATTACCTAACTGTACCACCGCGATTCTCCGGTACCGGAATTCCGACGAATATTACCAGAATTGTTTCAAGTATAAAACGAGACTGACGATACGAAAAGCAACACTGTTCAAAATTATGGCATAAGATTGCACCGTAATTCTGGAAACACTATTTGGAGTGCGAATTTACCAATTTTGTGGGGGCTGGGGAGCCCAGTCGGTTAAAAGCACTCGCTTAGCATGCTGAAGGTCCCAGGTTCGGGCATCGCCAAAATAGCTGCCGGCCTATAAACGGCCCGTGCAGCCAAAAATGTCCGACGAATAATACCCCGTGCAAGGGTGTGCACGTTAAATATCCTTCAAAGTCCTGACGCTGCTTACGATTTCGCCCTTAACTGTAGCGTTGGGTGCCGATTCAGGTGTTGGCTCGTCACCTGACTGTGGTTCTAAAATACGACGCCAGCCGCCAATAGCCCTCGTGTAGCTCTAGTGCGACGATAATTCAAAACCTAACCAATTTTGTAGTAAACTCCTAACTTTGACACACAGCAAAAGCTGTGCACCCACGCTCCAAATATAGTGGTAGCAGCTAGTAAGTTCCAACATTCCGGTGCAATCTGATCAAATTTCTTTAACAGTGCAGGATCGCAATCGACACAGAGGTCCGTGTCCCCTCTAAATCCTTACCCTAAAAAAACGATCTCCGTAGTCCCTCGATAAGCCCAAAGTGGCGCATCCATGTGACCTCCCAGGGAGCCGAGACACGTGGTGAGCACTTGGGCCCTTCTCGTGCGCAAACAAATCTCGCGTGTACGCTGGGTTACTTTAAATAATCCATGGCTGGTTTTACAAATGCCAATTCCACTGACTTTAGTTGGTAGTTATTAGCTTTAATTAACCTCTTGCGACCTGGCATCCCCATTCGGGGACATTTTTTAAAACCTCCCATGCAGCAAACACGCACACAAACAATTAAGGTTGGCGAATACCCAAAATTCCCCAAAATTCTAAAATTTTTACTATTTCTTTAATCTTTTTCAAATTTGGCATAGTGATTTCAAATATAATGAATAATACTATTTCGTCATTTTTTTTAAAAAATTTAAATATAATTTATTTATTTTAAACGGTGCTTTTCCACTAAAAAAAGGGGGTTTTACGCTAACAAGTCTACTACATTGAATTTTCATCCTATAAACATTAATTATGTGTTAAATTCTTCGTTTTGAACTGATGCATGCAATGACCCTCAAGAGTTACATACAAATTACAAGAACCGAAGTTATTAAGAAAAATGTTATAAATTAACCACAAAAAAAGGATTTTTTTCGATTAACGTACACTTGGACATTTAAAAAAAACTTGTATATTAACACCAGATGTTAGGGGTTCATGGCACAGATATATATTGAAATAGCATCTGTAAATATTTTTAGGTAAATGAATGTAAAACTTTTTATGCTTAGAAGTGTTAGCGTAACGCCTTTTTTTAGTTGAAAAACACCGTTTAAAATAAATCAATTACATTTAAATAAAAAAAAAATTGCCCAAAAAGCATTGTTCATTATATTTGAAATCACTATGCCAAATTTGGAAAAGTAATAGTAAAAATTTTAGAATTTGGGGTACTCTCCTACCTTAACATGACTGATACCTATAATCAAAGGCTGAAAACTGATATTTGTATCCGAAATGGACCAGGTTCATTTCGGAACTAATTAATATGTAAATTGTTTGTAGGGAGGTTTTAAAAAATTTCCCCAAAGTGGGGTCGCAAGAACCCAGTTGCACTTTTCAAGATACTATTTACTACCGTGGTAGGATTGCTTCCTGAACACCGTGGATCTGTATGGATTTTCATATTTCTTTTGATGTTAGGGTTTTGAGTTTCGTTTGCTTTGGATTTGGGGGTGGATTGTTTTCGTTTTTGTGTCGGCCTTTCTCGGCGGGTCCCGTTGTTTTGTGAAGGGTAAGTGGAGAGGCGGCATGGCAGCACCGATATTTGGTTGTTCTATTTCTTAAGGTTAGGTTAGGTTTTGAATTATCGTCGCACCAGAGCTACAAGAGGGTTATTGGCTACGGGTGTCGTATTTTTAGAACCACAGTCAAGTGAAGAGCCTACGCCTGAATACTCACCAAACGCAACCGTTAAGGGCAACATCGTACGCAGCGTTGGACTTTGAAGGAAAGGATATTTAACGTTCACTCCTTTACACGGGCTATTATTCGTCGGACATTTTTTGCTGCACGGGCCGTTTATAGGTCGGCAGTTATTTCGGCGATGCCCGGACCCTAACCTGGGCTATTTCTTAAGGTAACAGGGAACAAAACGACCATTCAAAATATCCAACTTTCATATTGCGCTAATTTTTATCAATTTTTAATTTTGTATTGTTAATTTTTTCGCTAAATATATTGCGATAAAATGCATATATCTAACAATCTGCAATTAGCCTCAATTTAAAACAAAGTACACTGTGTTTCATTCCATAGACTTCTATATTACTTCATGACTTTTTTATACATCAGCATACGTTGAAAGAACCGTTAACTATGGAGGCCAAAAAAAATTTGACCTATCCACCACCCTGCTCATAGCTTTCCATTCGAGATAAGCCTTCCTCGAATTTCGATGCTCATAGGCAATGAATCTGTCACTAGTTTGAGCGACATAAAAATTGCGTCCCCCGCTATCTCCCGATGCAGAAGTAGGCAAATAGGTCTGCTTGTCTTCTTGCCTGTTCTTATCCGGGGGACCAGAGCCCCCTTTGGATGCCATCGATGGAGTTAGGAAGAAAATGGAGATGCTTGGCGCGAAAATTTGAAGCAGAATGTCGCCAAGCAACCTTTCAGCAATAACCCTAGTGTAGATCTAGTGTGATGATAATTTGAACATACCCAAACTAACCTCAGTAAGCTTTCACCAATAGTCCTAGTGCAGATCTAGTGTGACGATAATTCAAACTAGTTCTAGTGTAGATCTGGTGCGACGATTATTCAAACTTACCCAACCTATACCCAGTAAGCCGTCGCCAATAGTCCTAGTGTAGATCTAGTTCGACGATAACTCAAACTTACCCAGCCTAACCCCATTAAGCCTTCACCAATAGTCCTAGTGCAGATCTAGTGTGACGATAATTCAAACTTAATAGCCCTAGTGTAGATCTAGTGCGACGATAATTCAAACTCGCCTAACCTAACCCCAGTAAGCATTCGCCAATAGTCCTAGTGTAGATCTAGTGTGACGATAATTCAAACTTACCCAGCCTAACCTAATTAAGCCTTCACCAATAGTCCTAGTGCAGATCTAGTGTGACGATAATTCAAACTTAATAGTCCTAGTGTATATCTAGTGCGATGATAATTCAAGCTCGCCCAACCTAACCCCAGAAAAGCAGTCGTAGTGTAGATCTAGTGTGACGATAATTCAATCAAAGCATTCAACGTAATGCTTTTTTGACTCAGGATAATGCTTTGAATAAAATACTAAATTTTGACACTTCAAGAGGAAAGGGGAAAATTACAATTTTACCCACCGTATATATATTATATCAGGTTTTTGTTCGTAAATCTTAAAAATGGTGCAACTGAATACTAAAAAATATGGTGAAACATTCCACTACACAGTCTTGCAGCTACTAGAAACCAATTTTTTGGTTGAACTTGTAGTCAATTTTTTTTTAACAGTGTATCCTAAGCAACCACATTCGCAATGCCATTTCCTAAAAGTTTCATTTTTTAAAAATAAAAATGGGAAATTTAAGTGCAATTTTTTTAAACTTTTGCCGTTGTATATTGTATTTTAATATCTGACAAGACGCTTGTCTAATTCTTTGGAACTACGTTGCGTACAAAAAATGAACTGAAACCAATTCAAACATTTAATGCGATGATAAATATTTCCAGCTCGTATATTTCACTTTCCGTAAAAGATTAAAAATTTAAATTATTTTTTAACTAATTTTTATACTCGTGGCGCCAAATTATGTTCCAAACGTCAGTTTGGGCTTATTACGGAGGGCGACCTGACCTTCACTTGAAAACTCGTTTCTGAATAAGTTTTCGACAAGATATCATCTTCGTCTTATTCCTATCTACCACTTTTTTAATGGGGAACGTCTGGATTAGTTCTTGTGGTAACTTGAAGAGCATATCTTGGTATTTTGTTGCCTGACGTAAGTCTGTACCGATGGGGTATATCATACTTTAGGTGAACATAAAAGATATACTCCTTGGTCGCTGAGGTGAAAAGTTGTTCCTTGATATTCGTTTTATGAATATGGTCTTATGTGGCAGGCCTGATTACTGAATTAGATCGTACCAGATCGGGCTTACCTTCAAAAAATTTCAAGGTGCCCATTTGCCTCGTATAATTAAATATACTTTTTAACTTTATTTGGCAATTTTAATAATACTTTGGTTGCGTTTTGAATTTTGTAAAATTTGAATACATTTTTGCTTGTCTAGGAGTAGTGTTATCGATCAGAATAACGTCGATATATAAGATAATACATATTGATATAAAAAAGAAAAGTTCTGCATTTGTAAAAAGAATTTTAGAGAGAATCTTCTCAAATCCCCTATAACACTATAAATTTTCATTACAGCAGATATTTATGACATTTTGAAAACAAGTTACATTTAAAAGGAATATGAATAAGTTGTTCATTAGTAGGCAACATTAAACATGGGGTGACGGATCAAAACTAGGTTGATCGTGTATTTTCTTTATTGCGAAATCCGATTCTTTTCACACCATTTTTTTAACTATGAAATGCATGAATTTTTTTTTCATCCCGAAAAAATATTTTTGTATCTTTAATACTCAGACATTATGGGAAAAATACAAAAAAAAATAACTGCATTGGAATTTAATAATTTCAATTTTTAAAATTTTTGCCATATGGCAAAACCAACTACAAAATTCAAATTGTGATAAGAATGATTAGAAAACTACTTAATATATTTTAAAATAACCCTCTTGAACTACAATTATTTTTTCAAAACAAATTATTTGTAATTTTGTACTAATATTATTATACTTTGAATACTGACAAAGAAGTAATTTCACAACAGTTCATAACTTCACTCTTTAATTTTGAATACACTTTTACTACTGTCATCTATGAGGGTTATTAGTAACTAAAATTTCAAAACGGAATTTAATCGATGAAAAACGCAGATTTATCGAGAGGGAGCTCTACTTTAATAGAATAAAGTGGATTATGCAACTTGTTGCCATATGGCAACAGCAACATGGCATGGTTAAAAGAATGCCGCCGAAAAACATTATCAGCGTCATTGGTATTTTTTAGATTTTCTCACCACCACATCCCTAAGGAATAAATATACCCAACTTGGGGAAAGAAATCTTCTAAAATCAACGACTAATGTGTGAATGGAAAAGGGTCCTAACCTTCCATTATCCGTTTACGTTGAAAAGTCAAACTTTTTCTTCCCTGCGGACGAGACCTTTTTGAGCCAGTCGTGGGTCCTCAGGGACTCACATATTTGGGACAGTTTTCATCATTTGTTTTTTATTTTGGCGTGAAACAATGTAAAAATGTGGCTTAACTTTACTCCAGCTTCATAGAGTAAAGTCACACTTATTTTGTAACTAACGTTACATTAATTTTTTTAGTAAAGTTACCAGAATAAAAGTTTAAATAACAATGAGTTTATCAATATCTACTTCGTGTTCTATGGAGTAACGTTGTACCAGTTAATGGGACGTTACACTGTGAAATAGAAGGAAGCAGTTTCATAATTGTGTAATGCTACTCCATCAATTTTTGTTTCGTTACTTCGCAAAGCAGAAGGTAGCAAATGGTCACTAGTTTTATGATGTAACGTTGCGTTTAACAGAGAATATGCGCATTTAACTCAGCATTGTTAATTAAAATGTGTTTTCAAAATTACAAAATTGTCCAGTATGAATATAATGCTTTTGTATTTATCAGTGTAGCGTAAAATATTGAAAAAATTTCGTAATTGCATCAGAAAGCAAAATAGGATCATTATACGAAGGTATTCTAAAAGGAAAGTTGTCAGTAAAACCTCAGTCAATTAGATGAATAATTTTTTAAAGGAGTAACCAAATATAGACATCGCCAAAGAGGCGATACATCACCAAATCTGGAGCACCTTAGGGGATAGAGCACCCACCTCCAAATGATGCTCACCAGAACACCTCCTGATCAGACCTCCCACCACTCTCAAGGGAGGGGGGCATCACAACCCCCCCCCCCCTTTAAAAAAACTGAGAAAGTTGAGAAGATGTGTGAATACTTTATATTGCCAACCTAAGATCGTTAAGTTTACGTGCACATAATTTGTGGGCCAGTAAAGATACCAGACATTGCATACCGATCTTTTTTTTTTTTTTGGTACATGACAGACGAATCCAGGACAGATGGTGGTGTGACATCAGTCACATAAAAATACTTTACTGCAATAAAAAAATATTTTGTTTCATAAATTATTTATTAATTAATTAAATATGACAAATTGTGAAAAACGTAATGAGATTTCAAATTACTTGTTTTACATAATTGTTGCAGCAAAGTAAGTAAACAGCAAAAAAAAATTGAGTTTAAGGGTTTCTTTGGGAGATTAGATGATAATGAAATTGCCTTTACAAAACTTATAACTGCAAATAAAAGACTATGTACTAAAAAAATGTACTAGTAAAAACTATGAAAAATAATGAATCAGAGAATAATTTTTGCCTGTAAAATTACCAGATCTTTGTTACAGTGTACTGCTTCACATAGACCAGCATTATATGCACAATGGCAGTTGAAATTGGGATGAACAGTGAACACCACTAGTGGGATCGAACAGGCTTTAGGTGGAATGGGCTCGCTGGATCTCGGGTCTCCTAACTCAAGTCATCATCTATAGCTCGACAGTCCTGCGTGGACCCTGGCTTCCTCAAGGAGATTTGCCCAGTCTCTCCTTCTGCGCGCAACAGCTTTCCAGTCTCTGAACTTTATCGAAACAAAGTCCTTTTGGAGGCAGTCTACCCACCTCAGTCTAGGTCTGCCTCTTTTTTCCAGTTAAATTTGGTTTAGCAAAAATGATTTTTTTTTGTTTTTCTGAAATCATTTATTCCCAAATCAAGTGTCTCAATGTAAATCCAATTCTAAAAAACTATTTTCTGTGCCACATTTCTCCGGCTGTATTGAATATTTTTACGAACTTTTTTTTGAAAATGATAAATGTAGATAGCGTACAGGTCTCTATAATCCCACTGTTTGAAATTGCTTCGAATACTTTTTGTACAATTATATATTCGAAATTTAAAAAAAAAAAAATGAACCAATTTCAAAAAGTGGGATTTTCGGTACCTGTAAGTCAGCTTCATTTTTTTATTAAAAAAATTTGCTTGTAAAAATATTCAATACAGCCGGAGAAATGAGGCAAAGAAAATATATTTTTCTCTATTGGATTAACACTGATGCAATTTGCTTTGGAGACCCACCGCCCAGCGCACTCATTCCCCCTTAAGGGCTCTGCACTCTAAAAAAAGAGTAAAATCCGCTCCTATAGGAGAAGTGCGTTTTCGACACTGGAAAGGAGTGAAATTAACTCCTAAATCGCTTGTAATCGCCCTAAATCGCTATTAATCGAATTAAAATGCTCGTTTGTTGCTAAGATTGTTGGAGGTTTAATAAAACAAAAGAGTGAAATCCACTCCTATACGGGAAGTGCATTGAAATGAACTGACTGAAAATCAAGTCAAGCAAGCCCAAGTCTCCACAACAAAAGGCATCAGTATTCATCCAATGGGTGAAAAATATTTTCTAAGTCACATTTCTCCGGCTGTATTGAATATTTTTACAACTGGTTTATTTTATACTAGCAGTATGGTCCCGCCTTACTGGGAACCCGTTAACTTCGCATTGCTTCATCTTAGAGGCCTGCTAACTAGGAAAATGGGGGATATTCACGGCCATATCCACCTGAGCTTCAATTCCAAATCGCTGTGGTAAAAAAAAACGGTTCGACAGGTTAGAGCAGTAGAAAACATTAGCACGTGTTTCGAGAGCTGTATAAGAGAATATTAGCACGTGTTTCGAGAGGTGTAAGATAACAAACCGCGTGACATCACATGAATGTTCCCCATTCACTCAATATCCAAACTAAATTCAATTCGTGTTGGCGCATGCGCAAGAAAAAAAGCAAATAATAACGGAGAATGGCGTCAAGCCCCTGTTTCAGCCCGGTCCATGTATTTTCAAGCCCTGTTATGGTCCCGCATTCCCACGTGGATGACGTTTTTTGAAACTAATTATATTAATTAAAAATCACAATCAAATATGAAAAATCTAAGCCTCAAGTGCACACATTAATTAAATGGAATCTATATTAAAAATTTCGAATTTTTTAGAGCTGTCTAAGTAGGTCTTTTGCGATCTACAGACATGCATACAGACAGGCTGACTCTTTCTTTTATTATTATAGATGATAAATGTGGCTGACTTACAGGTCTCTATAATCCCACTTTTAAAAACTGGACCGATTATTTTGTTTCAAAGTTTTCTCAAATAGAATTTCAAGAAATAGTCGAGTTTATTTCAAAAAGGGGCTTAGAAAGTAATTTTTCCCATTGAATTGACACAGAGGCACTTTGGTTTGGAGACCCGTGGACAATCGTGCTCATTCGCTCTTAACTAAGAAGGGAAGAGAATACTTCATACCCCAACAGATCATAAAGTTTAGTAACAGAAACACGTCATATAAATATGAAAAATTATTATATTAGTTTTTAAAAAAGATGAAGAAAATGTCTAGGAACTATGAATCGAAGAAGTATTAATTGTAAAATCTTCAAAAATTATTAAAAATATTCAAACATTATATTTTTCTTTCATAAATGTATTTTTTCCCCTTTTATTAAATAGCTAATATATTCACACCTGGTCACAGAAGCCTAGAGTTCTTAGTGTGAACTTAATTCAACCAAAAAATATTATGACGATATTTCATGCATTCAACGGCTTAATAATTTGTAGATTACAGAGTTTAAAATTACTACTTTTCTTTTTTTGTTTTTTGCACGAATTTTTAACACGAAATCTAGCTTTAGATCTTCGAATTATTAAAAAATCTTCAGATCCAACCACACTGTCTAAAAATGTATCTTTATGACTTTGTTGCTGCTGCCATCTATTCAAAATGTATGACAACAGAAACTAAAGTCTGTAATATATTTTGTTCATTTATTTGGTGCTGCCATCTATAATAGATATATGTTACTAAAAACTACACAACGCACATTTGCCATCAATGAAATGCTAAAACTCTATTTTTTTTTAAAAAAACAATAATTAATCAAAACAAGCAAGTTTTGTAACGGGGTAACCGTCACTTAAAACCGCTTTCTCACAAAATTTTTATAAAAAAATAGCTTTTTTATGCTTTTGAATAAGAATTAAAATTGGCAGTTCTTTTTTAAAAAATTAGGTATTTCAAATTCGATTTTTTTTTCTTTCGATGACTCCTAGTTTCGATACGTAGGATTTTTTAAAATTGTGACACTTGCAGGTTGGGATTTTCAGATTGGGCATTGAAAGTGAAGTGATTGATGGACAGTTGAAAAGACATAGCCTTGAGCTGAAATTTCTTTCAAATTAAAAATTGCCATACATCCTTAGCTAACAACATTATGCAATGCTATTAGTATGGAGAAATAGGTATAATGTTTTGCTTTCCTCGGACCACTGGAGTTAGATTTTCAAGAATTCGCTTCTTAAATGGCGCCTTCAGTACAAAAGGAATAAGCTCCTAAAACGTGGAATCTCTACCTCGAATAGTCTTGGCTGGACGTTTATACGTGAGTCAGTGAACAGTCAGTCAGTCAGGACTTCTTCCTTTAAAGAAATAGGTGTAGGATAGTGTGTTGGAGGCTAATTGGGTCAGGTTGAATGATTCCGGTTTTCCAATTCTGCCTTCAAACCACTTTAACGCATCCATAACTACGCCTCTTAATTTGGAGCCGTGGACAAGTGAGGAGAAAAATCTAAATTGGGATTATTACTATTCATACATCATAATTGCTTGTACAATGTCGTTAAATTAACATGAGTTTGCAAATTTATTTTACGACTTACGTCTATGATAAATCGTTTTTGTAATTTTATATTGCTGTCAGCATAAAAAAGCTTATTACACAGCATGACTTATCTAAAAATAAAAAAAAAAACCAAGAAATAATTGTGTTGCGTCTTACATTAATCTTAATCGACACTCGTTACAATTCTTAATAATTTTTGTCTGCAAAATATTGATGACGAAGCAGAAGTTATAATCGAAATATACAACGTAGTTTTTCCAATTGATCGTTTTTTATTATTTTTACAGTGAAAGAATATCGCTTACGTTTTTATCATTAATTAAACGCAATAAATACATAGATTTTTATATAGTTGCGTTCTTTTTGCAGAAATAGCTACTCTGGGTAACCGATATGACCAATTTAATCTTTGTTAACCAGATGTTCCAGATTTTTTTGTGACAAAAAAAAAAGATTTTTCATTTGATTCAATTCGCCATTTTTTCATATCAAAATAAGGACATTCTACCCCCCTCCCCTTACCCCAAACAAATTAGTTCATATAATCCCACTTTCTTCTCCGAATTTTAACAAAACGTATAACTGATAATAAGCAAATAATAATAAAAAATAATAAATTAATACTTAGCATTAGACTCAAGTCCTAATAGTTATCAAATATAAAGCACCAATAAGTATTTTAAGGTAATTTTTTGTTGTTTTAAATCAAGAGCATATAGAAAAAAAATGTTGCAAAACTACGTTTTTCCTCGTTTAACGGGACAAACAGAAAAACGGCAAAAATAGCGGGACTGTCCTGCTCAAAACTGATAGTCTGTTCGCATTAATAAAAGACCACCGTGTGATTGAATCAAACATAAAAGTTGAGTTGTGTGTATTATAAAAATAATGTATGCATAGGGTCCATACTGGACTGGGATGATAATAAGTAAATTAATAGCCAGCTACACCTATGTCAGGCCGCCCCGGTGGCGCAATCGTTAGGATGCTAGCCTTTGGAGCCGCTGGGGTCGGGTTCTAATCCCGGTCCAGCATGGATGTTTGTGACCGTCAATAAATGTTGTTATTTGTCTATGTGTTATTCCTTTCTTTGCGACTGTAAAAATTCTTTCTGTGTCTGTCCCACTTGGCGAAAGCTTACAAGCGGTTCTCTGAACAAACACACAAGCTGGAATATATATGTACCTACCATACCTATGTCCAGTCAATTACTAAATCAAAATGTCAGTCAATTACCAAGCATTTTTTTACTTGTACAAGTTCATATTTTGTATTTTGTCCCATTTAGTACTATTTAGTACTTATTGAAAACAGAGAATATCAGTTATAAAGTTTCTGCAGTTCAAATTTCGATTCTCAAATAAAAAAAACATAAAAAATTGGTTGAAAAATTTAACTGACTGGCATTTTATGAAAAGGGTGTAATAAATGTATCCCAATTCAAGTAATTGTGCAACTTTTGATTTGGGTAAGAGCATATAATGTTGCTTTACAATGCAGGGAACAACTACATTTTTTTTTTAAATTATGGAAAATTTAGGAACTGTTGAAAATAAATTTCTTGGATTTTTAAAGAATACATTTCTGCAGTAGATGGGCTATTGTAAATGGGCCCGATATATTTTTTTTTGCGACATCGATCAGTTTGAAAGGCAGTCAAATATATTTCACTACGGGATTCTTTGTACGTTGATATGAAACGTTTTCTTTCTATTTAAAAGCGAAGAATATTACATAATTTATTCTTTGAAATATAAATTAATTTTTGCAAACGATTTAAGTAATAATTATTGAACTTTCGAAATAAAATAAATGAAACTAGCCAAATTTAGCATGTAAATGTTTAATATATTTACTGCTGTGTCTGGTACATTTTTACCTGTTAAACACAACTGTTGTGCGGACGCGGGTTAAGTGACAAATGTTACTTGTTTTTTTTTAGGGCTAAGAGAGTTGGGTTCACATAGTCAGTCCTCGAAACAGCAGGAGTAAAACACCAGGTTGTTAAATCTCTATCATCTCCTTCTAACTTACCATAATGCTGTGTTAACAATCTCAACGAGGCTGGAAAAGCATCATTAAAATTATCTCCAGAATAATTTTACAATTATAAAAATTATTATAGATTGGAAGAAAGACTCGTTATGTGTGGTATTGAGAAATACTGTCAGCATAAATGATCTTTCTACATTCCGATAACGTTTAGACACTTAGCAATATGCATTTATTCCGTCTCGATCAAAAGGCACTAAGATAACAGGACAGCAAGTCATACCTATGACATGAAATTATAGAAAATATATATATTACTGTTTTTTACCACTTTAATAATGAAAATAGACTTTAATGTTCTTCATTTATGCCTATAGACTTTGATTAACCCTCTAATGCGCACTGTTGCCGTTTGGCAACAAGTAACATAATCCACTTTATTCTATTAAAGTAGAGCTCCTTCTCGACAAATTTGTGTTTTTTTCTCCATCCATTATATTCCATTTTTTTAGTTACTAATAATCCTCATAGATGACAGTAGTAAAAGTGTATTCAAAATTAAAGAGTGGGGTTATTAACTGTTGTGAAATTACGTTTTTGACAGTATTCAAAGTATAATAATATTAGTACTAAATACAAATAAATTTGTTTTGAAAAATTAATAATAGTTAAAGAGGGTGATTTTGAAATATATTTACTAGTAGTTTTCTAGTCATTATTATCAAAATTGGAATTCTGCAGTTGGATTTTATCGTATGGAATTTCTAATAATAAGTAATATTATAAATTTTTTCAGTATTTTTCCCATAATGTATGAAAGTCCTGTAGGCGGCCATTGCGCCGTTTCCCACGGGTACATGTCCCTGGAGACTATTTCCCTACCCTTCAGGTACATGTCTAAATTGCGGAGGTGGCGACATATGGCAACATCTGTCATATATGCTTGTGTGTATCTTGTGTTGTCCTACTTGACGATGGTTTATAAGCGGGTCCTTGCGACCAAGCACACAAGCCTAAAAATATATGTCTACCAACCAACCAACCAACCACATAGTTTAGCATGTGGGGCCAAATTTCCGAGTGGTTTGAAGGCCATAACGCTAGTAGTCCGTGCGTTGTAACTGGTGCAGGTTCGATTCCCGCCTCTGTCCTGGGTGTACTTCCTTGACCTTTTTTTGTCTAAATTGTGGAGATGGCGCTCGATAGATGGCAACATCTGTCGCGTATGTGTGTGTGTTGTGTCTATCTTACTTGACGAAGGTTTATAAGCGGAATGAAAATGGGTTAACCTTTGCAACAATTCTTTTGCCTGAAGTTGCGATTTCAAAACTAATGAATTAACTCTATCGGACTGACAGTCCCTCTGAACAATGATAATTACCTAAGGAACTAAAGGAATGTAGTTTATGTTTCGAAGATCAATCGCAATAAAATAATCAACTTTTCTCTCTCTCTACTTCCGCTCAATTATTTAGTTAAATGCAAAATGCAATAACAAATTAAACATTAATATGGATTCCATATTTTACACGCCTTATGAACTCTACAAATACACATTTTTTTAGCTGTAAATGCAACAAAAAAGGACGTTTGCAGTTCACGTATTATTTTAACACGCTTTAATTACGCTTTTAAAATGAACTACTAAAATAACTTTTTGAAAAGTTTGAAAAAAATTAAAATAATTTTTTTAAGAACTCTAATATTGCATTGACCCTCTTTCAACTTCATTTTTTTATAGAAATAAATGACTGATACCTGTAATCAACGGCTGAAAACAAATCTTTGGATGGTCTTCGATCGGACCAGGTCAATTTTGGAACTAATTAACTTATTAATTGTTTGTGGAGAGGTTTTAAAAAATGTCCCCAATTGGGGACGCCAGGTCTCAAGATGTTTTAAAGCACCATGGGTAGGGAGTGTTCACCAATTGTACATCTTTGGCCTACGATTTAGCTTTATAAGCAGCTTTCTAAATATTCATATCATAAAATAACAACTATCAATGAATAAACATCATTATCATCTTCCTACATACTTGACATTTTATCAAATCTTTTGATTTATGAGTTTCAAGATTCACTTTAAAACCATTAAAATCAGAGAAACCCTAAGAGTCATCTAATTGGAGAATCACTCTTAAACTGATATCTCAACTCGTTTGCAAGCCGAGCTCGTCATAACAATTACTTGGCTATTTTTTTTAATCTTTCGAGCCTCTTCATTAGGGAACTTTACTTGTTGAATATGTTAATAGTGCATGATTTTTGTAAAAAATAATCTTACTGTGACGTTGTTATTTCTGATATGGTTTTGAGGAAGTAAAACACTGGTTTTCGTAGGTGTAAGTGGAAGAGATGACGTGATAGTAGGCAGCAAATAGTAATGCAGGCATTCAGTTTTACACAGGGTGTCCGTAAAAGAATGTCCGAGTTTTAATGGTATATTACAGGAGTTTATTTTATACTAAAAAAACAAATTATACATGAAATTGAAGAAAAGCTAATCCAGTTTTCCCTCTAAGTAGTCAATGTATGCTCCTTCAATAATACGGCACGCATCCAAACGAAAATACAATTCTTCCCATACCGTCTCCAGCAAGTCCGAAGTAATGGTAGCAACAGCCAGGCAACTGTTAAAACGATGTAGCGGTGCAAAAGCATGTGCTGAAACTGTTGGAGTTATTCTTTATTCGTCGCCTTCAACAACAACACTGTCAAACGATTACAGCTGATACTATTACAATTTGAAACTAGGACATTCTTTTATGGACACCCTGTATATTTGGCATTGGTTTTAAATATCGGGAAGGGTGTAGAGAATAGTTAACTTAGACAAGTTTAATGATAAAAATAAGAATGATAAAAAAAACATAATACAATTAATCAAACAAATTCACTGATTACCATTTATTATTGGGTACAAGTAAAAAAGAAAAAATAGTCAATATCATACATCATTTGGACGTCGGCTATTTTTCAGCCAATCAACGCAATTATTTAGGGGTTAAAATCTTTTTGTTCAACGTAATTTTAAGGGTATATTTTGTGTCAGAACTCTATTGTTAACGAATTTGTAAAAATAACACTCACTGCAAAAAATACAGAATTTTCTGTATGAAGATTTCTGCAGCGATAAATAGCTTCAATTAGCTAACCTGTTTTTGAATTGGTTTTCGGCTTGACAACATTTCTGTCGTATTCTTATCTCTACGTTGGGTCACTTTTATTTGCACCACTCTGTACATTTTTCCTGCCCACGACAGAATATCCCAAATCCACTCCACACACTACCTGTACATCGTATTACGCGCCCCTAACCCCAATTACTTTGGACCCCTTCGAATTATTATTTCACAAAAATATAGTTACATAAAATTCATAGGGAGGGGGGCCTACCGAAACCCTCAACGACCACCCACGGAGTTTGAGGCTGCTAATTGAAGGCGGCAGAGGATGAAACAGAAGCTCTTTTCGTGGTCCCGTCCATTAACAGGGCAGGTAAAAAAAAGTAATTAAGACGAGGTTTTGCGCTTGAGAGGTATCAGCGTAATAAGAAGCGAATGGTTTTTGTGTTGGCTGGGGGCATAGAGGTAGGAATACGATGCAAAGTCATCAGAAACCAAAAGCAGAATCGATGTTGCCAAGTGATGCCATTTGTGACTTTCGCAGTAGGCCCGGAGCAAATCTAAATAGATGTTTGGTTGACTAATTGGCGTTATTTTTATTAAGGAAGCGCCATAGACTAGTGACGATTTCTAAAGTATTATACTGTTTGTTTTGAAATTTCCTCAAACTAAAAAAAATTTCATCGCTTGGCAACCCTTTCCTCGGGAAATCACTAGACACAAACTTGATACGATCAGACAAACTGACTTATTTTTAACAAGGGTTTTTTAAGGTCAAATCGTCCAAAATAACGAAATTTCCATGAAATGAGAGCATCCATTTCTTTCACAGGGTACAATAAAACTGCACAAAGTATTACATTGAAATCATTCAGAGTGAGGTTTGCTCGTGTTTGGCCTAACCAAAGAGTTCTATAGTAGGGTAGGGACTGAACCTGGCAACAGCCCCATGCATACCAACACGGAGACCATATAGGGTGGCATGCGGGGCCCGATGGCCGAGTGGTTTGGATCGCAGGCCATAACGCTAGCAGTCCGCACGCTGTAACGGGTGAGGGTTCGATTACCACCTTTGCCCTAGGTGCACTTCCTTTCTCAGTATCAAAATTATAAATTAACTTGCACTTTTGCCTCTCTATTCGGGCTCAGTAGTAAGCTATGGCTGTCGATGGCAGCTCAGTACGAGTCGTTCCTCTACCCTACATAAAGCTCTTTGGGCTTAACCTAACACATCGAAATGACGACTCGTGATGGCTTCACTTTTCAACCACGCCAAACATCTCTCATCTTCCATGGTTGAGGGGGGTTGGTTTGTCACATCGTCTGAAGATAGTCATTTGAGGGTTTATTCGGGGCTGGAGACAATGGTGGAGGAGGGGCAATTGATAATGGAGTCAGGAAATGATGTTGAAAATTGTTTTAATTTTTGATTATTAAGTTCAACTCCAAGTAGCAATTTTCGCGTTGCTAAAAATTTAGTGCTAACCTTCAACTACTGTGGACAAAAGCAAAAGAGGGGGCGATAAAATGGTGAATCCAATTTGGAAAGGTCATACCTGCAGTACGAATCTTAAATAGTTAATTAAAAATATAGTTCAGCCAGTCTTATTCGAATTTTTCGTAAAGCTCATTATCAATGCAACCAATTTCAAGATTTTGAATCAGGGATAGACAGACGGAACATCTAGCGCTTATTTTCATTTCGAAAAACGTTTTTCCTACCAGTGCATTTTTGAAATGAGCATACTATTCAAATAGTGAATGGGCGTGTTAACTTTATGTGATGAACTGCCCTTTACATTAAAACTTGCAGTGACGAAAATCTTGATGCAAACTTTATCACACTTTAAAATACTGAACATGCGGAAAGAGAACTTATAAGTTTTTTGTCGATACGTATAATTGTTTGGAAGAATCTGTGTGAGGAAATTTGTATCACGAACAGAGTTGGAACGGGTCACCGGGTCAGTGGGTCATCTGGGTCACTTGGGTCACTTTTTTGGTCTGAATCACTGGGTCATGGGTCACTCTATCAGACCCGGATTTAACCCAGTGACCCATGACCCGGACTGACCCAGTGACCCGAACTGACCCACTGACCCGGACTGACCCACTGACCCGGACTGACCCACTGACCCGGAATGACCCAGGGACCAATTCGCTGCTATATTAAATCACGTTTTAATGAGGCCTGAATAATACAACCAAGATTATACTTGCTACTCGTGCGTGTGAAGTGTGATATGGCTGTAGATGTAGTTTGCAAGGATGAGAACAAACAGTACAATGTTTCACTTGTGTCAAGCCAAACCAATTTTAGTTTTTCGACCTTGAGACAAAGTGATTTTTAACCTCGTCTTTGCATCACTAGAAAAAGTGGCTAGTTGGCTCAGTTCAAGTTGTTGTGCTAGTCAGCCTAGTCGCAATTACTAGGTTAGTTTGAGTCGATTTTTGTTACTGGATCAGTCCGGGTCACTGGGTCAGTCCGGATCACTGCATGGGTCATTCCGGGTCAATGGGTCTGTCCGGGTCAATGGGTCAGTCCGGGTCAATGGGTCATTCCGGGTCACTGGGTCAGTGGGTCACTGGGTTCTGGGTCTCATATATGAATGGGTCAGTGGGTCATGGGTCACACAGTTTGTGACCCGTTCCAACTCTGATCACGAATATAAAATATCTTTGAAATCGTTTTAAATTAGTTGAGGGGTAATTTAAAATTCATTGAATATGCAGGAGAAGTTAATGAGAAATTCATGAGTTCAGATTTTGAAGCTTGTAACCATGGAGGTTTTATATTGCGACGATTTAAAGTCGGTTAAAAATATTCCGAAATCCAAACGAAAGCGATCATGAAAATAGAATTTTTACGGTAGTATATTCTTTAACTGTTAAAATATCATATCTCGATAAATATTGTAAGTGTACGGGGAAATGTTTTTGGAGAATAATAAGTCCTTTTCAAACTTCCACTGTAAAATTGAGCTGAGTAACTTTCCTCCATAAAACTGGTAGAGGCCTAGATACCATTCTATGGAGTAGTTATACAAGAGAAGAAGTTCACTTTTACTATATGGTGTGACGTTACTCCAGTGATTTAGTGTAACTTTACTGTAGAAAATTGGATGAATCACATGCCTAAACTTTTTTTTAACCTAGTAAAATTCTTATTCTTGTAGCGTTACTCCACAATTTTAGTGTGAAGTTACGCAAAAGTATTGCAGATTGATGGACGCAGTGGTAATTTAAATTGGCACAATTATGCGGTTTCATTGTTATAGAAAGTATTAGTGTGCATCCTAATAATAATTATTAATAATTATACTAATTAATACTTCCACACAAATTTCAAAATCAAGATTGGATATCAAAAACTATCAATTAAAGCAATATGTGCAGCTGGTACAGCAAATCTAATAGGCAGGTGTTAATTTCTCTATTAAAAAAATACAGTCTCATCATATTCATAATAACAAGATATCTAATGGCTAATCATTGAGGACATGAACCTTCAACTTCAACAACGCATTTCTACCTGGCCAGGTAATAAAAACCGAAGAAAAAACCCACTCTTGGAACATGATATTCGGGCGGACGTTCCTAAAAAGCGACCTGATAAGATATAATGGCATTATTAAATTAATGGCCGCCGTCCCCCTTTCAGATCGGCGCGAAAGAAATCTTTATCGGTGTCCGCTGTCGAAATAATAAATCGCAATTTATGATGGTAAAAAAAGTATGGGATGTTATGGAGAAGATTGCCTCGTTATATACTGAGGATGTTCGTCATTTCATGATCATGAGAAATTTCAGCTGACGCACAACAATCAAACGTAACGTAGCGTGACGTAAACAATACGATGAAATGCTGTGAAAATTATTTTAATATAATTTTTAACTTAGTTTAAACTATTAATTAATACAAAACAAAAGTTATACAAAAGAAAATGTGTTCTCAAAAACACATTCTTTTTCTTCCTCGGTTATTATGACGCTCGTCACGCCCTCTGGCGTCCCCAGATAAGTTGGATAAAGTCTGATCTCAACATGTAGTTAAATAAAGCATCGACAAAGATTTGGAAAAAGAGTTTTAACATTTAAGTTTTAATTAATGGATTATGTAAATAACTAAACGGGTGTACACGGTGTTTTAGTAATTAATGAAAACTCAAACAGGAACAGTATCAAAAAGCTTGTTCTAAATGTTGTTAATCACTCCGTTGAGGGGTTTTGATTTCAAAACCTGAAAAATGATTCAATTAAATACTAAAACAAATGAAAAAAATTTCACCTCATAGCCGTTGCAGCTACACTCCTGGTCAACCTAATTGGGTAAATAGAAATATGCTATGGAGAAGATCCTTCCGCGGATGTAAAGAGTTCCCAAAATTATTTGTGAATCCATCCACAAAACATGTCTAAAATATTAATTTCGTTTAACGTCTAACAGATTTCAATATTATTTGAAACAAATTTGGTAATTTTATCAGAATGAAAAGTGTATTTTGGTTCAATTGTATTCAGATCATTTTGCATGTAAATATTAATTTGCAAGAGTTTCCAACTAACGGACCAATAGCGCTTTTCCCTCTGTTTTTTTACTCTTTGTTTTTTCCCAAGTTAGTTTGGCACGGAGTGCAGGAATCATTATTATTTTGAAACCAAGCAGAAATTTGTTTTAAAAAAAGTGAATGGTTTATAATCACAGAAACCTGCGCGTGAGGTAACATTGGTCACATCTTGTTATCCATCCATTCTGCATGTCAAAAAAAAAAAAACACTTTTTATTCAACTTATAACTTAACGTTAATTTGAACCTAAGTCATAGAGAACGGAAACATCGAAAAACTAATCTCGAAAAATACCGTATTACAAACCAAATTTTTTTAAAAAAATGGATCTTATCCCCTAGCTTTACCTAACCGGTTCCTATGATCCATTAGCAATGGTGTCCCCGCCCTGATTTTAAACTTGTCATCACACTCGAATTTTGATGGATAAAAATGTCGGTAGGTATCGATGTGGACATCTTCCGAGTGAAGAAGGTTTCAGCCGACATAAAAGACACCGACGTGTGTTGAAGATTCTGGTTTGATTAGAGGAAGAATGACTGGGTTTTGTAAGCGTCAAAAGTTGGTTATGCAAATTTAATAGTTAAGGAAACAATAAGAATGGTTCCTATCATTCATTCGTTCATGTTATCATTTTCATTCATGGTAATAGATATTGGTGTTGCCATTATATCAGAACTTAAATAATAGTTTATTTAAAATTTGACGAATAAAATGCTGCATTTACTGGTTACATCTGGTGCGTTGGAAAAGGAGATATAAGAAAATCGCAAATTCAGATATTTATAAATCTATAGGCAAATTTTCATGAGCAGATTAAATTTAATTAATAATTAATTATAATTAATTTAATTATAACTAATTTAATTAATTAATTAATGGTAATACTTAAATTAATAATTATGGTTAACTTAATTTAAAATTATTTTTAATTATTTCAACTAAATTATATAAGTTGTTATTGTTAATTTTTGCCTAGGCATATGAAGCCCATCAAGTAAAGTCCATTGCCGTTTTTGTACTTTGTGCTGATTATTATCAACTTTCCATATGCAATGCTT
Source organism: Hylyphantes graminicola (assembly GCA_023701765.1). Taxonomy (NCBI): domain Eukaryota; kingdom Metazoa; phylum Arthropoda; class Arachnida; order Araneae; family Linyphiidae; genus Hylyphantes; species Hylyphantes graminicola. The sequence continues at coordinate 67,049,344 of CM043119.1, forward strand.
ACCTTGAAAATTAACCCACATATTATTTTCGAGCTTGCTTGGTACTCATTTTTTTTCACATGTAAAGGAGATAAACGGATGCCCCGCGAATATCTACCTGATGCCGCGTCGTTTAATTGGTCGTTCATAAATAATCTAATGTCATACACGTAATATTCATTATTGCATTGTGTGCCAACTTAGAATTTAGCCTCGCCCCTTAACCAGAGGTTGAGACAACCAAGCCTTTAACGCCAATAACAACGTTGTAGCTCTAATGCGACGTTAACCCAACCCAAACCTCATCCTCGAAAAAACCGTGTCCCGATGCACTTAATCACGCCATTGACAGCTCCGCATTAATGATATTCCTCCATCAGACGCATTTAATAATTACAGCAACCCCCCTCCGGCGCCAATTATTCTTTGCCAAGGTGTGGAAAAGGCGGCATATCGCGCCAAAGGGTGCCGAATCGCCTCCTTCATGCCCAAGTGACAAATTGACAAATCCCTTTGCTGGTCGGCGCTGCAGGTAGGCATATCACGTAGGCAATTAACTTTTTTTTAAGGTTTGTAATAAGGTTTTTTTTTTATCTATCTCGTGGCTTTGGATGGATGCTTGTTAATTGATTTGGAATGGAAGGAAATGGGGGGCTGTGTTTCAATTTGTGCGGGCAGGCAAAGGCTAATTTTGATTTCTAAGCAAGAGTTGTTTTTCGATTCATAACTTCTTCTTCTTTATTGGCTCGACAGCCCTTTGTGGGCCAGGGCCTTCTTCAGAATCTTCTTCCCTCCTGATCTTGTTTTGGAAGACGACCTCCAGTTTCGAACTTTTAACGTTTTAAAATCCGCGTCGACCAAGTCAATCCATCGAAGTTTGGGCCTCCCTCTTGCCCTGGTGCCGATTGGTTTATAGTGGAAGATTCTTGATGTTAAAGAGTCACTGTTCATTCTGCACAGAAGTCCAGCAAATTTCATCCGGTTCACTTTAATGTTGTTGATGCTGCCTATCTTATACATCACTGTTATATCTGTGCCTCCATATACCATTGATGTTCACTGCACCCATAATTTTCCTCAAAACCTTTCTTTCAAAGATAGCCAGTCTATTTTCATGCGATTTTGTCATGGCCCCGGTTCCAAATCATAACATTCCGGCTCATAACATTCACGCTAAATTTTTTTTAAAGGAAAACGGTGCATTCATCAGAATTCAGAAAGGGCTGATCAAGAAAGTCATAGCTGTTATACTGTGGTCCACAGTCAGATGGCAACGGCAACTGCGCATTGGACAAGCACGCGCATTTCTATCATGTGCTTCATATTATCTACATTTGTATGGAAGATAACATAAAGGATTTGAGCCACAAACAGATTGGCTAAATCTAAACTCAATTATCATGCAAATACACTTAGCTGCTTGGCATTCTTCGGATTATTAATAATATTTTGTCAGATAGTGCAACATGCATACTGCATAGCAAATGGCAAACTATGTATCAGTAGATATCAACTACTTGAAAAGATATTAGTAAATTTTATCCATAAGTAATCTAGATGAGGACCTGTATATGCAGTTGAAGAAACTTTTGTTACGCAACTCCATGAAGGCTAGAAATCGACAGCTCGAACCGTACTACCTAACTTAGCCTTTTATATTTCGTCATCATTTCCCCCAAAATTGAGTCACATCGATCCCTAAATGCTTGTTGTTTAATTAATAACAATCTTAAGTCGTCTTTCTCTATGCTTGAAAATTTCTTACTTCTTAACGACAATCATTGGGTAATTATGTATTGCAGATCAGTATTTAGAACCTCGCTTCAAAGGAATTTTATTAGTGTTGTCTCTGTACAGGGTGCCAATGATCCACTACGTAGGGGATCCCACGATCAGTTAATAAGAGGGGAAATCATTCGTTAATAATGGCGTCAAGTGGCGCTCCTGGTGGAATTCGGAATCCAGCGCCCCCAGTGGGAGTTCTGAACATTATCAAGATTTAAAAAAAATCTACTGGAACAAAAGCGGCTTTGATTACTGTGGTATGTGGATTGAATGTGGTATTTTAGGTGAATTTTTATAGCTAGTTGCACAGTCAGGTGTTAAGGTATCCATATGTGAAAATGAATGGGGTATAAATGGTAAATTATTCGAATTGCTGAGGTTTTGAGCCGCTCAAATATCTCAACGCAGCTCATTTTTACAATGAGATCTTTAAATTTTGAACACCAACTTTAAGAAACTTTTGTCAAGCTATTGCCTCTCAAGAATTCCTCAATAAATATATTAAACAAGTTCCTTTATCTCTCTCTTTTTTTAATCAGTACCAAATGCCTCGACTTATAAGAAGGAAAAAACAATGTTTGAATCGGCATTGCATTTACTATTTAATGAAGAATTCGTATAAAATGATGGGCCTACTCAAATTTAAGGCCACAGAAGCTCTTCGTAACGTCACGCTATCCGCCCGGTTCAAATTGTTGGCTTTTCCGACGAGAAAGTAGGAAAGACATGGCCGTTATAGCTGTCCATTGTTTGGGCTATTGTATAGTGTGCCATATATTATTGTGCACCAACAAACATTCAAGTACTTTATTGTGTAACAACTCATATTTTCCAAGCTTCAATGTTATATTTACCTTTCTATACTCCAATATTTGCGATACATGTCACAACCTTTTTGTATTACTAGCTAGTGTCTTTAGACAAATAGCAATGTTAGTTTTTATTGATGTAAGCATGTCATAGGAATGGCATTATCAAATGCTTCGCTCTGGCTTACCCGCAGCGTGTGTTAATCGCATTGTTTACCTGAATCTGCAGCTCAAAATAGGACACTCCATAAAAAATAATATACACAATGGAAATCAATTTCATGCCACCCACAACCCATCAAATCAAATTAAGAGCTTAGTTACCCCAACCATATACCCCCATTCAGAGTTGAACAATCCCTGATGGCACCCCATGTCTTCAGCTACATTCCTTTTGGTTTCGAGACACACGATTTTTTTCTTTCAAGACACACAGGTGTCGAGTCCCTGTTTAAAATAAAAACCCGTCCCTGCCGACAGGGGGTCCTTCTAACCGTGTAGCACGTGTTCGTGGGAATGATGGAGCATTCTATTACCTGTGGCCAGAACGAACGACAAATTTACGAGGCATAATCAAGGTGTGCGCCCCTACTGTTCCGCCATGCCAGGATCGTTTGCGAGAGGTATCTTTGGGAGGGTTGATTCGATGCTGAGGAGGAGATTGCTTCGGTGGGGTTTACCTGTTGTTTTAAGGCAGTCACTTAAGAGAAGAAAAATTAACTTTCAGGACATCAGTCTAAACCTTTTCGAATTTATATTGTCTGAAAAATGAAAATACTTTGTCTTTGAAGTAAGTTGTTGTGGCTAATCCTCCTTGGTCTCTGACTTCGTCAGACCAAGTCCAAAAGATCGTTGATCGTTGACGAGCAGAGGGAACAAGAAAACATCATCTTTGGATAGCCCGACGCAATCCAAAATCTACTCGGGGGAAGCCTGGTGAACTTGTTGTTGTCATTGTAGAAGGATAAGTTTCGTTGTAAAAGGAGAAGCCAGGGTAATCCAAGAGTACCGAGAAGCCAGAGTACCGAGTCTTCCCGCAAAGCATTCAAGGATTAAGGCGAAGGGATGCGGTTCCTGCGGCGAGATGCCCATGTAGAGACTACGGGAAAGGAATCTGACTTGGAATCGTACTGACAGATGCTGCCATCTATCGCTACCTCCGCAATTTAGACATGTCCCTGACCGAAAGAGAAATAATCTTCAGGGACCTGTACCCGTGGTAATTTTCGCCATGACCGACCACGTGACTTTCGGACCCACAGATTTAATGAGCAAGCAGTCCGCATATACTCGGTGGGTCTTCAGCGGTGTCGGGACTCGATCGCGAGCCGTCTGATTCTGAGAACGAGTCCTTAACCACTAGATTATCCACTGCCTAACTTTTTTGTAAATTTAAAAAAAAAAATTAAGAGGTAGTTTTGCTTGCTGGCTTATCAGTGAAAAGAATAAAAAGCTTTGAAATAAGATTTATTTCTTATATACATAGTTAAAAAATTCAGCATTGTGTTGCAATGGAATCCCGGAACTTTCTAGCTTCTACAACAATTTGAAACGTTGATTTATCACTTTTGTGTTGCATTTAAGTTATGAGTTTGCCACAAAAATTATAAATTCATGTTTCGAACAGTGGTGGCAGCAACAAAGTTCCAGGATTCAGATGCAAACTTGCTCCAAACTTTTTAACAGTGCAGTAGTTTATTTCTGTATCCACAATGAAATCTTTCTAATTTTGCCTTTCGCTTTCCATTGCAGGATGCCAACAAGCAGCAAGTAGCTACTCCCTTCTCATAACGCAAACTCCAACTTCCTTATTTCTGCCATTTCTTTTCGAAGCGAAGATAAGCAGCAATAACGCCATTTGGCAAGGTGGAAAAAAAGAACCCAAGAAGACAACAAGCCTTGCTGTTTTGTACCCTGCCTCATCCGTAGGAGTGAAGTCTTCTGTTGCCACCACATAGCCACGTGGGTTGCGTACCGTAAAGCACCCAGCGGGACTCGAACCCAGGGGCGAAAAGTTTATGGCCAATTTTTTTCTAGGTAGATCATAAACCACCGTTGGCGACCATTCTCCTTGTGAAAGGGAATAATTTCTTGATGTTCGAATCACCGGATGTGACACCCGTGGCGATGATTTGGCGAATTTGCATCTGAATCCATATTTCAGTTGGCGATTTGAGTTCTGCAGTACGCCGAGGGTGTCCCCAGCATCGAATGTTTTATTCGTTCGAATTCCGCGCCTGAGCGATGTTCCTCCACTTTGCAGGTGCTTTTAATTCGAGTATTTTGCGCAATGTAATAGGGATGAGTCGCTGTGTGGGGTAGATTATGCGCTGAAGGCTCGTTTCTGGCAGAACATTGGCCATTGATTGAATAATCTGGAATATATACTATCTCGATTATTCTATCGATGTTCAGAAAATAGGTGAGGTCAAAACGTTGCATTGAACTTGTTACGAAGAAAATGGTTCTTTGCTCAATAGTTAAAACCTGGAATAATAACTTCAATATTATTCGATCAATGTTCAACAAAAGATGAAATCCTTACTTTTCTATCTTCACATGTAACTGCGAATGTTATAAATGGTTTTTTGTTAAAGGCTTGTTGGTAGCATGTTAATTTAGTTAGAATTATCTATGTGCAGTATTGTGCTGCATTTTATGCACTGAATACAGTTGATGATGAGCCTACGATACTGTGCAATTATATGGCTCTGAAGTTGTCAGCAGCAGTCAGAAATACAGCAGCAATGTTTTCAGGGCTATGAGAATAAATGTTGGTGTGGTGTAACTACGCTGCACGTCCGCAGAAAGTCTAGTAATGACAGTCGATATGGCTCTATGACAATTCAATTCCGGAATCGAGTTAATATAAGCCTGTTGTCCTAAAAGCCACTGCTATTAAGGAGATTGATAGGTAGTAGGATGGACTGTATACAATTGAATGATCTAATTTAGAATGACCTTATGTAAGAACTCTTACATTTCTGAGCTAATTTATTACTTACACTTTCTCTCCAATGTTTACGATGCATTCAACTACCTTTCGTATTACGTTAAAGCAAACATATTCATAGTTGTTGCAGCTCTGCATGCATCTGATTGATCTTCTAATTACAGATAGCTTTATAGTGCAACAACTCATATTTTCCGAGCTTCAATTTTATATTTACCTTTCTATGCTCCAATATTCACGATACATGTCACTACCTTTTTGTATTAAGTATTTTATAGTAAACATATTCATAGCTTTTTGTTACATACATTCCCAGCATTCATATACTGTTATGACTTATGACTTCTTTGGTGGGGGGCAAGTTCGCCGAACACTGCGACCTTAGGTCTATTGTATTCAGCCCCAAGAAATGATACAGTCACAAGAGACACACAAAGAAAGAGACGACACAAACACATAGACAAATAACAACATTTATTGACTGTCACAAACATCCATGCCTGACCGGGATTCGAACCCGACCTCAGCAGCTCCAAAGGCTAGAATCCTAACGAGTGTGCCGCCACTGTTACTGTATACTTCAATACAATTCTCTCCCCCCCCCTCTCCCGCTTTTCCCCCACTGCACACTCAAACCTTAGATTCCCTAGACGATCTGACACCATCAAACAATTTCGGGAGTGTTGTTCTACACGCGTCACCGATATCGCACCCCCCTACTGCACGGGATCCGTCTTTTTGTTCGACACAAAAATAGTTAGAACATATATCTTGCCCACCCCCTTTTCGAATATAAAAAAAATAATGTTCCCTGGGCCGGACCCCACAGACAGTCGCTGACAAAAGACGGACTTTCACACCCCCTCCCACTGCCCTCCCACCCACTGGGAGTTCTTAAATCAAGTCCGTCCGTCCGTCCCTCTCGTCCCTAACTGGCGAGATATCTGGAAGATGTACTATGTTTGGCAAGGTTTTGCTTTTTGAAAGAAAAAAATGGGCTAGGATTAAAGCAAGCTTCATTTATCGAATACCAAGGAATTTTGTCCCTGATTTTTTTTTAAATTCCATTTTGAAACATGAATTTGGAATAAAAGTAAAAAAAAAAAAAAAACATTTTTTTTTTTAAATTCCATTTTGAAACATGAAATTGGAATCCAAGTAAAAAAAAGTACAATTTTGGATTTTTTTTTACATATTTGCAAATTTTACCTATTTACATATTTGCATTCAAATTTGTGTAAAGCTAAAAAAAACTCTGGGTTTTTTTTAATTACTGTCTATGGATAGAATTTTTTTTTAAGTACTTTAAAACGCTAACAGATATATTAAAATACAAATTAATTATTTAGTTTTTTTCGAATAATACTATGCTAATATAAATATAATATGTATCACCTTTATAACTGGTTATTTTGTAATTGCACAATATATGGCATAAGTTGTTTTCTAACAAAGCAAAATCTTAAAATTTAAGTATCGTTGAATTTACTTACGCAGAAATTTTATAATAAAGCAAAGGTGGTAAAATCTATGTTTAAGATGGCTGCTTAAAAGTATTGTCATTCTTTTTAATTATCAAGTTACAAAGTCATACACACTATATAGTTTAGGTTAGGTTTGAATTATCGTCGCACTAGAGCTACACGAATGCTATTGGCGAATAGGCGTCGTATTTTAAAACCACAGTCAAGTGACGAGCCGAAACCTGAATACACTATACAGGTACTTGGCCTCTTTACTGTGCTACATACATTTTATTGTAGGGTTAAATGATTGCAGTAAATAAAAAAGACGCTTTATTTTCTTCTTAATGTATCTATAATGAATTTTGTTACATACAGTACTACAATATTGTTATCTTATCTAAAATATTTAAATAATTGGCAATATTATCAAAAACGGCAACCCTGAAAAAACGCCAAAAAATCACCCCCACCTTTTCTTACCCAAAGCCTGTTTCCTTTATTCCATTTATTTCTGTACCGGATTTAAGATTTACCTATTTCTCTATTGTATCCCAGACTATTGTCACTCTCAGCCGCCATGGGGTTCGATAGAAGCTTAGAACTTCTCATTCTCTGACAGGAGTTATTTCCTACCTATTTTTCGATATGGTGGAAAGGGTAAACAAGCAAGTTGACTCGATCATTGTTGGAAGACCAAGAATTTCTGTTTGGCTTTGTTGCAATATGAGGTCAACTCTATAATCGACTTGTTACTTTATGGATGATTCTTTGTATGTGTATTCTGCGTTCACATTGTGTGGAGTCAGTATTTGGTTCGTTCCGTATTCGATAGATGGCGACACAAGTACTAGATTTTTATTTTCATCCTTTGAATTTTGGATATACGACGTATCATATATATGTATTATGTATCAATGTATCTTATAAAATACTTCAACTCCCACCACTTATTTCTTGTTTTTATATTTCTTAATAAATTTATTTCAAGTAATAAGTTAAATTAATCATGTATATTAATGAAATAAGTACTTAAGTAATAAGTTACACTGCTCAAAGAAATTAGGGGAGCACTTTGGGTCTTTTTGATAACTGTTTCAGTTAAAAAAAAAATATTTTAATTTTAAAAATCTCAACTAAAATTTATGGGGAAATATTTTAATTATAACTTTTGAATAAATAATAACAATACTTTTTCAAAACTTTATTTGTTAAAAATAGTTAAAATCAATTTTAAACATCTGAAAAAAATGCATGCATGAAGAATTTAGGGTCAATTTATCTGCTAAAATTGTTTCAGGGTGAATTTTGTTTTACCATGTTTTTCTTAATGAATTCGGTTTCAATATTTTTCATGCATCACATATTTTTTATTATTTTTTTTCAAATTAAAATTCTAATTATTATAATTAAAGTTATTTGTAATTAAAAGTATTTTTAATTGCAGTTACTTTTAATTAAAATTATTTTTAATGAACTTGTTTCAACACTTGACAAACAAAAATGACATCGTGGTTCGGATTACGTGACCTTTTTGAAACCAATGAGCTTTTCAACATTTTTTCAAAGAAAACAAAACAATCAATAGAATCGCAGTTTAGAGAGCGTTTAAGGCCTGCCCTTAAGTTACTTGTCCCAATTTTAGAATAATCTGCTAACTACAAGTAAGTGATACAACCTTATTTTGCATTTATAGCACACAAAAAAAGTGTATTTTTAAAGCTTAAGGCGTGTCCCTAAGTAACTACAGTAAAATCTCTTTATAACGAATATCATTATAACGAAATATCCAGTATAACGAAATTAATCATCGGTCCCTTTTGAAATCCCATAATAATAATGCTTTAAAATTTCCGATTTAACGAAATTTTCAAAACTCCTAGTTTCATTATAACGAAGGTTTTTCTGCGGGTAACTCCGTACTTTTCTCTTTTTGCTGTTTTGTAAAGACGCCAAACAAGTTCTAAAAAGGGTGTATCTAGCACTTTATTGTCATTTCGGAGGAAAAGGGGGAGGGTGGGATAACCATACTTCTATTTTTCTTCTTATCTGCCTTCTTCCCTAACCCCCTAAGAAATTTCTATTCAATGGTTCATACTCAAACATCTGTAGTGAGTGACCAGTACAATGCCCTTTAGAATTCTCTAATGAGAGCCTGTCATTATGACACTTTGAGATTTTGTCGTTTCTGGAATTGATCTTGAAACTTTGTGTACATGGGCGTAACTTTATTTTTGTCACTAAGGCAATCTTTTAAGAAGGAGAACGACCGTTGCCTTTGTTGTCACAGAAAATTATTCCTTGATGTCAATGGTTTGTTACACACTTAACCTTAACCAAAGGGGAAAGGATAGGCTGGGATAGACATGTCCGTTCTGTATTTTTCTTCACTTCTTTTCTCTCTAGTGTGTGCAGGTTGTCTTTTACTCTGTCTCATTCCGATTTCATGCTTACATGAAAGCTGGAATAAATGTTTGCCCCCCGAGGTTTGTTCTTTTAATTGTTTTATTGTTCTTCAACTTTTATAAACTATTAATAATTAGTTATCTATTATTTAAAACTTAATTATTTAAAATATAAATATCGTAACTTGCATATTAATGCAGTTTTTGCATATTTTTATTGACTCTTGAAGCATTTTGAATTTGAGATTTTTTTCGTGAAATTCCGTTTTAACGAACATTCCACTATAACGAAAAACTATTTCGGTCCCTTGAATTTCGTTGTAACGGGAATTTACTGTATTAAACATATATTTTTCAAATTTATTTTGAAAAGCAGATATTTGTTTGTTTTAGCAGATATTTGTATGAAAAGTATGTTTAGATGAAGAATATACGTGGTGGATTTTGATCAGATCTTAAGAGGTCAAGGTTCTAATGTATGGTATGGTACACATTCCAGCTTGCGTGCTTGTTCAGAGAACCGCTTATAAGCCTTCGTTAAGTGGGACAGACACATAAAGAATTTTTGCAGTCACAAAGAAAGGAATAACCCATATAGAAATAACAACATTTATTGACGGTCACAAACATCCATGCCTGACCGGGATTTGAATCCGACCCCAGCAGCTCCAAAGGCCAGCATCCTAATGATTGAGCCACCGGGGCGGCAGGTTCTAATGTTTCTTCTTCACACAAATGAAATATTTCATTTATTGTTTGTTAAATGTAACGTAGCGCCAAATCTTTCGCCAATTGGCTTATTTGGGCGCATAAATGAAGCGATTATGGCTTCACTTGTCACACCGTTTTATGCACTGCTTTTCCTCCCGGCAGCATCCACGTCTCATCTCACCTCCATGCATCAAACCTAAATCCGGTTCGAATCGTTGAAAGCCGATCCACCAACGATTATTCCCAATTCCTCATTCCGTTTTCCCATGTGAAACCGCCGAGAAAAGCCACCCAGAAAGTCGAGAGGGAAAAAAAAAAAGAAAGAAAAGCTTGGCGTTTCTCGATTGGCGAATTACCCTTTGACACCGAAAGAGACACGGAGCAGACGATCGGAGGGGGGTGAGGAGTTGAGTTGTGGTGACCCTGCTCATCCCTCATCTCTTTCGGTTGCTACCTGACAACTGCGCCCCGCGGCAGTAAGCACAAGTGAAACAAGGAAACGTTTTTCCTCAGTTTCGAGGTCTACTTCTCAAACATAAATATTTCCCTGTAAAAAAAAATCGTAATTTAGAAAGAAGTAAAAAGAATAATATTGTCATTCCGTTTTTTTTTTTGCATCCAAATGGAATTTTTTTTAACATTTACATGAAAGTTACTGGCTTTTTGAAGGATTGTTTCTAATTTCTTATAAGACAAGTTGATAGAACTCATAATATAACTGGTCACAATTGGGTAACTCAGCTGCCCAAAATGTCCCAGTAACGTTCCAGATTTTTGTACAATGATTTTCTAATTATATTTTCAAGGCATGCAACAGAAACCACGGAATACTCAGATAAAACTTCCGACAAGAGCAAGGTTAGAACAGTGCACATACTGCACATGCCCACTGACTTCAGAGCTTATCATCAAATTTCTCAGGCATTATTTCCCAATGGGTTTGTGAAAAGTCCAATAACCAAAGTTATACTCCCTCGCGCTGGCCAAAATTAACTTTTTGGAAATGTTTCCGAAAGCCGATAACTGTGTCAATTTTTTTTTAGAATACAGTAAATGGAAATGTACAATACGGCGACTGAAAATGTAAATTATAACTAAATTTTAAAAGACAATTTTGCTTCTATGACTATATAATATGTGAAAGCAGTTCGAGGTGACAGTTACTTACATATTACAATAAGCAAGAAGTTGTACTTCTAAGATTTGTATACACAACTCTGTGTTCATATTGGTAGGCACAAGTACCAAATCCGGTTTCCTGTTGGCTGAAACCGTCTTCCAAAACATAAGCGATCCACCTTTAAAACGCCTGCTCCATCTGACTGTTTTTCCTTTCTCAAATCATGCCAGTAACTATTCCAACCATCGGGACCATAAAGATTAATACGCTTTTCATCAGAAAATATAACATTTTTCCAGTTCACGCCATCAGCAATCCACTTATGTACAGCTTGTATTCGCTTCTTTTTATGTTCAACCTTCAACGCCGGTTTTCTATTCATTTTAACGTACTTTGTAAAATCGCAGTTCTTCAAAACTCTTGCAATTGTTGACTTTGAAATGTATTTTTCAAAAGTACGCTCCATTTCAGAAGCAGACATCTTTTGAAAGACAGCACGGCGTACGATGATTCTTCGATCTCGCTCATTCAGTTTTGGTTTTTGACCAGATCTTTTTAATACCGAACCATTTAATCCACGATTGATAACATTTTCAACAGCAGTTTTAGACCTTTTAATTTTAGTATCAATCCACGGCAAAGACATACCTTTTCCGGGAAGAAACCACACTTCTCTCACTTTCAAAGTCGTAAGTTCTTTCCCAAGCGGCATTTCGACTGATGCTTGTTTTCTGAAGTTTTCTAACTTTATATATAGATTCAGATAAGGACCGCAGTTAAAAATAACAATATTTGTCTGAGATATTTTGATCATATGCAAATTAAAGCAGCAAAATCTTAGATGTCCTTATAATTATGAACCTCTAAAATTTTATGAAAATTGTGATTTTCCCCTTTTAAACATAATTTTTGATATTCATAATTTGATAAAGGATAAAATTTTGCTTGTATGACTAATTCAACAAGTATGTATTGTTTTTTATTGTATACAGTTAAGGTTTAATTCAGTATCCCAAAATAATCGACTGTCCTTATAATTATGATCCGCACTGTATATATTCCAGCTGGTGTGCTTGTTCAGAGAACCGCTTATAAGCTTTCGTCAAGTGGGACAGACACAGAAAGAAATTTTACAGTCACAAAGAAATGAATAACACATCGACAAATAACAACATTTATTGACTGTCACAAACATCCATGCCTGACCGGGATTCGAGTCCGACCCCAGCAGCTCCAATGGCTAGTACACTAACCATTCAGCCACCGGGGCGGCTAACCTACTTGTTTGCTACAAGTAAGCTGTTCTGCTTCGATAAATAAATATAATAGTATTTAGATAGTCTTGACAACGCGACGGTAAGATTTGCGTCATGGCATGCTGGCTAATTCTCTTAGCCCATCATTTAAGGATTTTCCACTCCCCATCATTCATACCTTCGTGAAAGGTCCAATGACTCCAAGAAACAACAAATTGTATCTTGTCATCACTTTCCCTGGATTTAAAAGCACCGAATACTCTAACAAAACGCCTGACAAGGGTAAGATTACTATTGCATAGTCAATGATCATTCTCAGTGACAGTGCATTTAATAGCTATGTGAGGCACCGGTTCGTACTTTAAATTTTCGAGGGTTGATGGTTGGATTGGATTGGATGGTTTGACATATATTTTCAGGCTTGTGTGCTTGGTCGCAAGGACCCGCTTATAAACCATCGTCAAGTAGGACAACACAAGACACAATATGACAGATGTTGCCATCTGTCGCCACCTCCACAATTTAGACATGTCCCTGAAGGGGAGGTGGTTGATGGTAATACCCTGTACAGTGAATTAACATGTGATGTGTGTGTGTGTGCCAAATTTATTGTGTAGTACCGACAAAAACGTGTTTGCATGTCTAACTAATTCACTATCCTGGATACTTTCTCCCTGTAAAACATTCGAAATTCACAGCACAGTTTGGTGGCAGCACTTTACCATGACACTGTGATGCTAAATTATAATTGCAGAGTAGGGCCAGTGAAAAGCTTTGTAAAAAATCCTTCTTTACTTTAGAATGTTTTTTTACAGTCTTTCTCACAGACCTCCGAAGTTTTAAGTTTATCCTGTCTCCATCTTCATACACAGAGCAATTGGATAAAGTGAAATCTTGACATTTTTTGTAATTGGCTTCCCTCACATAAGTTGTGTTGGAATGACACAAATTAGTGTTCTTATATCATCAACATAACTTTTGTATTGAAACTACTCAAAGTTGTAATGTTGCTGTAGAATATATTAATCAAGGTACATCAAGATTTTATATCTTGTTGAGATTTGTTTTCACTTCAGTTACTAATAACAGTTTTATGAACGAATACTTTTCAATTTAAGTTCTTAATGCGTGATGAAAGCATCAAAATTAACCTTATTATTGTTGGCGACATTGCGAGGGGGTACCAGTGTCAAAGTCATTACTTCGCTCTCTGGAAGCTTATACGGAACTTCCTAATCTCCATCACTCATTCCCAAATGGTCTTCGTGAAAAGTCCAATGACACAGAGTCACCGTTTGGAAACATGTCCAAGATCCACCAACAAGAAACAAGAGGTCTTGACACGCCACTGAAAGGTGGTTTGTCAAACGGGTACAAAAGGGCAAGATTGCCACCTTCACACAGAGTAATTGGATAAAGTGAAATCTTAACATTTTTTGTAATTGTCTTCCCTTACATAAGTTGTGTTGGAACGACACAAATTCGTGTTCTTGTGTCATCAACATAACTTTTGTATTGAAACAACTCAAAGTTGTAAATGTTGCCTTATAATATGTTAACCAAGGTACATCAAGATTTTATATTTTGTTGAGATTTGTTTTCACTTCAGTAACTAATAACAGTTTTATGAACGAATACTTTTTCAATTAATGTTCTTGAATGCGTGATGAAAGTATCAAAATTAACCTTATTATTGTTGGCGACATTGCAAAGGGGTACCAACGGCAAAGTCATGACTTATACGGAACTGACATGAAGCTTATACGGAACTTCCTAATCTCCATCACTCATTCCCAAATTGTCTTCGCGAAAAGTCCAATGACACCGAGTCACCGTTTGGAAACATGTCCAAGAAACAAGAGGTTTTGACGTGCCACTGAAAGGTGGTCTGTCAGACGTGCACAGAAAGGGCAAGCTATCCACCTTCACACAGAGCAATTGGATAAAGTGAATTCTTGAAAAAATTTTGTAATTGTCTTCCCTCACATAAATTGTGTTGGAACAACACAAATTAGTGGTCTTATGTCTTCAACATAATTTTTGTATTGAAACAACTCAATGCTGTAATGTTGCCGTATAACATGGTAATCGAGGTACATCAGGATTTTATAACTTGTTGCGATTGTTTTCACTTCAGTAACTAATAACAGTTTTATGAGCGAATACTTTTTTCAATTTAAGTTCTGGAACGCTTGATGAAAGTATCGAAATTAACCTTATTATTGTTGGCGACATTAGTATCCCAGAGTCTAAGCCATGACTTCGCTTTCTGAAGCTTATACGGAACTTCTAATCTCCATCACTCATTCCCAAACAGTCTTCGTGAAAAGTCCAATGACACCGATTCGCCGTTTGGAAACATGTCCAAGAAACAAGAGGTCTTGACGTGCCACTGAAAGGTGGTCTGTCAGACGGGCCAAAAGGGCAGGCTATCCACCTTCACACGGCGCAGTGGGACCCCCTGTGGATTCCTCCGGAGTGGCAGAGAAACAAGAAAATAAAGTGAAACGGAATAGAAGTGTTGGAATCTGAAGAATTCGATGTCTGGTTGTCACACTTGGGTAGCTCTTTTTTTTTTGTGGGGGAGGGGGATTGTTTTGGTTGGTGATCTGTGTATAAAAGTGATATTGGGGTTATTTTATGTGAGTAGGTGTTTTATTTTGTGTTGTGGTATTTAGAAATGCTTTTTTTTTTAATTATTGTAGAAATGCTTTTTTATTTCTTTTTACGTGTAGTTCAATATTGGCATTTGGTACAATCTCCATTTTTATTTATATTTTCGATAACCTCTTTAGAGATCAGAGAGGAAAAATATAAAGTTTTTTACACAGTCATTATCCTGCTGAATAAAAAGCAAATTGGCTGGATTGAATTTTTTTCGTTGAATGAGGAAAAAAATACATTTTAATAAAAATTTAATATTCTTCATTGTTTAAAATTGTATTGCTGTTGCACATGTTCACAAAGACTTCTCAAATTTTTAAAATTTATAAATTAAAAAAAAAAAGCGTGTGTAGCTGAGGAACCTGACATGAAAGTGACATGATTTATACGTCTGTTTCCCTCGGTTAAATTTTGAGCATAGGTCAAGTCACCAAAATAACTCAAGTCCTTCAGTACGTTGTATCAATACCTTTCATTAAGTAAAGCTAAAATAGCGAACCTTGAACAACTTGATTTTTAGATTGACGCCTTATAAACATAGGAGCCCGAAAGTACTTCTTACCAAAATAGAGAATAGACATTCAATTTTAATTTTCTAAGAAATGTACAAATATTTAGGAGGATTATGAATAGATTATTTACTTGGAAAACTATTCACGTTCCTTAATAACATAAATTAGAGTTACAAAACCCGTAGTTCTTTGTTTTACATTTCACTGCTGGTGTTGCATTGGATTACGCCTCTCGATCTTTTGTGGAATTCCATTACCGAAGATATCTCTGGACATGTTATTTTTTGCTTGCAAATGCTGTTTTGACGAGTTTGGCAAGCATGAAGGTAAGTTTTTTCTGAAAGGATGGGGTTATTTATTGATAGCTTCACATTTTTAGATTTGTTTCTTTAAAATACATTAATATATTTGTTTTTTAAAAGAATATTGTCAATATTATTTTTTAAACTTTTCTTATTCACTTAAAAATATTTGTTAAGCTCCTGCTCCTGTTCTAATTTTACAAATCAATCAGTTCGGTGAGAGTTCGAATTCAATATTTATTTTTGTGATATAATTCAATTTGGTTGTTTTAATTGCACAATTAAGTTATTTTGAAGGTTCATTACATATGAATGAAGAAAGATGCATAAAATATTCTAAAATTGCATTAAAATATGCAAAGTTTCGCTTTTATTTTAAAGCAACAATTTCACAAATTTATTTTTCGAAATGTAAACTTGTGGCTGCAAAAAAGTGGTTATTTATAAATATATCATTATCCTTCGAACGTCAAAAAAAAATTTAGCAAACGATAAAGATTGATTATCAAATCTGCAGAAGAAGATTAAAGAAAATTATTAATTTTGACTTATAAAAGTTTAAATTAGAATTAGCTTAAGACCCTGCTTGGCGAATTGGTTTCTGAGGTGTTGTTAGCGTGATTTCTGTTGTGCGTAAATGTTGTGTGGAAGCGGTGTAAGTGACAGATTCTGTAACAAACCAACTTGTTTATTGATAATCATATTTTTTAAAAAATAAACTTATACATTTTTTTGTGTGTATAACCTATTCACCTATCACTATGAATGCGTTTGTCATAATGCAATCATTAAGAAGCACTTCCTGTTAATTGATATTTTTGGGAGCTTTAAGTAATTTGAATATACTACTATGGTCGAAGCCAGCACTTGAATCGAAGTGACTGAAAATTTATGTATCTAGAAACTAATTAAACACTCGCTATTGTGATTTGCATATCAAAGCTCAGGTACCGAAATGTTTGTAAATCGCTAAATTGTTCCTAAAGATTCAACACTTCCTCTTATCTACGCTCCCTTGTCGTCATTCGCCTTAATATAGAATCCCTCTTAACCCTGTAATGCATGAATTTTTTTTCCACCCCCAAAGAATACATGATGTATCTTTAATACTCATACATTATGGGAAAACTTCTGAAAAGAAATGTAACTGCATTAGAATTTAAATATATTCAATTTTTAAAAAAAATTCCATATGACAAAAGACCAACTGCAAAATTCCAATTTTGATAATAATGACAAGAAAACTACTAAATATATTTCAAAATAACGCTCTTTAACTATAATTAATTTTTCAAAACAATTTATTTGTATTTAGTACAAATCTTATTATATTTTGAAAACAGCCAAAAACTTTATTCACAACAATTCACAACTGAAAAAATGTTATGTAATAGATGAAAAGACTCTAATTTGTCAAGAGGGAGCTCTACTTTAATAGAATAGAGTGGATTGTGTTACTTGTTGCTAAACGGCAACATTATGCATTAGAGGGTTAAAATCAATTGAAACTCATGCTCTTCCTATACGAAGTTAATTTGCATGCCAACGTCATATGATAATAAAAAAATGCTTGCGTATCACTAAATTTATCCTGCAACCTCGGCTTTTCCCATTATAATTTCTATTACTTCTATTAATTATTGTTTCGATTTGAAAAAAAATGGCTAGACTTAATTACTGATTCCATCGCCAATTATTGCATGTCAGCATGTTCCCAAACGCTCCTCTGCGAATTATAAAATAAACAATTTTTCCATTTAAGACATTGAGAAGATCTTTTGCCACTGCCATTCGCATGTCAACGCCCTATCAGGGACACCCAAATGTTTGTTTATCGCCAAATTGATCCTGAAGATTCGCAATTGCCCCTTACCTACGCCCTCGATGTTATTTGCTTTAAAACCCAGCGGTATCAGATCACCTTTAAAATCAATAAACACCCAGGCTCTTCCCGCCTTGTGCCAATCTCTGAAATCAATAAATAAATCTCAGGCTCCTCCTATTCATCGACAGACACTTCCTAATCGATGAATCTTCTGCTGAAGATTCGAATAGCAGATGCTGAACGTCAGTTCAAATGCATTTTCTGTGTGGAAAAGTTTCCATTCTATAGAAAAGTCGCCAATTTTGGCGATTTTGATCATGCGACCCTAAGATGGCGACATTCACCAAAATATCCATGCAAAGTACTATATTAACTATTTGAAGATGACCTTGTAGTACAACAATGTACAACAATTGAGCAATCAATAAAAATGTATAACAATTGAGCAATCTACAAAAATGTATAACAATTTAGCAACAATATATTTAATCAATGAATTACAATATAGTTAAGCACTGCATAATATCTAAAGAGTTTTTAAAAGTTTTTGTTCAGTTTCAGAAGTGATAGTAAATTTTTGAAACCGAGCAATTCTGAATTTTATGCAGAAAGTTTATTGTTTCTAGTAAAAGCGAAATCGACATCGGTTGCGTAAAGGTACTAAAAATTATCCGACAGCAAAAAATGATAATGTAAGCACAGGTGATATCTGAACGAGCCCTGACGCCTTCTTAGATAAGAAAAGTACCGAATTAGTATTTAAAAACAATAATGCTGCACCCAATTATCAATTACTCACAACAATTTTAAAAATTAGGTTTATTTTTTAATCAATACATTTTCCCAAAATACGGTATAGTGGTGTAATGACGTTTGTCTTAAAATAAATAGTCTCGTCCTAAAGAAAGTTTTCTTCAACGCAAAATAGTACAGTGGCATAATTACACTCATTTTAGCGATTTGTCAGTGGTAAGCAAGTTTAAAAGAACCTAAACAAATACACTTTCTTGAAAAAAATTCCAGCTTTTAGTTTCAAATTTAGTAACACGGAAGTACTTATTTTACAACAAATTTTACAGTACAACAAATTTTCAGAACCAAATACAAAATCTCCGAATTGGCCGATAATTTGCCCATTCTGGCAGTAACTTACCCTAACCCAAAAAGTCAGGAGCGTGTAAACTTATCGATAAGTATCAAAACAGTGCGGATAAGGGGGCGGAATAACACTTAGCACAAAAAAGGTGTGATCGCGCCGATGTGATGTCAGATTGGCCCGCAAAAAGAGTCTTTGTTGAAAATAAATGGAAGTCCAGCCATATGGCTGGCTGCTTTTTAGCCCATCTGCGCCAAAAGTTAGATTGGATGATAACGGCGTAACGTCAAGTCAAGGCCCGTTGTGGAATAGCTTGGCTCCTTTTTTTTATGGCGTGAAAAAGAGTCAGTGGGGCTGATTTTTATCAGTGTTGGCTTCTGGGAGGGCTCTTTGAAAAGACAGTTTTGTGATTTTTTCTGGTGTTAATGGTAGTGGGAATGTGTTTTTTTTCCTTGCGTCGTAAGAGGTTTTGTCTGACCGTAAAATGGTCTTCAACGTTAACAAGAAAGTAAGTTCTATTTTTTGTGAGCACCAAAATAGTAGTGCAGAAGTGGATTTGAAATAACTCATAGTGGAATAGTAAAGTTTCTATATAAAAAAACATATTACAATATGCGATCTCTCTAAATGTAATGCTGTTTGAAAAAGATAACCATCTTCGTTGTATTAAAACCACTAATGTTATTCTAACGGAATAAATGTACTATGTGTCAAAGGTATTCTGCAAATAAAATTGTTCTATTGGGATAGTATTTTTTTTTTCGAAGTGAGTGTTAGAGGTTTAAACTTTCAAATACCAATAATCCTCTCGATTGCTATGTCATAAAATCAATTAACACTAAATATTCTTTAAGATAAAATCACTCTAATGATTATCGATATAACTGTAACGGTTCGCCGCACGAGCGACCTCAAATAATATCCTCGCTAGATGGCGCTGATTTAACTTGGTGGTCTAAATGAGGAACCATTTGGTGGTTGTAATATCTTAGGCAACACTTCATAACGAATAGTTGTACGCTGAACCTTTCTTTACAAACAAAAATAAAAAAGAAATTGTGACTTTCAAAATTTGTATTTAATTTGTTTTCAATTTGGGAGAACCAAGACAATCCCATCTCGAGTTGATGATGTCCAAAATAGACTTTGGGCCACCAACTACCAAGAAAACGCCCAAATATCCCGCCCAATGCACCGCACGCGTCAAAGAGCATCATCAGCAAGATAATCCTGAGCACAAAAAGTCTTCAACAATAAAAAGTCGAGGGGAAAAAATAGTTGTCGAGTAAGGTTCATCTTCCAATGTGATGTCCTGTAAAAACTGTATATACTTTAACTTGGAGCCAAAATGAATTATGTAGTTGTAATGTGCTCCCGACCAAAATTTCCGACAGGACATAAGCAAATAATCCTGAAAGGGACGAAATTCCATGATGGTCGATATCCTGAAAAATCAATTAATTAATACCGTTATGATCAATTAAGGGAAATTTAATAATTAATTTTTGCATCAGTATTTTGCAATTTTTGCTGTTCGGATTATGGGCTGTCGGTTTTCAGGCTTGTCGGGCTTTGGCCAGGGGCTATGTCTCATTCTCAGGACCGGGGTTATGTCTCATTCTCATTCATTGGGGAACTGGAAGGGAAAAAATTGACCTCCAAAACATGCAATAAAATATTGTTTTTCCACAAAAATTTCAATAATATAATATCTTTAATACAAATCAAAATACTTTTTATTGTTTGAAATTCTTCCATACAAATAGCCGTCAAAAGTTTTAATAAAAATAACAAAACAAGTACAAATTAGATTTGTTTCTGAAGGGAATGCTCGCGTACGACCTTAATTCTGAAAATAAACCAGTAAAATTTAAATATATGCGGTGAGTTTAAAAAGAATCTGTCTACAAAATTTGGTGTATTTTTTTAGCTTTTTGTAACATCCAATTGAAAATCATAATTTCTTATTAAAACTGGATTAACGATTCTAAAGTATAATTTCTTCCATGTTCAAAATCCAGCCAAATTTCACCAAGGTCTAACATTTGTTTAGCATTGTATAAGTTGTTTAGGTAAAAAATATTTGATTTATACAATTGAATTTAATTTTGATGAACATATACTTTTTTACCTAGAGGAACGATTCGGTGCTATAACACTCAACAAAACTTCAAGCAAAGTAGTGAAATTGCAAATATACCGTTTTGACTCTGAGATATATTGTGATGTAAGGATGTGCAATGGACCTGACAAAAGTTTTAATGCTATGCTCCGCGGCAGTAACTTTATTTTTAAACAGAGGTTTCACTGGGAGGGCTGCAAACACACTATGAATGAGAAATAGGCAGGAGATCTACTCCGCTAAGTGAAAAGTATTACTAGTTGGGACGAGTCGTGACTGGGATTCTGTTGTTAAAAGGGGGGACTTTTTGTTCCAACTTTTAACAATCGTTCGCTCGTGATGAAGTCATTAGACCTCCTGGAACCAAATTGAGAAGAAAAGATGCCGACAACAACCGGACGGGTGTGGGGCGCTATATTTGGCGCAATTCGACAATTTGGCGAGTTCTTATTCGGGCTAAACGACTCTGGAATAGACCTGGGCTTTTCTTTGCAATTTTCAAAACACTCTGAAATATAGTCCAGTAGGCTGTGGGGCGCCATGTGGTCAGTCGTCCTGGTCAGTCCTGGTCGCTGAAAACCCACCGAGTACTTGCGGAGTACGTGCTCGTTAAATCTGTTGGGTCCGAAAGTCATGTGGGCGGTCATTGCGCAGTTTCCCACGGGTACAGGTTCCTGGTGACTATTTCCCTCCCCTTCAGGGACATGTCTAAATTGTGGAGATGGTGCGTGATGGATGGCAGCATCTGTCACGTATGTGTGTGCGTGTTGTGTCTGTCTTACTTGACGAAGGTTTTTAAGCGGGTCTCTAACCAAGCACCACTCCCGGACTGGGGGCCTTAGGTCATAACGCACAGGGCAATTCTTGCCTTGCGTTCCCAGTTCTGGGCTATGTAATGTAAGCACCACAAGCCTGAAAATATATTTATATCAACCAACAAACCAACCATAGTCTAGTCTAGTGAGTCAATCTTTTTGCGTGACATTTTTTACGTGTGATGACACTTGTTATATGAATCTTAGATGCTTCGTTTTGATTTATTTGTAATTTTTACGAATTTATTCTACAATATAGTATTTTTTTTAGCACCACATTTTGTTAGGTCGACTTATATCAGGCCACTTTCGCTCCTAGCGAAATGGTTCTCGAAGAATTAGGCTGATTTGAAGATGCAAGTTGTGGTTACTGTTATTATCAACACTGACATCATCTATCGGGAAACAACTGGTGGAAAATCGCCACCAATAAATATCGCCACAATAATATGGAAAGTAATTAAATTTTAATCGGCAACTTTTCCAGGAGCCCCTCATAAATTATTACTGATTTCTTGTGCAACTAGGTGTGGATCGGTTTGACGCTTGTAATTAGCCGGCTTTTACAAAAAAAAAAAATCACGTCCGTGTATAATTAATTGATATTTGTATTACATTTGTAGTGTTGACATGTGCCTCCAGGTCATAGCCTAGAACCACATTTGTAGTTTAGCATCTTATAATAACTTACAGGTAATAAACTGTTGAAATTTCAGTATGATATGATTCATCCAGTTCCACCAAAATAATAATACACTCTTATAACGAACGAGCTATTTTAACTCAGTCTGATTAATTTTCACTCCTCCAGTCTGGAAAATGCACTTCTCCTTTTGGAGTGGATCCTTTGTGTGTTAAACCTCCGACAGGATCACTCCAAACGAATGATTTAACTCAGTCTGAGTTAATATTCACTTCTTTCCAGTGTCGAAAATGCACTTCTCCACCTGGAGTGGATTTCACTCTTTTGTTTTAAGAGTGTACATACATTAAACGTAAATGCAGTTACTTGGTAATGAATGAATGGATGAATGAATTGATGGATAAATGGATGGATTGATGGATGGATGAATGAATGAATTAATGAACGAAAAATGAACAAATGAATAAAGGAATGAATGAATGAATAAACCAAATTTGACTGATTGACCAATACAATCTTCATATATAAAGCTTGGCGATTTGTATAATTCGTATCGGCAGTCCTACCCGTCTCTCTTTCCCCTTCCCTAAATCTTCCACAAAGAAGTCTTTTTACGAGGGTTTTTTAAGATCTCATCAAAAGGGAATAATTTCGTGTTTAGTTGGATTATTGAGGTATCAGCCACGCTTTATTCGTTTCTCTATGTTTGGGATAATTGAAAAGTAGGGGAAATACATGGCGATCTTGATCCTGAGATGTTAAGTAATGCCACAATTTATGGGATTTTGATAAAGGTTTCAATTATAGGATTATGAGTTACTCTTTTTATGACAGGTTATTAAATTGTTTCGTCGATGTGCTATAGTGTGCGCCTGTGTGGATGGCAATATTTTTGTGTGTGTGTTCTAAGTAGCCTTTGTAAGGGAATATGGGGATAGAAAATTTAAAAAGGACCAACCAAGACAAAAAAAATATATGAAGCAAGTACCTTTTCATTTAATAAAATCAGCTGGGATAGAAATAAAAGACTTTATTACTTCCTAAATGCTATTTCATTTTCAGTCTATGCATGCATGTCACATATAAACAATAAAATTGTTGAAAACTGTTTGAAAAGTAAGCCTTATACCAAAATCTTAATTTATAGTTTGGAATGTGATATAAGAATATTGGAACCTTAAATTTTGGTGGTCACCAATTCCTCTGATTTTATTTTTATGGGTTTTTCTATATCTCATTCCTTTAAATTGCAGATCGCATCCATTAATTTCAAAATATCACTTTAAACCAAACTGATTTAACTGATTTCAACGGAAACTTTTCCATACTCTATGATACCTTGCACTGTCCTATGACATTTAGCAAGGACATTGTATGTAAAGACTTTCAAAGACATTGAGATATTTTTTAGACCACCTACTAGTATAAATGTAACTATATACGAAATAAGAGAAAACCAAAAAGTCCCTGATGCAAGGACATTTGAAAAATGGACTTTAAAGACATTGAGAAATTTTTTTAGACCACCATCAAGCACAAACGTAACTGTATAAGGCATAAGAGAAAACAAATATTCTTTGTGCAAGAAATTCCACGCATTTTCCTGTCTCCCCCTCAAAATATTGATACGCCTCCAATACAACAACAATTATCCACATAAAAAATCACAATGGACAAATCAAGGCACCTTCAGCAGGACCCCATTGTGGAGGTTAGCTCAAGCGGCGCAATGCTCCAAATCGACGTCAGACTTCTGGCGTCTATTCGTTACGGAAGAAGTCACCCAACACCTCAACTCCGATGAAAACATTTTCGCTTTTTCAAGTCCATAAAAATTGGCCTTTTTGTAAGGGGGAAAAATGGCTGCCATTGTGAACAGTTCGTTGGCCAAACATAAACGGGAAAAAGGGGGGAGGTGGATATAGAAGTATTTTTATTTATGTTGCCTCATTCATTGGCGCTTGAATGAGGTAGCATGAGTGGCAATTGATCCCGGGACTCGATAAGTGGATTGGCTTTTGACCTCATGGGTGTCGAGCCCTCTCGAGCGCCACTGGGGGTCCGAACATCGGGGAGGTGAAAGTTATTGGGGTGTTCGATATCGCCAAATTGATGGCCACCTCCACATTCAGCGATTTTTTAGAGAATTTCTATTTTGTGTTGGTATTTTCGAAGAAGAAGTTAGTCTTTAGTCAAATTCGGAACCGAAAAATTAGTTGCCAAGTTATAAAAAGAAACGTCAAAAATTAGGTAATCACAAACGGTTCCCATCACGTCACTAGTTCGTCACACGTGCCTATCGTATGACGCATTTCAGTGAAATTAAAATATTCTTCTTCTAAAAACTGAAAGACTGGCCATTCATTTTCACAAATGAGTAGTACACGGGAAAAACCGATTGATTTTTCAGAGAAGTTTCCCTAGCAGGCCACTTTAGCGATGATAGCGAGTGATCGCCTAAACTTGTGTAAGGAAACCAGTTCCAACCATAGATATCATAGTTAAAGTAATATAGTGGCAGATCACGTGACCTCCAATGCTATCGACGGGACGCGCAAGCAATTAAAACAGTGTAGTAGGTCACGTGATATGCCAGTGTAGTACTATCTCTGTGGTTCCTAGCTACCAAGTTCAGGCGATTGGCGATCCCGACGCTTGGACGAAGCAAAGAAGAAGGAGAGAAACCGGTTTTATGCCGCCAAGCGGGCAGTTGCGGCAGTCCACCTAATAAATCAATCGCTTCTTCCCGTGTACTCCTTCAAATAGTTACCAATTATATAAAACTTCAAATAAAAAATTAAATTTCCAAAATTTTTAAACTTGCTGATTATCCTTATTTGATTAGGCATGAAACTTAAATAGCTTTAAATGAATAAAAAACAACATTTCAACCTTCGCCAAATATGAGATAGTTCAGCCAAACTTGACCTCTGGGTTTATTTCAAGTGTGAAAGGCATTAGATTCATTGAGAAGGGTTGTTATTTCTTTCAATCACTCTACCATAGATTTGTATCTGTATTGGCCTCACTGGAGAGTCCATGAATATTTCAGTACATAAACGTTACTAAAGGAACTATAAGGAACGGTAAACATTGAATACAATGTGCTACTGAATCTCTGGCGATATATACAATTTTTTTAGATAAATTTATGTGGGGCAGTTTGCGTTTTTTATGACTTGAGAGAGATTTTTTTTATTTGGTCCATTATTGTCCATTGCAGTTTTAATTTAAACAAAAGGTGAATAATTAACATTGTCTTGTTATTTTAATATGTTTGGTAGGCATTATATTAGACTCTACTTCATATTATACTGAGTAAATAGCCTATATTAAGATATCCCTAACTCATTTTGCTACAACATTTTTTTAAATAATTTGACGTCTTATTAGATTTGGGCAGGAAATGATTGTGAATATATATTTATTAAACCATAATTTTTCGCAATAACAGAAGTACATGAGTAACATAATCCACTTTATCTCTTCAAAAATATCGTAAGCAGATGACTTGTACCATTCCTTATTTGTATAAAAAACGACTTTGTTTTCAAGGAGTTGCTGACATTGACGCTGTTTAACGCATTTTTTTTTTTTTTTAAAAACTCCAAATTTTATCTCATAATTCTAAATCAGTGCCATCTTACCGCCTATCTTAAATTGTTAATTTCGGGGGGAAAAAACGTTGGTCCCTTTTTATCGACGCGCCACAGAAATACCACACAGTGCCCCCTTCTAAGTTGAGCCAAGGCCTCCCAAATCGCATGCCACCGGATCATTACTTGACAAGACCTACAAATTGCATATAATCCGCACTCACTTAATCTCCCTTCCTCCTCCGTATCAAAACTTCCCAATCTTTTCGCTTTAAATGAAATTACAGCTCGCAGGTCCCAGAGAATCGCACGCGCTCGCTTGCTAACCACCTACCAAATGATGGCTCTTCAGCCAAGCGAGCGGGCTAATTGAATTTCACGTCCCCGCCCACACGATTGGTTGTTTGGGTGTGACGTCATGTGTGACCTGGACCTAACGACCTCTGTCACGCAAAATGTAGTCATTGCCTTTTTTTTAAAGTGTCCTTTTTGACTTGTGTCGTGACTTTTTGTTGATGACATTCAATTCATTTTTTGATGTAAAAAAATAATAATCCTACTTTCGATTATTCCCAAGTGACCCAAAGCCACCTGAAGTAGTAGTTTGTAACTGAAGGGAATGTCATTTTTTGGTTTTTGTTTAGAAATATGTTCTTCAGGACAAAAAAAATCCTACCTTTCACTGTTGATGACAGTCAAATACAATTTCAGACAGTCAACACATTTTTTGACCATAAGAAAAGAATCCTACTTCTGTTTATTCAAAGCTCCTCTAGTAGTAATAATATGTGAGTGAATGGAGTGTAGTTTTTTTTTTTCTTGTTCAAAATCTTGTCCTACCAAATCTTCTCTTTTAGACTTAATAATAGCTACTCAATGCACTCTTAAACAAACTGGCGATTTTAACTCAGTCTGAGTTAATTTTCACACCTCCAGTCTTGAAAATGCACTTCCCCGCGGAAGGAGTGGATCCTCTGTGTTTGCAATTGTACTTATTTTATACGCAGAGTTCATTTCCATTCAACTTTCCCTTTCACTTATGTGATATATACAGCTCTTAAAAGGATCTTAAATTTAAAATCCGACAAGTCATGAAATTCAGCTTTACTAGTTTAGTTTTCTTTTATGCTTCTATTTAGGAATTGCTACTAAAGGGGTTCAACAAAAACTCTCCCATCTCAAATTAAGTACTTTAGCAACTATCAAATCAATTAATTGAAGAATGAAGGGAATTTTTGTTATTTGAGTATAACTGGCATGGAACATCCTCAACTTATTGTAACGATACATGTTGTGTGCCAGATTGCAATTTGTTTAAAACCTTCTTGCTAATTCCTATGTTACTCCCAAAATCCTCAAACCCCCCAATACCCTTGTTAGCTCTACCAATGGATATCCCCTTCCATTTCTTATTTAGAAAGCTAAAGAGCCGTGACCAACACGCACTGTTTTTTTGCTGAGGCAGATGGCAATCATCGTCTCTTTGACGAAGCGCCGCCGAGGTATCGCTTGGTTTGCGACTTCTTGCATGGTGATGCCACCCAGGTTGGCACAAATTATGCACCTCTAATGAAGGTTTGGGTACGCCCCCTTCTTTTGTTGTTTTTGTCCATTGTGTGGGATCCTGTGGATGGAAGACAATAGATCAATGAGTTGTCACAATGATGGAGGGATGAAGAGGTGAGAAGCAGAACAACGTGTCCAAATTTCACTACACTCCTTGCCAACCTAAGATGGGTAAATAGAAATATGCTATGGATAAGATCCTTCCGCGGATGTAAGGAGTTCCATAATTTTTTTTGTGAATCCATTAAAAAAAACATGTTTAAAACATTAATTTCGTTTACGGCCGACCAGATTTGAATTTTATTTGAAAAAAAATTCTCAATTTTATCAAATTGAAAAGTGTATTTTAATTAAATTGTATTAAGATAATTTTGTATGAAAAAATTGCTGTGCAAGAGTTTCCAACTAAAGAACCAATCACGCTTCTCCCCCTGCCTTTTTACGATTTGTTTTTCCCTAAATTAGGTTGGCACGGAGTGTAATTGTAAACCACTTTTACAATGAAGCATAACCCCTTCACTCCCACGCTTGAGAGGGACTGCCAGTCCCATAGAGCCAATGCATTAATTTGAATTAACAACTTCCGCAGTAGTATTGCTCTGCTATGTTAGACCCTATCCCCCCAGGTATGGGAATCAAATAACATCGAAATGAAACCAATTTGAAACGATTTTTTTTCTAGCTTTTTAATTATATATTTTTAAAATGCAAAATGCTCCAAAATATTCAGCAGAAAGCGACACTATTTTATTTTCAATTTTGATTTAAATTGTTGTTATGATCAGGGCCTGTTCTAGGAAATCTCAGAGGTTATGATGATTCCCATACCTAGTGAAAATGTGTTAACGTGGCAAAGAAATTCTTTTGACAAAGTTGTGATTTCAAAACTAATGCATTAGCTCTTAGGGACTGAGAGTCAATCTTTATTTCTCGAGTAAGAGCCTATAGACCAGGAGCCAATTTGTCACTACCAAATTTAAACTTTAAAAGCTTGAGGAACACATTTTTTTATACATATATTGTATATTACGAGCTGTATTCGAAAAGTTAAATCAAAATCCATAGAGTCGCGCAATTCCATACATCGTGATGTCTAAAAATTACAAAAGAAGAAATAGAAAACAACACTTTTTCTTTATGACTCGCAAATAATGCCGATGCTAGAATCATTTTGAGTTTGGCTCGTCATTGGTAACCTTGGTTAAAAAAATTAATTATCTTAATGTTATGTACTAGAATGTCTAAATGATGAGGAAAAAATAAAATTTCACAATTTCCCCCTTTTATTATTATTATAGTTAATCTGCCTTGCAACCCAATATCAAATAAAAATGCCTTTCGTAACAGAAGAGCGAAAAATACATCTTTAAACTCTAAAAAATATAGAGAATAAGTTAAGAACCCTCTCATTACAATTACATATTCGATAAAAACTTGCTGATACATCATAAAATTATAAATAATTATTATCAGATCATTCATTTTAACTACCAAACCAGCTGTATAGGCAAGTGAATAAGCAAATGTACTAACAACTAAATGAATATAAGTGTCCCAATCAAGCAAAACGCATCAAACGACTAACAAGCATGACATAGTCAAATCACTAGTTTGTTATGAAAGTATTTAAAATAATAATTTCGCCAAATATACTTATCTCTTGCCAATTTCGAAGGGTTACTTGGCATATTTATTGCTGTGATAGTCATTGAGTTGTACGTATCGTCGAAGATCTACAATAATGTATTGATTTGAAAGGCGCCATGAATATATTTTTGAGGATTGCATCACCAAATCTTGATAAAATGATACTCAATCGCAAATCGTCACCCATTTTAAACACTTCCCTGTACAGGAATTTTTAACACGTCATTCTAAAACATGTTTTCTTTCCTTTTAATGATCATCATGCATGTGATTTTATCTATCTTTTAAAAAAATCTCGTTCCACTTGGTTGGTTAATAATGCGGTATATTTTTTTTCTGAGGAATATCGGTTTCGATGTTTGTATTACTTTGGAGGAAAAATGATGGCTAGATGCTTATTTAACCCTCTAATGCGTGAATTTTTTTCTTTCGTCCCGAAAAAATATATTTGTATCTTTAATTCTCATACATTATGGGGAAAATATTGAAAACAATTTAACTGCATTAGAATTTAAATAATTTAAATTTTTTTCTATTTGATAAAAATTAAAAACCAACCACAAATTTCCAATTTTGATAATAATGACTAGAAAACTACTAAATATATTTCAAACTAACCCTCTTGAACTATAATTATTTTTTCAAAACAATTTATCTGTATTTAGTACTAATATTATTATACTTAGTATGAATACTGCCAAAAACGTAATTTCACAACAGTAAATAACCTCACTCTTTCATTTTGAATACACTTTTACTACAGTCATCTATGAGGGTTATTACTAGTAACTAAAACTTCAAAATGGAATGTAATAGTAGATGAAAGAAACACAAAATTTTCGAGAGGAAGCTCTACTTCAGTAGAATAAAGTGGATTATGTTACTTGTTGCTAACGACACCAGTATGCATTGGAGGTTTTTTTTTTTAATTTGTTAAATTAGAGTAGCCAATACGACGCACAATGAAATGTGAAATGGACGTGGACTACATTATAAAAATAAGTCATTAAATTTTACAGAAAAAACACATGTTTACAGAAAAATACTCTTGTTTTCTATAAACAGTTTTTTCTGTTAAAATTATGCTGTTTTATGTTTTCCCCACAAATAAAATTTTCTTGGGGCAATTTCAGGGAGAGAGAAGAAGAGGAAGACCGAGAAAAAGATGTAAAGATGATGTGGGAAAGGATCTAACAGACATGAAAATTAAGAACTGGAAAGCTAAGACCAAAGACAGGCGGCTTTGGATTCGTATTGTAAGAGAGGCCATGGTCCAGCATGGACTGTAGAGCCGAGGAGTTACTTTTGTTTTTCGAGGTTTTCCCGCTTTTAAGAGGACTCTCTTTGGAATTCCATATCTTGAAAATCGTAATGTTATTCCTATGGAGAATATTCACAAGTCAATTACCGCCACAAATTTATTAAAAGGTTACTAGTTTCTTGTATCATTGTAAAGAACGAAAGAAACTAAGGATAAAACTAATTTGTTTTGTGAAAATTACATATTGAGTATTTTTAATAATTTTAAAAAAATATTAAAAATACTAAATATGTGATTTTCACAAACCAAATTAGTTTTATCCTTTTAGTTCCTTTCGTTCTTTACAGTGATACAAGAAACTAGTAACCTTTTAATAAATTTGTGGCGGTAATAGACTTGCGAATATTCTCCATAGGAATAACATTACGATTTTCAAGATGTGAAATTCCAAAGAGAGTCCTCTTAATCGAGTAGAGAGTACTAGACTGTATAACTGAATACATTTAAACTTTTTGTTGAAACGTTGTGCTCCGAAATAGCTCGATTGGGAAAACTTCGGTCTAAAGGTCAGTGGTTCGAGCCCGGGTTCGTCTGTTTTTTACTCTTCGGTAGTATTATAGCACTTTCAGTCCCAAAAATTTACTACACTACAGAAACATCTGATATCCACAAAATAAGCTTATTTTAGGTCAAAAATAAGAGTTCCATAAGACAAAAAAAGATCATCTTAATTTTTTATATGGTTTTTAAACTAATGCCAAACAAATTTTTAACGTGTGAAAACAACAAAATAAAAATGTATATAGTATTACCTAAAAACACTTTGAGTTATATATTTTAAAGAGTATCTGATCATATTATTAAAAAAATAGCAATTATTTTAACCGAAATAGTTTAAATTGAGTTTAAAATATGTGGAACTGAAGTGAACTTTTCAAAAATCAGGTGAAACGCTTGTTAGCTATTTTCTAAATAAAAAAAATAGTAGTTCTGACTTCTAATTGAGATTAATGTAAAATATTGTCTAATAGAACAAAGTGTGAAGAATCGAATGATGTGTGTTTGGATGTCATAACGGGACATAAACATTTTGGGAAAAAATATTGAAAGTTATGATTCCAAATGGCATCACAGGGACTGAAAGGGTTGGTACCAGTGTAACGTAAATCACTTGACTTATTTTCTGAAATAAACAATTCATTTGATTTGCAAAGCAAGAACAATTTGTTCCTATTTTATATCTAATTAGAAAGAAACAACATAGATTTTATGGTCTTGACAAATGAACATACATAACTCGATTTCTAATAATCGTTACGGTGAGCATAATCAATATTCAACGCCTCAAAAATCGGTCCACTAAATATGACGTCAGGCATCTTAGTTTTTGGGCCTTTTAATCTAGGTGGTATTGTCCAAACGGAGGTCGATGCATCAAGTACAATGAGTTCGAATCCCTTCCCCGATAAGACTTCAGTGCCCATCTCTTCCCGCTCGACTGGGCAACGTGTCATCGCAGCCACCACATGCCATTTTTTCATCAAAAACGGAAGGCCTTATCTCAGTACGTTGAAAGACAGGGCAGCGCATATTCTAATCATGTCTCCTCTTTGAACATAGTCTTCTCATTAGCGAAGATAAAACGCTGTAAAGGGACGAGGTATCGAATATGTATCGCCATGATGCCACCGTAGATATCGTCCAACGGATGTATCGAGTTGGTGGTGCGGATGGTGAAAGTGGTCCCAGACTTGGCGAGTATGCGCCGATTTGAAATAATATTATCTCCAACGGGGCGCAATTTTGGCGGCAAAACCTTTTGGAGACTCGATATATTAAGGGGGAATGGGCGTGCAGGACCGGGGGTCTCCAAACTCAAGTGCCTCAATGTTAATCCAATGGGAAAAAATTATTTTCGCTGCCACATTTCTCCGGCTGTATTGAATATTTTTACAAACGGATTTTTTATGTGATAAATGTAGCTGACTTACAGGTCTCTTTCTTCCCACTTTTTGAAATTAGTACGAATATTTTTTTTAATGTTCGTACTAATACGCTGGCCTTTGGAGTTGCTGGAGTCGGGTACAAATCCCGGTCAGGCATGGATGTTTGTGACCGTAAAAGTTGTTATTTGTCTATGTGTTATTCCTTTCTTTGTGACTAAAAATTCTCTCTGTGTCTGTCCCACTTGACGAAAGCTTATAAGCGGTTCTCTGAACAAGCACACAAGCTGGAATATATATGTACCATACGATGCCATACACCTGAAAATGTTTTTGTTACATAAAATGTTTTTTCTCTTTAAAACAGCAACCCTTTCCCTTGGTTCGAATCACGATCTTTCACGCCAAGAAAAGCGTGTCTAAATATTGCATATATATAAACAAGTCGTCTATTTCGCCGAGTGGTCGACCAAGCACAACAAGACTCCACGAAGGTCAACCCACAAAAAAAAAAGAACGAACGGCTTGCTATGTGTTTTAACACGGAGTCAAAGAGTTAAAAAGAATCCACATGTGGTCTTTCAAAGAAAACTTGTTCTTTTTTTACTAAGAGTTTTCTGTTATTCAGCAATGTGTGTGTTCTAATGTTATGTGATTATCATGCCGTGGGCAGTTTAGGCAGGGCTGTATAGGGGGGTATACGGCGGTATACGGAGTATACACTCTTAAAACAAACACTCCCAATTTACCTCAGTCTGAGTGGATTTCACTCCTCCAGACTGGAAAATGCACTTCTCCTTCTGGAGTGGATCCTTTGTGTGTTAAACCTCCGACAGGATCACTCCAAACGAGTGATTTTAACTCAGTCTGAGAAAATATGCATGCCTTTAGGGTGTCGAAAATGCACTTCTCCAACTGGAGTGGATTTCACTCTTTTGTTTTAAGAGTGCACCCTGTGGTTTTTTTGAAAAAAATATAGTATACTCTGTGATTATTTTCCAAATTAGCGTATACCCTTTAATTTTTTAATGAGTTTCCCAAGTTTTTATGAGTGTCTCAAGTTTAATGTTCATTAATGCTAATGGACCACCACTTGATCTGTTTGTACCAAAGAGGTATGTGAGATCATAGTTGGTAAACCATCGGGCAGTGACAGATGTCTCCAATCAAAAGCAGTACAAGGGCGAGAAGGAAAAGAAATCTCGCTCAGTTGTTTTGCATTTTTTTTTTCGGAGAAATAAATAATTTGCTTATCACATTTCTATGCAAGTTACCTTTCCTTTTTCTTCTAATTCGTTAAGAGCAAGATTTAAAAGATAAGTTTATTTTATGTGCAGCTTAAACCAAGTTTTATTTCTATATCTTGAATTACAGTTTATGCATTTTTGTACACTCTTAAAACAAAAGAGTGAAATCCACTCCAGTTGGAGAAGTGCATTTTCGACACCGTAAAGGCATGCATATTCACTCAGACTGAGTTAAAATCACTCGTTTGGAGTGATCATGTCGGAGGTGTAACACACAAAGGATCCACTCCAAAAGGAGTAGTGCATTTTTCAGTCTGGAGGAGTGAAATCCACTCAGACTGAGTTAAATTAGAAGTGTTTGTTTTAAGAGTGTAAATTTTATTACCTAGTACCAACCAATTAAGAGTATACCCTCCATTTTTTTTTATTTCGCACAGTATACCCTGTGCAAATTTTACGAATACAGCTCTGAGTTTAGGTTAGGTAAGTTTGTATATCGTCGCACAAGAGCTACATGAGGGCAATTGGCGATGGGAGCAGTATTTAGAACTACAGTCAAGTAACGAGCCAACACCTGAGTAGGCACCCAACGCAACTTTTAAGGGCAACATCGTAAGCAGCGTCGGGTCGTTGGAGCATATTTAATGCGCACCCCCTCTGCATGATGTATTATTCGTCGAACATTTTGGCTACACGAGCCGTTTATAGGTCAGCAGCTATTTTGGTGACGCCCGGACCCGAACCTGGGGCCTTCCGCATGCAAGGCGAATGCCTTAACCGATTGGGCTCCCCAACGCCTCTGTCGGCAGGTAAACTGCAGTAACCACAACAGTGATTTAAACCATTTTTTCTCTGGAATAACTAGTCCTTTTCGGTAGTTTTCCAAAAATTTATAGTAAACGAGTCAAATTGATATTTTTGTGAATTATTCACTATATATTTGTTCACTGTCTCTAAATATTCCAGGAAAAGTGAATATGGACACACCAAAAAGATGGGAAAACATTCATAGCGAGCACATTGA
The DNA here is from genome assembly GCA_023701765.1 of Hylyphantes graminicola. Lineage (NCBI taxonomy): Eukaryota > Metazoa > Arthropoda > Arachnida > Araneae > Linyphiidae > Hylyphantes > Hylyphantes graminicola. Next base: position 67,084,088 of record CM043119.1, read on the forward strand.
AAATTGATGCTTTTAACAACTTGTAATGCCCTCGTTATATTTGTTCACTCTCCGTAAATATTTTTAGAAAGTTACTGTGGAAATGCCTAAGAGTACGAAATCGCATTAAAAAGCAATTATAACGAGTACATTACAAATTGAAAAATAAAAAGAAACCGAGCAAGTTACACGTGTGGTTCATTTATAAGGTAGAGCACACGAAAAAAAATACTAATCAACTCCATGAAATATACGTATCCTTGACATTTCCCGACCCCCCCCCCCCCCTCCTGAAATGTTTCTTGTTCTTCAAAAGCCGATTTGCGCTCACTAATATCTTTTTAATCACCCACACACTAACACTTCTAATTTCCTTTCTTTTTTCAATCTACGCCCCCCCCCCCCCTTTTTTTTTCTTAGGAAAAAAAAAATAATATTAAACTAAGCAACACCTTTTTGGATGCGCGTGCGTCGTGTGTTCTGACGTCACGCCCAAGTTTCACTATATTTTGATTTTTGTAAGGCTATGTCGCCAAGAGCAGAAAATTTCGCCAAATAACTATTGTAAACAAGATGTGTCAAAATTCTATACGTTTGAGTATTATTTTTCACAATTCTGTCTATTTATGCTCAAAAATTGAATTTATTTTTGAGAATCAAACAAATATTGATTAGTTAACGAACAATTAGAATTATACGTAAAAATATCTAGGTGACGTTATTGGGGAAAAATTCCAGTTCTAAAATCTAAAATAGAGTGAAGAACTCTCCTAAAAAAGAAAAGGTTACAGAAAATTGGCGCGGTTTGAAGGCCTAAATACGAATTTTGCGTATATGCTGCACTATCAATAAGAAGATTTGATATTTAAGGCTTGCTTAAATACTCGTTATTACAAAGAATTGCACTTTCACTTAGGCAGGAATTTAAATGAAGTCGTGATAATATTGTGTAATCAATAAACGTAAATTTATACTATTTTTTGCGATAGTTTTTTGACTGATGCAAAAAATATTATACGATATAATTAAAAATTGCTGAATGATTGACATTCTTTTCATTGAGATGGTTGCGTTGCATTTAGTTAAAATCAAAATCTTAAAATTGCTGGACTTGCTTGAAGATTTTGTTATTTTTTTTTGTTTTATTCCCCTTTCATAATTATTTAGTAATTTTTAATTAGTACTTTGCCCTTTCCCCTTTATAATTAGTAATTTGTATTATACTTTTTAATTTTCCTTGATGATTTCCATTATATAAATGTATGTGTTGCATAGACGGGCACTGGGGCCCCTTGGCAGCCAATTTATTCTGTATAAAAGTAAAAGTTTTCTTCCTTCTAAAAAAATTTAATGGGCGGAATTTGGATTAAGACTTGCATCACATGAAATTTGTTTACCACAAGGCCCTGAGTGCGCTTCCTCGCCAATTCTGCCAACCGTGTACTGGAGTCGGCGAGAGTGGCCATAATTAGAGGGCAGCTTTCGAAGTGAGTAGCTCCATCAAAATTAATGAGTGGAAATTACCCGCGCCAAGGGGTCGGCCTCTTTGTCACCTTTTTCCTTTAGTTGTGGCTGCGGCGGCTCCTTTTAACATGGGCCCGAACTACTTTGGCAAACCTGTAACTTACACTTGAATAAAAATTAGTTCGGTTCTATAAATTAAAATGAAGGTATATGGACAATATTAATTGCAATCGAATGGAGGAAGTATGGGATTCGTTGTAGCTCAAATTAACTAATACTAATAATTACAATTTTTGTCTGTCTGCAGCTATCTTATAAAAAGAAGGCGAAGAGTTAAAAAATCTCACCGAAAAATAATAACACCATGTTACTGTCAAATCTGCTGTCCGCTGCTTTGATTGTGCTTCAAATCGTCACTCGACTGAGTTTCAAAATTTGAGACTCGTCGCCTAAGACCCTTGAGTTTCAGAAAGTAACTGGAACTTAGTTACTTTTAGCGGTAACGAACATAACGAAAAATTTCGTTAATATCCCGTCTTTTCTCAGTTCTCACGCTACTCTTCACGGATATTTTCAACACAGTTCGGCACTCGGGTTAAATTTAATTATTTAAAATTTAACTTTTATCAACGTATCTCCGTATTACGTAACTGTAACTAGTAACTTTTCCTATTAAGTAACTGTAACTGTAGCGAGCTACTTTTAATATTAAGTAACTTTCACTGTCACAGAGTCACTCCTTTTCAGTAAGTAACTGTAACGAGTTACTTTTCCTATTAAGTAGCTGCAACGAGTTACTTTTCCTACTAAGTTACTGTAACTAGTTACTTTTTCTATAAAGTAACGCAAAAAGTTACTTTTCTATTAAGTAACTGTAACTATATAACACGGAGTTACTTTTTTAATTAATCCAGTCCCCGAAAAAAACCTCAAATTCCCCTTACATTTCAGTTGCAATTTCTTCAAACCGAGCAAGCCTCCGACGCCCCTTTCTCGCTTTGGTTGCCGTTACCTGGAGAAAGGCGCAGGTGGATCTGGATTCGTGACGGAATGCGGCACAAGAGAACACCCTCGAAGACAGGCGTTGTACCCTTCGCGTCATGTCAAATTTGTAAACTACCCTGCTCGGTGTGTGGGGCGGCCTTTTGTAGGTGATTTATTTCTTCGAATGTACTTTTTGAGTTTGTTTGAGAAGATTATTTTGCCAGGTACTATACTGGTTTCAGATTCCACGCTACATTTATAACGAGAAAAGTTTTATAATCGTTCCGTCCGTCTGTCATGCACTTTTAGCTCAAATTACAAATATCATCAAAACGCATTTACGTTAAATATTCTTCTGTTCCAGAACACGACTGTGAACAATTATATGAAGTTTGTGAGTTTTGTGGTGCCCTACTTTGGAATAGAGAACGAAACACAAGCAGAGCCCTCACAAAATGTTGCCTTTCTATTCTGGTAAGGATTCTTCATTTAATTGAACCCCCGAAGTTTTGAAAGAACTCTTAACGAAGGATGATTAAGAATCAAGACAATTGACATATTAACAGAAATTGATATTGTCATACATTAACAGAAATTGACATTGTCATACATCAAAAGAAAGCTCTTGGACTCTAAAAACAGAATGCATCAAAATTTTTGGCACCATATGCCCCCAAAAAGTTTTGGGTCCAAATGTGTCCCTTAAAAGGGTTGCCACCGAGGCTTGACACAATCTTGTCATAGATACAGACCTGGATTGTAAAATATGCATAGACCTATGCAAAGTTGGGTTGTAAAAGTTAGGTCTTGTCTAGGTGGAGGTGTAGAGCTCAAAAAACAGTACTTAGAAGGAACAAATAGGGTCAGAGGGATGACTCTGAGTTTTTTCATGTGTTAATGCTTAGGCGAAGAATAAAAACCAAAATTTTACAATGAAGCTTAAATACTCATAGGAAGTGGGAGCGTCATTCTTCAAAAAAATCTCTTGGTCTCTATAGAAACAGAAAATACAAAAGTTTTTGCACCATATGTCCCCAAAGAATTTTATTCCAAATAAGTCTCTTAGCATGGCGGTCACCGAGGCTCGGCCCAATTTTGTCATACATACAGACATGGATTGTAAAATATGCATAGCCTGTGCAAAGTTGGGTTGGAAAAGTTAGGTTCATAAGCGAACGAGCGCAGCGAGCCAGTCGCGAAGCGGCCAATGAGAATTGCGCAACATTTCCCGGGGGTTGGTGAGCATGGGGAGTAACCCTCTAGTAAAGTAAAATTAGTACTCTTCTGCACATTTATGCTATTTTTCTGTAAAATCAAAAAAAATAATAATAATACAGTGTTTTTCCGATTTCCCTGATTTTTCCGATTTTCCCAATTCCTTTTTATTGTTTTTTGAATGGTTTGGCATTTAGTGTCGGTATAGTTATTATATAATTTTTAAATATAGTAAAAATCTAAAAATAGGAGTTAGAAAATATCATTACGAGGTATGGATAAAAAAAATGCATAAAAACAAAGCAGCAGGTAATATTCCTTAATTACCGCCTTTTTTATTGCATTCAATTTTTAAAAAATTGGGCTATATTCAATACGTAAATGGTAGTGATGATACATCAATGAGTTTTAATGAATAAAATAATTATTTTTGTATGTAGTAATTTATAGTTTCACCAATCCTATCTCAAATGTGATGCTTCTGTAATTTCATTAATGAGAAATCGCCTTTTCGCAGTCAATCAGAAACCTAGAAACCGCCAAAAGATTCACTTCAGCGGGTTTTTTTCTTTTGTAAACCCTTAATCAATAAAAAAGTTATTGAAAATGAGCTTCTGGGTTCGGATTCCTCGTCCAATTTCTTCAGGTAACAGCTTGTTAATTACGATTACATCAGTGGGGATGATATTTCTTTTGAGCAGCTGATTCACATGATTTAATATCTTGAAAGGAATCCGAAGTTATTGGGATCCATCCATCACAATGTGCCTGATTCCAAATGGGTAATGAAGGTTTCCACATTTGGCGAGTTAACGCTTTTTTATTGAAGTCAATTCTCGTTTTATAATGAAACCGTAGGAAATAAATATTACAGATTGGAACGAACCGAATGGCCATTTCATTGCACAGAATATTCAGTAAAGTAAGAAGTAAGTACTTACACACAGAAAACCCTTGTGTTGCCTTCATCAGAGACCCGCTTATAAGCCGGCGTCAAGTAAGACAGACACAGAAAGAATTTTTACTGTCACAGAGAAAGGAAAGTACACCCAGGGCAAAGGTGGGAATCGAACCCGCACCCGTTACAGTGCGCAGACTGCTAGCGGAATGGTTTTGCTATCCAAACCACTGGGCCATCCGGGCCCCTCAGTACTTTAAAATGAATGTTCGATTTTTGTTATGCATATTTTAGAAGACAATATAGTTAACGGCTTTTGTCAATCGAGTACACTCTCAGAAATAACACTTTCATTTTTGACGATTCATGAATCCTCGAGCCTCATTTCGTTAATTTTGAGGATTGTTTCGTCAAACTATCACGTGACTTTTGAGAAAACGCGAATCCTCACTTTTACGATCGTGATTTGACGATTCTGTACCTTGATTTTAAGGAAACTGAATCTCATTCTTGAACTCACATGCTCAAAAATGACGAAATATTTCTTTAGATTAGACGACATTAAAATCCTCATAAAAATGACGATTCAAATTTCCTCACTTTGAGGAAACGAAAACTCGGAGCATTTGCCAGTAAACGGAATCGTCAAAATTAAGGAAAATTTCGTCGTTTTTGAGAATTCCTTTTTTAGAGTGCATGGACACATAGAACTAGTCTAATCTTGCAATCGTCCTTCGTCCCATGTGTTGGAATAATACAAATTTGTGTTCGTATGGGTCATCAACGCAATATTTAAGCGTTATAAATTTTGTATAGTACGTGCTTTTCCACACCTGTGCTATTTGAACACACGCTATTTCTGAGTGCATTGCAACTTGGTAACTGTTGTCACAGTAGATACTGTTAATTTTATATGCAAGACTATGGGCATAGAATCATAGAACATGAAAAGCCCTTAATTTGTGTTTTTTTCGTAATAACTTAGTAATTACAGAAGCCAAGTTGCAGTATTGTCACCACTAATTACTAAAAGATCCCTTCTAATTATTGATAGATTGGGTCTCTTTTTCTTTCTTAAAACAAATTCGTTATTATTACCCTTTTTCAAAATATACAGTTTCCAAAAGAGCCATCTTGAAATGGTGATTGCATATAAGACGGTTCTTTTTACAGTGCATAATATGAGTTTGGCGATTTCTTATCTGACTTACAACCCCAATCACCTTTTATGATCGATTGCAATCTCAAAATTTTAATGAACAGTGTTTCTCCATTTTCTACGTTGAAACTTTCAGCAAAGAAAACCGATGATAAATAACAAAAAAACACAAAATTACTTAAGAGAAAGGAAGGAACGATTCTTTTCGCCTCAGTGCCCAAACTTATGAAGGTTCATTGATAAACCACATTAAAATGGAAAAGGGAATCGATGTCCAAGCTTTTACCACATTATATTGACCCTTTTATGCAATTCTACATACTATTGTTTTAACGTGTCGAAGAAACTACGTTGCATTTTCTCGCTTCAACAAGTTTTCGGCGGCAATGAAGTTGCTTTGTGTTTTTGGAAAGACGCTATCGGACCTTAGCTATGACAATACGACGCCTATTTTGTGTCTAAACTGTATTTTAATGGTGGCTCTTCTCTGAGAGAGGGTGTCGGTTTGTATTTTTAGTGATATCTGGGTGGCCGTGTTGAATCAACTATTTATAGTTTAATTCTCGGGATTACTGTTTTGATTGCTGTTCTTTCTAATTTGATTATATAGAAGACAAAACAGTTTGAACATTCCTGATCCGGTTGCTAGGTCTGATCGTTTTAGGCCAGAATTCTTATGTCCCCAGATGTTATTTTAGAATTTCATGGAAAGGACGTTTGACAATAGCTTTAGATCGTTTCGGCCCCAAGGCCTCTAATCATTTGCTTTACCAGATGAGACTGAATTCAACGAGCGCCAGCTATCCTGAGCGGAAACTTCGGAGGGAACCAGGAAGACGGCACAAGTGTTAAAATTAAACACCAAATATCTGCGAATTAAATACCAATATTGTTACTGCGAACACCCTAACTAGATTAAGGACAGGCCACTTCTAAGGGATGGAAATCCTAAGAGATGGAACTAGAAGTACTCCAGCTGTAGAAGCAGCTTACTCGGAACTGGATCCAAAACATCTTCTCTTTTGTCCAGCCATCCTGGCAAAATTGCAACAAATCACCAACTCGCACTACGAAGACCTTTTCACCTGTATGAGGAACACAGTGTGCAGATCGCTGAAGCAGTCAAGGAGACCTTTGGTCCCATATAATCTTTATCCATAGGCACAACATCATCATCATCATCATGGAAAAGGCGTTTGTTTCAGTTGGACCATCTCCTCACCATACTGTTTTTGGTGCTTGGTTTCTCTAAAAATATGCTTCCTAGTACCAATAAAGGCTGTGACGGTGAATTATTTCATTATATTTTCGGTATTCAGTTGAACCATTTATCAGGTTTTGGTTTCCAAAACCAGAAAAACAACCACATTTTGTTTCAACTGAAAACCGAAAATATGGTTAAACATTTCAACACACTGCTGTTGCACGTACTAGGAACCTTTATTATAGTTATACCAAGTATAAAATTTTTTATAGTGTGAAGCAGTAACTTGGCTGACTTTGTCTGGTAACCCATTAAACTCTTGCCTGTCCACAAAGTGTTAACCGCGATAAATCGAAGTCTGCAGTGAAATAGCACCAACGTGCATTATGCAACAGACACTAATAACCTTATGCAAAACAAGTATATAAAGAAACTAATCACCGACCAATAAATCCCGAAACCACAGTTCGAAAATAAACATACGTATCTCGGTTACACAGAAAAGAATGCCCCTCGTTGCGGGTTTGATGCCACCAGGAAAAAAAGAAATATTAATAACAAATGCGCTTCCCTGCCAGCCCCGATAAATCATAGTTAGGAAGGCGACTTTAATTCCAAAAGATTCACCAAGAGTGACGTTGCCTCGGCGGGGTGCCTGCTCGTGTTGAAATGCAGGATCGAGGTCTACAGGTAAGGATGAACAGGATATGAACAGTCTCGTGTTTTCAAACTGTTCTTTGGAATTAATATTCATATGTGAGTGGGTCTTCACTGGTCAAACAAAGTTAGCAGTCAGAGCAGGGCCCGATCTATCATAGTTAGGTTCAGGGCCGGATTTCTAAATAGGCTAAGTAGGCAGTAGCCTAGAGCTGCATTATATTTTTTGTGGGGGCAAATTTTGCAACCAATTAAAGCGGTATTTGGCCTAAAAATTTATTATAAAGATACGAATATTTTTAAGAAAGAAGGTAAATAATTTAAATTAATAAGCAAACCGTAAACGTATGTACTAATATTTCGTAGCAAGCATGCACTGCACACAACACCGTATTTTGCAGCTAACCAGCCACCTTTCCCGGAAGGGGGAGATTGTTGAACAAGGGCGACCAATATCAATCGCAGCCTAAAGTCGGCAAATTTTTAAATCCGGCTCTGGTTAGGTTAGTTTGAATGATGTAGCAAGAACTACATGAGACCACCCTGATCTACCTTAAGGTCTTAGTTACTACTATGGTAAATCCTGTAGACCCTCAAAGTTTTATTAAATTTTGAAGTATTTCAATATTCCACTTAAATTGTAGCCTGACTCGGACATTGTACTAACGTGATTAGTTTGATCGACGCTGTAAGGAAGACGATAAAATAGTAGCTAAAAATATGATATCGACCAACTAGCATTATCATTATAAGGACTGGTATACAAAATATTTTCCGTAAAGGGGCCAACAAATATTTTGAGTTTGACTTTTTCCAAATCAGGCCCTGCTCCAGAGTAATCTATTGGGTGAGATGTGTGCATCAAAACCAAGAAGGTCGAAATTCGGTTTTCGAATAGAACATACACTTTCTACAGCTGTTTCATACAGTTTTTTCTTTCACAATCCTACAACGTATAAGACGCCATTAGTACATATGTTTATAATTTGTTCTAGTAAAGAGGCTGTCCCAATTTTTTTGTTCTGAATAAAAAAAATAATAAAGCATATCTAGATGCATAGAATGAAAATGTTCTTTTCACGACATTAATACCAGAAAGCTGCTTTTTAAAAAGAACTTGCCTTGGTCACCTCTATGTTACACAAGAACATTGAAATGCACACATAAATCGAGACGCTCCGTCATCACTTCTACGGCCTTCTACAAAACACCTCGTTCTTCTTTTTTTGTTCTTTTTAAGAGGTTGGGGGGGGGGGGGTCTTACGACGTCACGTGGTGTGTTTTTGACCTCTGGCGAGAATGTTTGAGTGGAATGCTGTGTGGTTTTTATTTGTTGTGGTATTGCAGGTGATGACATGTTTTGATACCGGACCTGGCCCACATCGGTATAGCAGACGTCGAAAAAAAACGTCATTTTGACGTCTCAAACGTCTGTTTTAACTTATGAAAATAACATTTTATTAATAATTATTAAACATCATCATGACAAATGGGTAATGGCATTGTTTAACCCAGTAAAGTAAACAAACGTATAAACCCGTCATCAGATTTTCAGGTTTTTTCAGCAAACACATATATATATATATTTAATTTGTATTAATTTCATAATTTTATTAAAGCTTAAAACATGGATTAGCCTTTTATAACTATCTACTACAGAAATATATATATTTTTTAAATTGGAGAAATTAAATTTTAGTTCAAATTTTAAATTAAATCTAATGCAGTGAAAATAAGTTTACATTTCAGACAATTTTCTTCTCCCTCAAAGGATTAACTATAGCAAAAGTCGGACTAAAAATGCAATCAAACAGTATTCGTGTCTGCATTCCGTCGGTACTATAGTCCTTTTGATTACAACGCAAGCTTCGAAAACAATTTTTTTCCCTGCCATCTCGTGTGGTTTTTTCTGGAAATGACGTGAACGTCGTTGCTCTAAACCTTCCTTGCTCACTTAGCACTACTCATACAATGAATATGACATTTAACATCTTTTTGCAACCATACTTGCCACTTAAAAACTCCACAGTTCGAGATGTCACTGAAAACAAAACAACAAAAAAGTACCATTCTATAGTGAGCAGATTAAAAGAAAAATAGAAACAAATGGAATAAAACCATCTGGGGGGTCCACAAATCATTAAAAAAATATATTGAGGATAAAAAAAAATATAATTACCTGAAGTCATATTTTTGACTCATCTCTCACTGATGATGACCGAAAGTCTCGTATGAGATAGCTTCATAACAGTAGAAAAAAGTTTGGTGTCCTCCTTAAATAACATTAGACATCAGTCAGTTTTCTATAAATGCAAAGGTTTATAGAAACTACACTTTATTCGTGGAGGTGGGAAGAAGAAGAATACGTTTTCGAGGGAAAAAAGTGAAGCCTCTGACAATCCCCAAAGCGATGTTATAGGCCCAAACAAAACCACAAATAAGTAATTATGTTTTTATTAACTTCCTTTCTGAATTACAAGATCATTAAATTTTGTAAATATGAATAAATTAAATTTTGTAGAGATTTTTATTCGAAGTGTTGGCAGGCCCTGATCATTGCCTAGGCCTGCAAGGCCCGGGCCTTGGGCCCCTGATTTTAGGGGGCCCCAAAAACTGGCTGTAAACCGATGCATTTTGTTTTACAAAAGTTGGAATGAAAAAATATATGTGAAAAAATATTTTTTGTTACATAAAATGTAATTTTAAATCATATTTTTGAATTGCTAGTAGCCCAGAGTGTAATTGTTCAAATAAACCCTTAGCCTTTCGTTGGCCATGCATTCGGTAAGGGGCCCCTGAAAGTATCTGGGCCTTGGGCCCCAACTGGTCATGGTCGGGCCCTGAGTGTTGGTATGAGGCGTCAGATGATAATTTTAGGGTTCTGTTCTTGTCCTAGCTATCCTACGAAATAATTAGACTAGATGGAAAAAAAATCCGGCTTAAAATTCCACTGGTACATGTTAAATCTGTTTAGGTCCTTTGTCCTGATACCGCATATGAAGTAAGTAAAAGGTTGCGTTGTTGCCAGCAGGGCCAGCTCAAGCGTTGGCCTCGTCACTTGGCCGTGGTTCCTATTACGAGATGCAATTGCAAGTAGCCTTCGATTAGCTCAGTGTGGTGCTAATTAAACCAAAATTAAATGCGAAATATTTAAATTGTTATTCATTAATTTGATTTTAAGGCAACGTAGGATCAAATCATAAGCCAAACTTTATTTTTAACGTATTTGGGAAACGATTAATGTCTTCAGTTGGCAACCCTGTTTCTGCATCAATTAAGCCTAGGCAACATCGTAATCTTACTCTAACCTAGATGGGTTTGGGTGTTTAAAAAAACAAATACCTTCTATAACAAACCTTAATGTTTCTTTTCTTTTACCAGTTCTCTCCTTTTCCCTTCCAAAAATCTTTTTCCGCCTTCCGGACGACTGAGATGAAGCAGCCTTAGGGCAAGCACATATCTCACCCTCTATCAATCAATCAATCAATCAATTCTATAACAATCCAGCGACCTAAAAAATAAACTAGATATGCTGTTTGTAATTAAGAAAAGAACCGATGGCAGAAGAACCGTTGAACGATGCCAGATACCTGGAGACAAACAGTCGTAATCTTTTGCTATTTCCGCCATTTGGCTGTACAGGCTGTACATAGACTGGTCACACTTTTTATGCGTCAGCACTGGGATCTATATATATCTAGTATATTTATAGTCGTTGATGATCCGTAACAAACTTGGAGGGGGGGAGGGGGGGATCTTTCACAAAAGTTTTGCCACCTTTAGTGTCTATCCTCTTCTGATTGATGACAGGTATACTGTGGTCGGCGGCTTGTTTTGATCTCTCTGTCTGCCGCTTGTCTTGCATAGACACTTTTGACTGTGGGATAGTTTTTTGTTGTTGAATTAACATTACCATAGAGCTCACGTAGGCTATTCTGCAGTGGACAGGTAAACTGCAGTTTCCAGACTCATGACTTGGACCATTGTTGTAAGTACTCAATGACTTTCACCTAAAAGAAAGTCTACTGAAAAATTAATTATTTCAGAACAAAAATGGCGCAATTCACTGTTGCAGGGTTATTGTGGTTTACCTGCCAACGACAATATTGGCGACGAGCTTAATTGAAATTGTGGTCAAATGTTTGGCTAGGTCTTCTTGATCCGGCACCAAACGCAACCTTGTTTAGCGATATGAAAGATTCGATCCTGGATTTCAACAGACTTTATATACTCTGCGTTAAGGTACAGCTGTGGAAATAAAAAAGTACCCACTTGAGGTTTTTTCATCCGTTAGTCACCCTATAGAATCGGACCTTTTTGAGATTGTGTACAAATAACATTCTGAGTTAATTGCACGATACAAAATTTGCATAAGGGGCCGTCTTCATATTAAAAATATTACGATCTTTGAAATTTCCAATAGCAACACCCAATTTTAATAACTTAGAAATGTTAAGCACTCTTGAAAACCCTTAAATCTAAGTTTTTGTTCCCATTTGGATGAATATTTGACGAGTTATTCAATCGAATCACTTGTGGACCTTTTGGGGACCATCTCTAAAATGACAAGCAAGCATGCATGCAAAGCCGTCTTTATTTATCAATTACACACGTTATCTTATACACTGTCCCCTAAAGTGTAATTAAAAAGTATTTTGTGATTTACTCAGAAAATTATGGATAAAAATTTTTAAAAATTGGGATTTCGCTTAAACTTCGTGTCTTAAATTTATTTCTTTAAAAATATTAAGGGGTTTCCATTCATATTTTTTTAAAAAATCAATATAATAATTATTTAAAAATATAAAAATTGTTTAAAATACCCCAATATTGAATGCATTTTGTTTGGGTTATTATAATTTTTTTTCAGTAAAAAATTCGTTTCATTATCTAAATTATTTATAGATCGGGATAGTTTTTTATGTGCAACTCATTTAACATTGTGGGACCTAAACTTTGCACGTCTCTAACTCCTCTAATAATGCTGAAAAACTAACAAAATTTGGCATTTCGTATTAACATAGGTCAGAGATTTGAAATATGGATTCAAAAAGGGGTGTTGCTATTGGAAATTTTAAAGTTAGTAACATTTTTAATATGAAGATGGGCCCTTATGCAAATTTTGTGTTATGCAATTAACTCAGAATGTTAATTGTTCACAATGTCAAAAAGGCCCGATTCTTTAGGATGAATAACGGAGGAAATAACCTCAAGTGGGTACTTTTTTATTTCCACAGCTGTACATAACACTATTTATTGTTTGGCAATGGTAAAATAACGGCTTCACTGAATTCGGATAAATATTGTATCAGCTAATGACATTTTTAAATAGTTTTTTTTTAAGAGAACTGCCCCCGCTCCTTCATTTTTAAATGATATCTGTGTATCGCAAAAAAAGAACTATAACATATTTAATTTAAGTAAAAAGTTAACTATGGCAAGAAGTTCTTCGTGATAGTTACGTATCACGTTATTTACGTTACGTTATTTCTGTCGCAATATTTTCTAAAACTATTTTTTATCAGAGTAAAAATTGTCATCGCACTAAAGTAAGTGATTTGCAAAAATTAATACGATGCACAGTTATTATAGGTAATTACATAATTCTTACCATATACCTATGTCATTAATCTTATTATGTAAACGGCCTGTTTAACTACCTGTAGTGTAATTATTTTTGTGACTTGAATATTTTAATCTCCAAGGTTGAAAAACTTAAGCTGCACTTATCTAAAAAATGGTTTTAAATGTGTGTTTGCCAATTTTTAAGGATTCGCCAACTAAAATGATTTATTTACAATTGGAAATAATTCGACTACAACTACATTTTAATACTTAGTACGCGACGCACCGGCGGCGCAGCGGTTAGGATGCTAGCCTCTAGAGCCCCTGAGTTCGGGTTCGAATCCCGATAAGGCATGATTGTTTGTGTTAGTCGAGTATATGCGGAGTACGTGCTCGTTAAATCTGCTGGGTCCAAGAGTACTGTGGGCGGTCTTTGAGCAGTTTCTCACAGCTATAGCTCTCTGGAGACTACTTCCCTCCCCTTCAGGGACATGTCTAAATGGTGGAGGTGGCGCACGATCGATGGCAGCATCTGTCGCGTATGTGTGTGTGTGTTGTGTCTGTCTTACTTGACGAATGTTTATAATCGGATCTCTGACCAAGCACACAAGCCTGAAAATATATTTCTGAAATAATATGAAAAAATTAATTACAATAAAATTAAAACAACGTAGATGGGCACTTGAAAACTTAACGTAACAAGAGTAGTGTAACGCTACACGACTTATCACTTAGCAAATCAATGCATTATATGGGCAATTCTACCATAATTTTTAATTTTATGTCCCTTGGGCATAACTTTAAAAAAATTAATATTTCTTTACCATTTTTTCTTATTATACTAAAAGACTGGTCCTTTTATAATTGCAAAACGTAATTTTAAAGCAAAGAAACTCCAAAACTTTTTTAGAACACAAAACAATGCAGAAAAGTCCTTACCATCGTGTGTCCCGAATGTCAAATTTTAAGTTTAGGGCCCAATCTAATACTTTTTTTTAGCTAAAAATTACATTCATTTGGATTTTAAATTGAACTAATACTGTAGCTTAACGAATTCCTTCCATTGAATTTTGGCTTTTAACATTTATAATGCGTTTTTCTCGTCTCCTAACTTTGTCCCTGGGTTTTGGTACATTCACTGACCTCATTCCAAAAGCGGTGAAGAGAGGCACTAGATTGAGCTACAGTGATTCTTCAACCATGAAAACTGTATTGCAAAAAACTCACTTTTCAGTTAGTAGCCACATATTATTGCTAAAATTCACCAATAAGTCCAAAATTTAAAAAAACTTAGTGAAATTGCCTGCGAGGCTTTATTGCTTTCCTGACAGTCTCCCAGGTTTAAGGTTAATTTTTGCTTGATAATTGAAATTTTTTTTCTATAAATATGTTTAAGTGGAGTACAAGAAGTAAAAAAATCCCTTTTTATTAAACTGGAGTTAATTTCAACACAAGAAAGACCGGAAAACAGCGTGAATGTCCTTTCCTTCCGTTCCTGACCTTCCGATCCTTACCGTCGTTATGATCTAGGGATGGAAAATCGAAACCAGTTTTAAGACTAACCGGTTTTTTACGATTTCGGTTTCATTGATAAACAGTTAGTTTCGTGAGGCCGGTTTAGACCGGTTTCTTTAGAATCGGTGTTTTTAAAAAACTGCCGTCCCTTATTATAATTTTTTTGTTTTTTACAAATAAGCTTTGCTAAACTTTTTTTCGTAATTCTAGAACCCTTATAAACCTTTTGATAAACATTTAAAGTGATTTTGAAAAAATAAATTTTACAAGTTTTTAATACCTGAAATTAAAAATTATGGTAGAACTGCCCATATACCCTATAAGGTAAATTTAATGACTTTAAAACCTACAAATGTCACACGAACAATGGTCAAAACCCACTTTCTTTTTTAACCCCCCAACCGTGTAGAAATTAAGAAATCAGCATTTTGGATTTTCGACTATTTTCATTACATTATAATCCATATTAGGTCATCGAATAAAAACTTTTAATTTTTTTTTAATTTACCTCATACGGTTAATATGACTCAGAATGACTAAATCATGACACATTTAAGATATAAAAAAATATTCCAGAAGTATCACTACATACTTGATTCCTCTATCACGATTACCTGTAATTTCTTTGCAACCATTTGATAATAAACTTTGTAAAAAAAAAGATGCCGACGCTTCGTATTATCAGTCTAATTGGTCCATTATGAACTTGTTGCAACAAAAGAGCATGACACGATCGTTCAATAACCGATTTGGAGAGGTGAAAATATTGACTCACACTCGAAACACCGACTTCCGAACTTGTTCCAGACAGTTTTTTGTTTGCACAAATCCTCTGTAAAGGGGGCCTCAGTTTTATAAAACTTATTGTTTTCTTGAGAAAACTTGTGTCGGTACTGTCGACGTCTGGAGATATGGATGTATATTGTTCGCGAAACTGTCTTGAAGATGACCGATGTTTATATTTAGATAATTTTGTAGAACGTTGTAGGGTATTTATTTTTTCTATCTTTGTTTAAAATTCAGAATGAACGATTTTTTGCGTGAGAATTGTCGAATATTTTCACGAAATTGCATGTGATTTCGATTGTATGATGTTTTCCAAATGTAAGTTGATTGAACCACCTCAATTCAATAAACAACTGATATCAGCAATAAACAGATAATGAGAAATATGTTTAAGATTTTCTTCCGTAGTGTTTTGAAAATGAATTAATATTAACTCCATTTTACCGAACAGAAACTATAGAATGAGGAAAATAATTATATAATGGCAATAAAAAATAACATGGACGTGTTTTTTTTGTCCAATTGTAACTACTTTTGTCGAATGGGGTAACTTGGACCTGAGCATAAAAACAGTTCTGACTTTCTTTTTAAAATATTTTTTTACTCATTTGTCAAGACAGAGCTGTCAATAACTGAAAAAATCCACAACATTTATCAATAGAGTATTTAAAAGAAGTTAATGGCCTGAAAAGTTTGAGCCAAAGAGGGTATCTCATTCGACGGTGCCTTTCAAATATTTTTATGCCAGCGTCAGTATCTACAACAGCATAAAACATTCAACACAAAATATCCCTCCTAACTCCAATTTCCCAGAATTATGTCTCAGTAGTTAGGTAATAGTTAGAGTAACGAATCCATAATCGCACGGCAGTTGCGGTTTTTTAAGCCAACCACCTGAGTATTCACACCTAGTCCTTGCATCTTCAAAACACATTAAAAATCCTCTTAGCTTTGTTGACTTTTATTACCGTTTTATGGCTTCTATTCAAAAGTTGACAACCTAAATTGTCATCTGATGTGAAAGGTCTCCAAGAGCTATCTTCAGAACCTTTTGCAACTTGTAAAACCCCAATCGATGAGCAATGATTATGCCCTGGGGGTTTGTACCTAAAGAGTATCTTGTATCCATTAAACCACAGGCCCTTATCGTAATTCGTTTCCAATAATAAAAAAAACCGATGATTTCTGTCAAGATTTCTGCTAGTTAGTGTCTTTTAATGCTTCCTGGAGCTATCGGTAACAATTGTCCATTCCCACATTTTTTTTTTTATTTTTTTATTCGATGCAGGATGTCGAAAAAAAAATATTAGTCCAAGCAAAAAAAATTTCCGATGCGTATTTATTTTTTTATTCAATTTCAAAGTCGGGCTTTCGAGAAGCGCGCGAAAATCACTCAAAAGCGCGCGGAAGCGCTGTGACGTCAGCTTTTACAAAACAGGCACGTTGACATGGCCGATCAGCTCTGCTCTGATTGATATTGACATTTGTGTGAAACTGTGAAGAATGCGATGCATTTAGTTTCGTTTGCTATAACTATTTAAACGTGTCATATCTGTATTGCATAGTTCCTGAGTGCCATAATACTACGGTTACTACCCCAAAAAAGATTTTTTTTTTTTTATTCCAAGTTGTCCTGAAAGAAGAAAACAATGGATAAAGGCTATAACGTGATCCTCTGTTTCGCCTAAATCTTAAGCTGTAGACAACTTGCTTTGCAGAAAGTATAGATAATAGCTCATTGTAAAAGTTTAGAAACAAAAGAGAGGGTTTTTTTTAGTTTTCAGCTACTTTTCTTTAATGTTTGAGTTATTAATTGCATAATTGTTTGTTGTTCAAAAAGTTATAGTAAAAAGCGACAGTTTAAATATTAAATAATAGATGGCAGCACGAGTGCTTTATAATCAATGTTCTAAATACATAAAGTAATTAATTAATAGCTTATACTTAGTTATTTTTGGGTTTTTCAATTGGAATTAAATTGAAAAAAAGAATGTATAAATGGTACATGCATTTGAGTTGTTAAATAAAATTATAAACTTAGATACAATGATTTTACAAAACTTCAATTGTGTTAGATAATAACGCAGCTTTTGGGAACGTTGTCGCTCTGCGCTTTGAAAAAGCCTGGTTCCATCGAAATAAATTGAAGAAAAAAGACAATAAGAACAAAAAATAATAGTAAATTAAAAATAAAGAATAAAAATTCGAACGTTTAAGAAATAAAACAAATTTAATAAGAAATCAATTGAAAACTCTAGATAGGTCGTCTGCACGCCGTTGTAAACTTTAGTAAACAAACCCACGAACATAAATGGTGACGTCACAACCGCTCCAACCAATAGCAGAACGGTTAAAACAAGAACTAATTTCTGCGAGTTTTTAAAATTAAATATTAAATTAAACAAATTTTTTTCGATATTTTAACCAGGATATTTGGAATCAGCGTTGTTTTGTCTATTAAGAAAAATAGTTTTGAAGTGTTTTTAAAAAATACGGGAATTGTCCATTTGACAAGATGGCAAGTCTTTCTGTTGTTGTGGTTTTACGCTACCCACCAAGTAAATCCACCCGTCTGCCGTGATTTCAAGACAACAAAGCGTATCTTCGGGCCTAGTTGAGCATTGGCACCACCATTTTATTGCCGGCATTCATGGCCATTCATGGTTGGGATGTTGACAGCACAATTGCAGTCGTGTGTAGTCTGAAGCACTTGTGAAAGGTCTCCTTTTGAAAACTTGTAAAATCCCAAAGGGCGATGCGATAAGCAATGATTATGGCCAGGGTTTGTATCTAAAGAGTATCTTGCATCCATTAGGACCAGGCGACAATCTGTATCGTTATTCGTTTCCAATAAAAAACCCCGATGATTTCAAGTGAAGATTTCTGCTAGTTAGTGTCTTTTACAGCTTCCTGGAGGTAAGGTCGGTAAAAGTCTGACAAATCTTTCTGTTGTTGTGGTTTTACGCCACCCACCAAGCAATAGCAATCCACTCGTCTGCCGTCCTTTCAAGACAACAAAGCGTATCTTCGGGCCTAGTTGGGCATTGGCCCCACCATTTTATTGCCAGCATTCATGGGTTTTACAAGTCTGCGGTGACTTTGTAGTCGTAGGAATCCTATTCATCAAGGGGCAAGTCCGCACGTGTGAACCCCTGATGTCTTTCTTTGACAAAAGGACAAATTGCTGTCTCTAGGCTATCCGTGGCGTGGGTCAGCTTTGCCGGTGCCTAGGCACAAAGGAAAGGCGATTATAGGATTCTGGATCTTATGTCTGCATCTGCAATTGGGACTGCAGTTAGCCGATTATTTGTTTCTGAGAAGATATATGCTTTTAGGTGGATGAATGGTGTGATCTTCTTTTTACGAGGGATATTGGAAACGGCAATTATGTGGTAGACGGCTCTATAGAAAACTTTGACAAATTCTCAATGAATTATCATACCTCTGACCAACTATTTTTTGAGGATGTTAGTTTTTACGAAACCGAGATTAAGGCATTAGAAAAAATAATTTGGCTTCTTCGACACACTCAAATATGCTTAGTATATTAAATTTTGAGCCGCAATTTCTCATAGTGATTTCAAATATGATGAACAATGCTATTTAGGCATTTTTTCTTATTTAAATATAATTTATTTATTTTAAACGGTGTTTTTCTTCTAAAAAAAGAGGTTTACGCTAACAAGTCTACCACATTGAATTTTCATCCTATAAACATTAATTATGTGTTAAATTCTTCGTTTTGAACTGATGCATGCAATGACCCTCTAGAGTTACATACAAATTACAAGAAAAGAAGTTATTAAGAAAAATGTTATAAATTAACCACACAAAAAAAAGATTTTTTCCGATTAACTTACACTTGGACATTTAAAAAAAATACTTATATATTTACACCAGATGTTAGCGGTTCATGGCACAGATATATATTGAAATAGCATCTGTAAAAAACTTCAGATAAATTAATGTAAAACTTTGTATGCTAGAAGTGTTATCGTTAACCCCTTTTTCTAGTTGAAAAACACCGTTTAAAACAAATCAATTATATTTAAATGAAAAAAATTGCCCTAAAAGCATTGTTCATTATATTTGAAATCCCTATGCCAAATTTGGAAAAGATTAAAGTAATAGTAAAAAATTTAGAATTTTGGGTACTCGCCTACCTTAAGCATTTCACAAGAACAGTTTAGTTTGTTATTCAACTTTTTATCAATAAAACTTGTTCAAATAGCCAAGTTTTATTTTCTTTATATTTTTTTAAAACAAAAACAACTTAAATAAGTAGATGATTTACGAAAATTCAACCATGATTTCATAGGCGAAAAGTCAATCGCTGAAGCAAATCTGGTAAGGCAACTACATTTCTTTCTTCTGAAACTTACGTTTTTTTTTCAAATCAACTGATACTATTTTAAATTTTTGCCGTATGGCAAAAACTACAAAATTTCCATTTCTGATAAGAATGACTAGAAAACTACTAAATATATTTCAAAATAACCCTCTTAACTATATTTATTTTTTCAAAACAATTTATTTGTATTTAGTACTTATATCATTATACTTTGAATGCTGCCAAAGACGCAATTTCACAACATTTAATAACTTCACTCTTTAATTTGGAATACACTTTTATTACTGTCATCTATGAGGATTATTAGTAACTAAAACTTCAAAATTGGAATGTAATCGATGAAAAAAACATATTTGTCGAGAGGGAGCTCTTCTTTAATAGAATAAAGTGGATTATGTTACTTGTTGCATTATGGCAACAGTATGCATTAGAGGGTTAATCAGTAATTTATTTCTACACAAAAAAAATGAAGTGGAACGAGGGTCAATCCGATATTAGAGCTCTTTATAGCCCCAAAAATTTGTACTTTTAGAGTTTAAGGCGTTTTCCTAACTATTAAGCATAATTATTTTTAAAAAAATTCTTTGAAAAACATACTTTTTTGCATATATTTGTATGAAAAGTATGTTAATATTTATTAAGAATATACGTGTAGGACTTTGGTCGGGTCTCAAGAGGCTAAAAATAAATTGACGTCAATGCAATAAACCCGGCGATTTTCGGAAATTCACAAGTCAACTGCCCGACCACCATGCCGTTTGTTTTCCCATGCCCCCTGGCTGGTTTTCGCCAGCTCAGGATTATTTGTAAGCACCTCCCCCCTCCTTTCCTCAACAGAAGCACCGCTTTTTGATCCTTTTGGTCACGGGTCAGAAATCATTGTGGGCTCTTTTTTTTCTTCTCTCTTTTCCCTTTAATTGCCTCTCTTTAGTGGCTAAATCTCACCACAATAGAAAAACAAGACCAGGTTTCCATAAGAAAAGAAAGAAAAAATGGTAGCCAAGATGAAAAACACCGCGTGCTTGGGGTATGTCTCTATTTCAGTGATGTGAAAGAATGTCGATTGTGTTCTTTTGCACAAAATATTATTGTTGCGGTAGTAGTTTACTTTTCACAAGCGATGCATACGCTATTTTTCATAAAATTGTGTGAAAAAAATATCATTGGTCCAAAAATATTTCACGCGCATTAATATCTTTAAATAAAAGCTGAAAAATCTCTGGATTCAATGAATGTATTATGAAATAGAAATTTAACTTAAATGTTGGCATCTTATGAAAAGAGTGAAAAAGAAAGTACTTTTTTTCTCTGCTTTTGGGTGAAAAAAAAGATACTTTTTTTACTGTTTCGAAAAGTCTAATTTTTTTGCACGCGTCTGATATTGAAATTACAATGTAAAAGTCGGATTTTTTGCACGCAATTATAAAAACTTATGAAATTATTTTATAAATTAAGATACATTTACTGTGAAAATATTTCAATCTCTCATTCTCCCAGAAATATCAAAAACAAAGTCAGGAGATTGTACTGACATGCTTCAGATAGCGCATTTCCTTCCAGTTTTCATTATTGTGTTTCTTCCGATGGATGCTCCGAATGGTGCTCTGTACCCAAATAACATTGATTCACTGATCGAGGCTTAAGAAAGAATTTTTTTAATTTTCTGTTGCCAATTAAGACCGAAACATGCCCATTACTTGTCTACTTCAATTGAAGTTGTTGCATCAGTCTTTACATTATTACAGGAATATTTATTGTTTGGGGTTTCCTGATTGTTTGGTAAAAGTTACATGTAATATCAAAAAGTTTTTAACAATCAAACACTTTAAATAAGTTGTTGTTTTTTAAGAACTATAACTGCGTTAACTACTCTTCAAAACAAGCTACTTTATAGAGTAATACATCCCTGTTTTCCTTTTATGTAGTCGGCGCCGACAGTTAAAACCGGTGATTCCATTCCCAATTCGCATGCTAATTGTCGCAGGGGAAGAGGGGGGTGGTACTTTTGGTGGTAATTGGCGTTCAAAAGCGTCTTCAAATTGCTTTTCGCACTGATGTAACTGCGAATCATTCACTATTGACTAGTGTTTTGGATATAGGGCGATCAATAGGTTTTGGGATATCCTGGTATAGGGTTTTGTTTTCGTCCGAAAAACATCCGTGAGCAAGGTGCGAACAAAAGGGTGGTTAATTAAAAAGGCATTCCTAACATTTTTTGACGAAAATTCTCTTTTTTTGGTGTTTTGATGCTATGTAAGTAAGTAAATGTTACCAATATAATGAAATGAAAACCTTTGGTTGTTATTGGATCAATGATTATTGATTTGCTGGATTGGCAGATATGTTTTCACAAATTTCTCCTACATCTTTAGAGCGAAAACCAGTGCATTTCAAATTGCTGCCTCCAGGCTATAGCATACAGTTGACAGCCACTGCGGAAACAAACTAATTGTTTAACAGAAACGCTAGTTGCATAACGGAAGTTTAAAAAATTACCACACAAAGCATCAAAGCTTAGCAAAGTGGAGCTTACCATGTCGTACCACTAAACACCGAAACTGCCAATGATATGAAATCCATTTTATTTTAATTAGAAATTATTTAAAGAACTTTTTTCTAAAAAAATTAATAAAATTTTTAAAAATTTGATTTTAATTTTTTTAAAAAATAATTTATAATTAAAATTGGGCTGAGAATTTAGGTATAAGTCTTTGTACATATTTGTACAATATAAAGTCATTTTCTTGGTTATGTTTTCAATTTTGACCTCACAATTTGCCGCGCAAGCTTAATCCCATAATGTGTTCAAATAGCTTTATGTTTAATATCATTTATTTCAGTTTTGGATGAAGTTTCATAAATTTTAAAATTGGTATTATATTAAATTAATCTTATAGAATTACATATTAAAAAGTTATACTTATCTATTGAGCAGTTAAAAAATTACATGCAAGATCAAACTATGCTTTGTAGTACCTTCTTTGCACATTTTTAAGACTCCTATGACCCCTTAATGATCTAAGTCACGTCAAACAAGCCAATTATCTCATGAGAACTTGTTATAGGATTTTATGTTGTATGATGTTGTCAAGATATCGTGCATCAGAAGTAAACTTGCTTGATGAATCACTAATTACAGAATAATAATTTAAGTAATTTTTATGAAGAGACAAGCCTTCCTGATTCTCTTTGCCATACAGTTATAACATTCATTGTCAAGCCAACCAAAGTAAAGCCACACTTTTACTGTCACAAAGAATATAAAAGCTTTTTATAACATATTTTTAGTGAGTTCATTGCTTGATCCTTCCAATAAAACCTTTCCGCTGAAATTTGTCATTATGTGGAAGGTTTCTTCGTTGCCTTGCCTTCCTTGCGACTCGTCACGCATATAGGCGCATGAGGCCGCAATTGCTGAAATCCAGTTCCTCCGGTTCAGTGCGGCCCCCTGGCAACTGCCCAGCTTGGCCAACCAAGATGGTCCCGCTCCTTCAAGATGCTTCTTCGCCACGTCAGTCTTGGTCGTCTCCTCCTCCTTTTACCGTCTGGCGACCAAGTTAAAGCTATCTGTTCATTAGAATCGGGGCTCATTCTTAGTACATGGCAGACCCAATGCCATCTCTTTATCTTTATGTCTATTGTCAAGGGTTTGTCAGCTGTTTTAATATATAGATTATGGATTGAAATTTTTTATGGCCAATAAATTTTTAGGATCTTTCTTAAACATCAGGTTTCTTCGTTAGAAGGGTTAAAAAGCTCGGTTCGAATATAAATAAGCGTTGACTGCTCAGCCATTGCCACCCATAGATCTTCCCCTCCCACCATATACCCAACCGAGAACCCTCTGAATACTAAAACCTGCCATATCAAAATAAATCACACCCGTCAGAAAGTGTCAAAAATCACCATCCATTTACGGAAAAGCAGTTGGATATACGCTTCTCTAAAAAAAAAAATGGCTACCGACGACAGTTGGTATCGAAATTTGTCGTCCTGGAGGTCAAGCTGTATCTTGTATCTGCTTGCAGAATCGCGAGTCGAG
Organism: Hylyphantes graminicola; assembly: GCA_023701765.1. Taxonomy (NCBI): domain Eukaryota; kingdom Metazoa; phylum Arthropoda; class Arachnida; order Araneae; family Linyphiidae; genus Hylyphantes; species Hylyphantes graminicola. The sequence goes on from CM043119.1 coordinate 67,107,907, forward strand.
ACAGGTGGGCCGCTGGTAACGTGTCTTATTAATTGCCGATGTCAGGGCAGATCCTCGAATTCATTTGTTTGTGGTGTCCCGGGCAGAAGTGGCATTCATCATGCTGGCTTGTTGGTTTGGTGAAAATTCGTTTTGCTTGTTGTTCTGGTCTCTGAAGATTGTCATGTCTTATGTTGGTTGGGGTTGGTTATAGAGTTCAAAAGAAGATAGATGCTTGGCGCGAAAAATATTGAAGCCGTCAGAATGTCGCCAAGCTATTAAAACTAAAAAGGCATTCAATCAGTTATTTAATTCTGAAAAGCATCATTTTATTACTTTAAAGGTGGTAAATAAAATTTAGAAAGAACTTCTATTTGCGCAGTTGTTTTTTTTTTTCACGAGATCCGAATTTATACCAAGATGGTAGTAATTCAATTCATACCATAGGCAAGAAAAATGAGTTGTGAATTACAGTTCTTATTTGGGAGCCAGAAAGTTGACAAGTTTTTGCAATTGTAATAAGCCTAAACAAACTCCAATTTACCCTTTCAGTCCCAATGAGCAATTAGCCTTCATCATTTTAGAAAGAAAATTCTGTTTGTCTGTCTATTATGATATCAAAAAGCACAACATTCAATTCTCCAAACCAAAAGGTCAGTCCTATTATCTTTTAATTATGATCCGAAAACAAAATTCTAAAATAATGATGCCTAAATGGCATCATTGGGACTAAAAAGGCTAAAATTAACGATACATTTTTCGCCAAGATCATTTGTTTGGGCTTACTATAAAGCGATAGATATCTTCACCTGGCAAACCGGTTTTAATATTTGTTTTTGCTCGGCAGCACCTACGTCTTCTTCTTAGCTCCATACGGTTGGTGTTCTGGTGTTGTGGAAAAGTGTTGGGTGGTCGATGATTACTTGGAGGTCTTTATCACTTCTGGCAGATAGTTGTAGCTGGTCTTCAGCACAGGCAATGTAGATTGAATATGTGTGAAATTTTCGTAGTGTTAGTTATCAAATAACTTTTGCTGTTTTGTGAAAATATAGGGGCTATCTCGATCTAGGTGTTTTGGCCACTTGGTAGTCCATATGAATCAGCGTAGCTATTTCTGGATTTGAAACTTATAAATGACAACTTCGTAGTCCATATGACTCAGCGTAGCTATTTCTGTATTAGGGACCTGTGAAGGCTGGTTTACCCAAATCGTCTGACCTATTTTTTACCTTTTCTGCAAGCATCTTTTGTACCCTTTTACGTGACGTACTTGAAGCAACCTAACTGAATCAGTAGACGTTAAACCTTATTTGAAAAAGCTTTCAAAGTTTATGTTACAGTAGAGTCCCGCTTATCCGATAGGTACGGAAGGGACCAAAATTGAGCAGCGAAAATAAATAAATAAAAAAATTGCTGAATATTTTGAGAAATCAGTCCAACTTTGTAAGTACGTATTTACTTTTTGTGTATTTATTTATGCGTATACATTTCATATTTTAACCGAAAAGCTTGGGATTTTTTTGATAAACCAAATATCGGATAACCGTGATTCGGATAAACAGGACTCTACTGCATTTAATTTTTTAAAAAATAATTGTAGAGGCAATTTTTAGATTTTCCTACTGCTTTTCATCTAATCAGAAAACTAAAGGGAGCAACACTTCACAAATTCTACAGATTTGATTGTGTGCTATGCTGTATCACAAAATCTGAACTTTTATTTGCAATTTTAAGCCCACGATTTAAAAAAAAAAAAAAATTTGAAAAGCGTATTTATAAAAATAAAATCTAATTAATGAAAAGTGATTTTCCCATTGCGAAAGAAAGGATCCTTCGGACATTAACCATTGATAATACTTGAACCATCCATCGACAACTTCCTGAACAGTGAGATAGATTGATATTTTGATACGGGGAAAAACACGAGATTCACTGCATGTATGAATTCTTATCTTTATAGGCGATGTTGCGAATGTTATCCACGACGAATCAACTGCATTTTTACACAGAAAAAAAGTGAAAAATGTCCAGTTTCGCCCTCGTTCAATGTGACGACCACCATAAAAAAACGTCAAGAGACAGCAACATGCTGGGAGTAATCATTGCTGATTTTATGGGGGCGTCTACAAATTGCCCTCGAAATTCCATGTTTTTTTTAATTCAAGAAATTTATGTATTTTAACAATTTTTTAGGTGTTTATCGATGTTGATAAACTTTTTTATGTCTTATACTGAGTTTAAGAAAAGATGTTTGTCAAATATTTTGCCCTTCTGATTTGTTTCTTACACTCTTAAAACAAACACTCCTAATTTTGGTGGAGTGGATTTCACTCCTCCAGACTGGAAAATGCACTTCTCCTTTTGGAGTGGATCCTTTGTGTGTTAAACCTCCGACAGGATCACTCCAAACGAGTGATTTTAACTCAGTCTGAGTAAATATGCATGCCTTTACGGTGTCGAAAATGCACTTCTCCAACTGGAGTGGATTTCACTCTTTTGTTTTAAGAGTGTAGGTACCGTTTGATGGCTTCGTTATGTTTTATCTATATTTTAGGGCATTGTTTTAATGATATTATTGGCTCTTGTATTTTTAATCCTTTGGTGTTTCCTTGCAATTTTTTGTATTTGTGATCTTTATAGTTAGTCCTCTGCCTGCAAATGGACCTGTTCTGTTTGGTAGTTGTAATAATAAAATAAAATAAAAATTTTGTTAAAAATTTAAATTTATATTTGCAGAAAAATTCATACATTCCTAGAGAAGTACATAAATTTTTGCCTGAAGAGTATGCAGCAAACTGTTTTTAAACTTAAGGCAACGTTTTATATTAGTTTTGTACTAATTATGCTGTTTAAATTCAATAAGAATTTATATATTAACTATGAAATTCTTGAAGTTCGCTTTCAGGATCCAATTGTTCTTTAATTGTTGTATTTATTTTTATTTTCTACTTGAATACATTAGACATAAGCAACGTAGAAAATGGCATGTATGTTCAAATTAATATTTTGTTCATAACATGCGATTTGAAATGTACGGTATTTTTTTAAATTTATAATTGTGCAAAAATAAGTTTCTGATAAAATCTTGAATAAAAATACGCCAAAGAAATGCTAACTGTAAGTCAAGTGATGAAAAGAAATTTTTTTCGTTAGCCATAGTGTACAAAAATATAAATAGTTAAATAGTTAATTTAACCCAAGACCCAAGACCTGATGAGCCGGCCCACTGGCACAATGGTTAGTGTACTAGCCTTTGAAGCTGCTGGGCTCGGCTTCGAATCCCGGTAAAGGCATGGATGTTTGTGTCTGTCAATAAGTGTTGTTATTTGTCTATGTGTTTGTGGCGTCCTTCTTTGTGTGTCTCTTGTGACTGTCTCTTCTGGCGAGTGGGGTAATGGGCTATTTAGCCTACGCGCTTCCCTTCTAGAGGGCGCAATCACTGTCATTTGTCAAAGACCTGATGAAATCCTTATTTACTTTCATGACATCATGGCACAAAAAGAAAAAAAAAGAAAAGAAAGATGCTATCTCCATGAACATAATCTGTCTTCTATCTAATTTATTCCTAGGTGTCGTTTTTATGCTACGTTTACAGCAATGACAAAACTTAACACACATACCTTTTACAGCAGCTACACAAACGACCATACCCGAAAGATAAAAATTTGTGGTCGCAGCTGTTTGTTGATCGTACGCACAAAAAGCTGATTCGAATGATAAGTTACTGATATAGATATGGAAATATTGGGTCCACGATTCTGAAAATCTTCGGTTATGTTTTATGCAGCAGTTTAGCGTGTGTATTTGCTAATAGCGCGAAAGTGTAATGTCACGATTTTAGTTTTCTGAATGCAAGAAAACAGATGCGGTTGCTGAATGTATTATTTAAATTTTTCGTGTGTCTCTATTAATGTAATTGATATATTCTGGAAAGTATGGCTTGTTATTTTTGAGCTACTTAAATGATTTCTGAAAATAGGTCTTGGTTTCGTTTAAGGGTGGCCGTGAGTCTCATACGACTATACACTTTTGTTGCGAAAAGAAAAAAAAGTTTTAAGCAAGCGCACATTTATAAAACTGAAGGTAATACATGGGTGTTATTTTTCACCTCAGGGTGAAAAGGTGGTGCCTTTTGACAACTTAAACAGTAATACATTCACCCCTTGGGAAAAAAGTCGTTGCTTTTGTTGTTAGAACAGTTATACATTCACCCCTTGGGGCGCCAAGTGTCACCATCAGCTTTAACAGTTTTCATAAACTAGTTCTGAAAAACAACAAACCCGTCAAAGGTAGTGATCAAGAAAGTCGTTAGTTACTGCTTTACTGTTGTCCACACTAGAAGCACTCCGCTTACCATGTCTCTATTCAACTAGAACCAAACAAATACATAGAGCTGAACCAGATTTTAATATTTCTAAGCATACACTGCTACCTGGAAGACGCAGATGTATACCGGATTGTTTAATTGACGGGATATTTTATGGCATGTACCGGTTCTTTGAAGGCTGCTACGTCATCTGGTACAGCTCAATATCAATTAAATTTAATTCAAATTTAAGAGACGTATCGGCTAGTTTGAAGAATTTAATTTGGCTAGAAAGAGGCAGTCATATAAGACTTTACCAAGTAAATTTTTTTTGCTTACAGTAATTTAAAGTTAAGTCACAAAAACCCCAAGTAAACAAATTCTAAGATCACCCAGAATGTCCTGAGAATTTCCTGTCGGCAAGTATCACAAAGAAAATAAACCCGTAACGATGAGTGAAAACAGGAAAAAAATCCCGAACTTCCACCGTTTTGCTTTATCTCTTGACAATCTGCGTTCTCCAATCCGTTAACAAGACACTTCTTTAGCTCGACAAGATTCTAAATGACATATCCACTAAAAATACTTTTTTACCAAATGTATCTGCACCAACTTCTCAGAACTGTGATCTACGCTGCAAGTTGTAAAAAAAACCCCTCTGATTTACTATCACCGAGCGATGGTATAAAAGTGCTGCCATCACCATATGCAGTTATTTACATTTGACGTAAAATTTATTGTGGGCTTCACTGCAGTAATTGATTAGATGCACTCATCTTCTATGTTCAAACGCCATTATTTAGTAAGTTGATCATTAAAGCAAACTTTACATATTGCAATTTTAAAAACAAAAAAAAAATGTGCTGTAATTTTACAGACTTTTCACAAATTACAAAGGCACTTACTTTTACATTGTAGTGGGGAGGCCTGGTCTAGGGAAACAAGTACTATTTATATAAAAAATCATTTTTTTTATGTATGAATGCTCGCATTATAAAACTATTTGTAGAGACCATATGAAGAGTACAGGAGAAGAACCGCTTTATTTCGTAGAAGGCTTTATTTAATAGCCGTTATGGGGATGATAGCGAGAAATCGCCTAAACTGGTACAAAGAAACCGGTTACTCGCTTTGTTTATCTTTCGCGGCAGCCCTGCTTCACGCCAGAAATCACTGGATACGTGTCACACGTTTGTACCACGAATGAAGAACCGAAAGAAAAACCAATTTCCAGTGGCCGATGTCCGCCAAGCAGACACAATTACGGAAAGACTCTAAAGAAATCAAGTGATTCTACCTCTGTACTCGTCATATGTAAGTTACAACAAGTAAGATGTGGGTTAGAATGTTGTCAACTCAATTCAAAAGAGATGACGTCCTTACTGTTGGGTGTTGGGTCTCAAATGAGCCGACCACACGAAATTGAAACATCGCGAGACAATTTTCAGCTTAGACACATAAAAGAAATAACATATTTGTTTTTATACCCATCAAAATAACGGGTTTTCGAAATAGCGGTCTACATGGACGACTTTTTTTGTTCTGAAGAAATAATTTTTCGCATATTTTGTTATGCAAAAAACTGCTGAAATTGTATTGAAAACCATATATTATAGTAATTTTGCTTATAAGGGAATATACATTCTTTTCCTGAAAATAATTTTTTTTTAGAAAAATTAAACCCAAAAAATATAAACAAAATATTGTTCAAACTTTGACACATTTTTTCTCATTTTGTGTTCCAGTTCGTTTTTTGAAAAAAGAATATGTTTAACCCATCAACGATGATTTTGTGAAGACCATTAACATTTTCCTTGCCGAACATTAAAGTTATAATAATTGTTTTTCAAGTATTCAAGTTCAATGTTTTTTAAATTCGTTTATAGTGTAACTTAGTTTGTCTCAGGAAATTGCGATGAACTATATGCGGTCTTCACTCCTTATCTTAAGCAGACAACTAATTTTTCGTGGCAAAATTTTCGTGTCAACTATCGTTAATGATTAAGTTAAGACCCGAAATGAAGAAAACGTTATTTTACACTCACCAATTGTACCAAACCAGTTAACACCTTATTGAAGAAAACCCTTTTAACTTCAAACAAAATACAAAAGACCTACTGTATGAAAATAACTGAAACATAGCACTATTTTTCCACAGAACCTAACTCTCTACAAGACCTTGCTTCAGAACAGAATGTTTTTAATGGCCATGAGAAAGACCGGCAATTTATGTGGCACGGTTCCTCAATTCTAAACCTTTTTCTTGAAGCCGACTTTTTCTCAAAACGTTCAGCGAGTTAGTTAAAAAGTTAACAAGGGGGCAAAGAACAGGGGGTTGAAGAAAAGGGGGTTGAGGGGTCTCAAACTTCAAAAACAACCGCCTAATAGGAACGGAAGTGAAGATATCGGTTTTGTTTCAAGTGGGGAAAGGTGATTTGTTAAAGAGGCACATTTCAGCTTTGTGTGAAAGAAACGTGATTTAAAGGGGGGCGATTTCCCAGTTCGCCAATGTGTTAGACAATTTTTAAGCATATGGACAGGGCCTGACTACTAAATGTTTTCATAGTTCCACGGCTTACCCAAGGACCCATAAAATCTTGTCCAACAAACTTTTTTTTGTTACATGCTGAGCTGACATTGATTACATAAAATCAAATGCTTTAGTACAATTTTTTTCTAATTTGAATTTACATCGAAATGAGTTCATAACAGTTCGATGTTTAAGGGGTCACAGGAGTCTTAAAAATGTGCAAAGAAGATACTACAAAGCATAGTTTGATCTTTCATGTCATTTTTGAACTACTCAATGTATGAGTATAATTTTTTTATATGTAATTCTACAGGATTGATTTATTATAAAACAAGTTTTAAATTTATGAAACTTTAGCCAAAACTAAAATAAATGATATTAAACATGAAGCTATTTGAACACATTGTGATTAGGCTTGCGCGGCAAATTGTGAGGTCAAAATTGAAAAAATGACCAAGAAAATGACTTTGTATTGTACAAATATGTACAAACAAAGACTTATACCTAAATTCTCAGCTCAATTTTAATTAGAAATTATTTTAAGAACTTTTTTCTAAAAAAATTAATAAAATTTTTAAAATTTTGATTTTAAATTTTTTAAAAAATAATTTCTAATTAAAATTGAGCTGAGAATTTAGGTATAAGTCTTTGTTTGTACATATTTGTACAATATAAAGTCATTTTCTTGGTCATTTTTTCAATTTTGACCTCACAATTTGCCGCGCAAGCCTAATCACAATGTGTTCAAATAGCTTCATGTTTAATATCATTTATTTTAGTTTTGGCTAAAGTTTCATAAATTTTAAAACTTGTTTTATAATAAATAAATCCTGTAGAATTACATATAAAAAAATTATACTCATACATTGAGTAGTTCAAAAATGACATGAAAGATCAAACTATGCTTTGTAGTACCTTCTTTGCACATTTTTAAGACTCCTATGACCCCTTAACTCATACTGGATGTATACTGGTGGTAACATGCATTATTATTGGGCCACAATATATGAAGAGTACACGTTAAGAACTGCTTGATTTCTTTAGAGTCTTTCCGTAATTGTGTCTGTTTGGCGGACATTGGCGACCGGAAACCGGTTTTTCTTTTCGTTATTCATGCGCAGTACAAACGTGTGACTCGTTCCACTGATCTCTGTCGTAAATCAGGGTTGCCGCCAAAGATAAACAAAGTGAGTAACCGGCTTCTTTACACCAGTTTAGGCAATTTCTCGCTATCATCCCCAAAGAGGCTATTAAAGTAAAGCCTTCTACGAAATAAAGCGGTTCTTACCATGTACTCTTCATATATTTTTGTATTGTTTCAACACATACGATACTAAGTTGTTGTTTTTTCCCCATTTCTGACAAGTTGTGTAACACAACTTGTCAGAAATGGGAAAAAAACAACAACTTAGTATCGTAAGTCTACACAATTTTTTCTGCATCGTAAGTCTAAGTCAACGCAATTTTTCTTGTATAGTAAGTCAACACAAGTTTATTCTGAATGTTTGGCATACATCCGTGCGAGTAATTCATGCCTAACTTTCATTCCTGAGGTTCCTGGCATAACTGACGCCCAAAACCGCATCAATTATCAGGTGTGAAGAGCCCATACTTCTCCATTTTGACACCTGCACAACGTTTCATTACCTACCATCGCGGCTCCTTTCATGCCTCATGCATCATTAGTAGTGGGGAGTGATAATGAATTATTATCTTATATAAAATGAACCACGAGATCTTGGCGCTGTGCTGGTTACTGTGCCACTACGAAATAGGAAAGCATTATCAAACCTTAAAAGGTTTTTCAGAAATTCAGTTAGCACATATATTATTCAATGATCACTGTATCCTACATCATATTCATACAGGCCTATATCGTTTTCTATGTCGTCAGTATTGGAAGAGTATCTTACGAACTGTCTGCTGCCAGTTTGTAAACCCCATTTTTTTATACTTTTAAAGTACACATTTTTTTAGGTATGACGCAGTTATCGCTTCCAGTTCTTGATTCCCAGAGATTTCCATGAGTAGCTTAAATACAGCCAATTTACGAGGGTAAATCAGAATTTTAATCAAGTGACGAGGTTGACAACTCAGTGGGTACGCATACGGAACTTCGCACGAATATGACTGTACTATGGCTAGGACAGAACCAAGAATTTTCTCGGTGAGAGCTCGTTTACTGACCTCGGCCACTGGGGATTGTTTTTATTTATTTGAAATGTCTAATTGAAAAGACAACATTGTGATGAACAATTTCATAACATATTAAAAAAATTTTTTTAACCATAATAAACTTTTTAAAAAAAATTGTAGGTTGTATGGCCTACATTCAGCCTCAACTTTCATTCCCCAGATACCTGCATAACTTAGCCGCAATTAGCAGGTGTGAAGAGCCCATACTTCGCCATTTTGACACCTGCGCAACGCGTTTCATTACCTTACATGGCGGCTTCTTTCATGTCTGGAGAAACCCATGCATCATTAGTATAGCGGGGAGTGATAATTACTTGGCTGCAGTTTTAATTGTTCCGTGTTTAGGGGGATTTTTCGGCTTTCATGTTGTTGTGCCGCTTCTCTATTGTTGTTGTTGTTGTTTTAGGTAAAAGTTACCACAGGTTTGTGGTAATTTTTGGTGGTTTTTGCTGAGGTTGACTTGGATATGTTTGAAAGGCGTTTGTTTTTGAGGATGCGCTTGCACCATCTTATTGTTGCCTTGTCTTATTGTTGGTGTTCATATTTCTTTCTTTGTTTGCTGGCAGTGTAAAAAGAATCCTGGAAAGTATGTAAACCGACAGCATGCATAATACGAACACATTCCATTCATTGAACACAGAAATTTGAAAGAAAAAAGAAATGTTCACTGAGATGCAAGTAACTTTATGAAAAAAAGTTTAGGAAATTTCCTGCAGTTTTTGTGAATTTTAAGACAGTCATTTTGAGAATTTTGAGTCAGTCAATTTTAAAGAAAGTGGTCTTAAAGTCCTCCAAGATCCCATATCAAATCAATACCTCTGGGAACACTTCCTCAAGTCAATTCTGGGGATTCTCTAGTTGGCCTCTGTCTGTAAAAATCCTTTCCTTATCAGGTCACTTTGGCGATGATACCGAGTGATCTCCTAAACTTGTGTAAGGAAACCAGTTCCTATCATAGATAACATAGTTAAAGTAATAGAGTGGCAGATCCCGTGACCTCCAATGCTAACGTCTGGACGCGCAAGGAGCTCACAGAAGGGCCCCAATGAAGTCAGTGTTGTAGGTCACGTGACATGCCCCGCTAATACTTTAACTACTATCTCTGTGGTTCCTAGCTACCAAGATTCAAGCGATTGGCGATCCCAACGCTTGGACCAAGCGAAGAAGAAAGAGAGAAACCAGTTTTCTGCCACCAAGCAGGCAATTGCGGGCGTTCGCCTAATAAATCAATCGGCTATTCACTTGTACTCTTCATATATATCCACCAACCAAGCAACTTTAGTTATACTATTGGAGAATGCTAGTTTTGAAACTTCACTCTTCAAATATTTGCCAATTGGTTGTCAATTGGGGTCCTCCATCGCGAAATATCACATGCATTTTGTAATGTAATTTAATACAATGTAATCGTTTCCGGCTGCCTATTTCTAGAATCCTTTAGGAGCTTTAACACAGCCAATAAACGCCTCGTAATTCAGAACCCTTGTCAAGTGACGATGATTTTGTTTATTTGGGCCCTCAAGGAGGATCCACACAGCGAACTAACTACAAATGTATCCATCATTTTTGTGCTTTCTTCCGCATGCGCCCGTGCGGGTTGATCGGTGTTGTCGGCCTGTCTGCCCAAATTACAGGTCTCTCGCACCCTAATGATTTTTTTTCCTTCACCCAGAAGTCAAGCCCCTGATGTAGAGAAGTGCTAATGGCTTGTTCGCAACCACGAACAAGAGGAATAATTTTGATTTGGATTGTTTGGCGAGAAGAGTTAGGTGAGAGTTTCGCTATTTTCGCAAGAGCACCAGGTTCGTTTAAATATATTCACTTTTCAGAAATAAGAAGTCTCACTCCTATAAGGATTTTTGAATTGTAAAACAAATTTCGTCATTTTTGACGATTCTTTTCTCCTGATGTCTCGTGACTTTGGATGAAAGTCATCTATATACATAGATTCAAATGTACCATAATTGACGAAAGTTTTATAATAACAATAATCTTTATTAATATCAATCAAGAAACTATAAATAAAAATACAAAGCAAAATCATATTAGCTGCTTAGGGGAACATTCCCGTTCAAGCAGCCTAGAAAATTGAAATAAATAAGTTTTAACTATGTACAAATAATAATAAAACATAATAAATTACAGCATCACAGTAAATACCTCAACCTCATTTATCAGAAATGACGGTATTTTCGTGAAATTTGAGCATGCATTTATGAGAGTGCCAAGCTGTTTGTCTGTACTTTGAAAAAATAATTATAATTAAATCAGGTGCCTCAATGTTAATCCAATAGGAAAAAACTACTTTCTCTGATACATTTCTCCGGACATTGATTTATCAATCAAGGCACGTGAAAGAATTTATTTTCATTCAGTATTACTGTTGCCACTCAAGGCCTCAAACGCGTCCATTGTGAATCTATTTACTTACATAAATCACAGGTTTGAGAAGAAGAATTTGAATTTTTAAATAAATTATTGGTGTGGGTGAGTCTATAATGAGATAAGTCATTGAAAGAATAAATAAAATTACAATAAAAAAAATATAATAATACAATAATATAAATATAATAAATATAAATATAATACCAATAAAAAAATTACACAAACTATTTATTTTTAATTTTTTTATTTATTTTATTTTTAATAGTACATATTTACAATGGAGTCAATATTTTTTTTTTAATTATATTTAGTTAACTTCATACTCGATTTTTTTTCTTGTGCTACTACCATATATATTTTTTTAAATTTTATTAAAGCCTCTCTTTTTAAAATAACTGGTAAAAAAATAACAGTTATGCCTTTAATTTTTTTTTCCTCACACGAATTGAAAATGATTTTTAACCGTTTCACCCCTGGGTCGACCCTTTCATGTTTTCGGTGTCTTTTTCTTGATGGTGCAAACCTTGCACCATTAGCGGGGGAGAGTAGTGTATCATTAATTTGTCTAATTGTGGTTTTGTACATGGGCGGGATTGGGTGGATGGCTAAAGTTTTCTTGGTAAAGGCGGATTTCGTTTTTTAATGGTGGCCAAGTAAAGTGAAAAAAATAGTAGGAAAGAACTTATACTTGTGATCGTTATAAAATGAATCTGTCTAAATGAAACTTGCAATTGTAATATAGCTTAGATCTCAGAACTAAAATAATTTAAGTTATGGTTTTATTAAAACTTATAATACAAGGTGGATAGTGGTGGTTGCATAAATACTTAATGAAATAAAATTAGAGGTAAGTAATTAATTGTATATTTGTAAACGATTTTTCCTTATTTTAATTAGTTTAAAAAATAAAATATAACCACAGTATCAAACTGTCACAGTATCACTGTCAACGCATTTACACTGATGACTGGAAGTCAAAACCAAGTGTATTTTGTAACAGTAACTGCCACTTAGAACCACTTCCGGACAAGATTCATATATACCACAAATATTGAACACAAATATTGTATTATGTAGTGCAAGTATTCAAATCTTCTTGACCTTTTAAACCCGTTCCAACACTAGCTAAACAATTGTACATCCGCGAATACAGAATAACAACCTCTGCTGCATACGTTGAAAACAGTACTATACTGGTCAGAGAAGTTGAATACAATGCAGTAAAAGCCCCCTTGTGACTGACATATACCCCCTCCCCTAAAGTCAGTTTCCCCTCTGTCGACTTTCCACACTCATCCATCGATTGTAGCCTGTCGGACTTGTCAGTCGAGGGTTGCCAGACTGCGTGAGGGATCGCCAAATTGGTTAGTTTTGGATACCTAAATAGCAAACCCTTGGCTGCTTTCACACCGGTGATGTTCTGGATCTTGGACTTTCTATAACAAATAATTGTTTGGTTATAGGCAAGGTAAAATGACAGTGATTGCGCCCTCTAGAAGGGAGAGTGTAGGCATTATAGCCCATTACCCAGCTCGCCAGAAGAGATAGGCAAGGTAAACTCTTCTTTATTTTTTTTCTATACCTACTGCTGTTATAAAAAAAAAGCTTTTTTGCTAAGATGGTAAGGATTCTCAAATAATTTTGTCAGTTTTAACTTCAATACACTGTTAAAAAAAACTTACTGAAATTGAAGGAAAAAGCCCGGCAGCTGAGTTGCCGGGCTTTTCCCGTTTCGTTAAGTATTTTTCCGTTAGGAAGTTCCGTTTCTTATTTCTCCGTTATTAAAATTTTCCATTATGCATTTTCCCGTGTTTATCCTTAAGTCCCGTTTCTTATTTCTCCGTTATTAAAATTTTCCATTCTGCATTTTCTCGTGTTTTTTTACTTAAGTTCCGTTTCTAATTTCTCCGTTATTAATATTTTCCATTCTGCTTTTTCCCGTGTTTCTACTTAAGTTCCGTTTCTTATTTATTTCAATTTATTATAATAACAAATATATTATTTATACAGATAATAGAGCAAATCTGAGTTAAATAGGCATAATTTGAGCTTGATTTCCCCTGCATATAAGATAAGTTAAAAATTATATGATTATTTTTACAGCAAAATAAATTCTCAGGATGGCAAATTTATTATTAAGTTAAGAAATTCAGACCTCTAACATTGCATTCTTGAAAATTTTATCTACAGTCTAAAAACTTTGTCCAATTAATTTATTTGATTTGCTAAATGAATAACTTTTTATTATGAATAAGAACTGTAAAATCATAATAAACTGTAAAATTATAATAAACTGCAAAATAGTATAATACGAACCGTAAACATAATAAATAAGAATTCTTCTCAAAACCTTGCAGCAAAATACAACTTGCATATGTGTTTTATTTACTTGAACATTTTATTAACAGTTTAAAAACTTTGCTCTTTATTATGAATAAGAAATGTAAAATAATAATAAACTGTACTGCAAAATAATAAATAAGAAAGCAAATTACAACTTGCATACATTTTTTATTTACTTGAAAATTTTATCAACAGTTTAAAAACTTTGCTTTTTTAGTATGAATAAGAACTGTAAAATCATAATATACTGCAAAAGAATAATAATAACTGCAAAATAATAATAATAACTGTAAAATAATAATAAGAACTGTAAAATATAAATAAGAATTTTTCTCAAAAACTTGCAGCAAAATACAACTTGCATACATTTTTTATTTACTTGAAAAAATTTTCAACAGTTTAAAAACTTTGCTCTTTACTATCAATAAGAAATATAAAATAATAATAAACTATAAAATCATAATATACTGCAAAATAATAAGAACTGTAAAGTAATAATAAGAACTGTAAAATAATAAATAAGAATTTTTCTTAAATACTTGCAGCAAAATTCAACTTGCATACATTTTTTATTTACTTGAAAATTATATCAACAGTTTAAAAACTTAACTTTTTATTATGAATAGGTACTGTAAAATCATAATAAACTGTAAAATTATAATAAATTGCAAAATAATAATGAGAACTGTAAAATAATAATAAGAACTGTAAAATAGTAAATATTTTTTTTTATCATTTTAGAAGAATATTTTATCTACAGTTTAAAACTTTGTCCAAGTCATTGATTTCATTGGCTAATTTAATGACTTTTTTGGTTAAAGAAGCTGGTTTTCCTTTTTTATTTTGGCTAGCTTTATTTCCTCTTTCCGGATAAGTATCAACAAGACACCTAATAAAAGATGAAATAGTCTTAAAATTAACAAATAAACCCATTAGCGTAATTGTATATATACGTTAAATGCCCTATCTAACATAATATCCAAAAACCACAACACCATTTTTAATTTGCCCGACTGGTGGCTGAATAAATGGTGCTCAGGGCTGTATAGTTCACTGGGAGCAGGTTTGAATTCCTATCTAATTAGCCTGTAATATGCAAAAAAATTACCATAGAATGACAAACCAAAACCAAAGCAACACAAGTTTGAATGTCTATGAATTATACTCAAATAGTTAGACCTATGATATTTTTATTAAGAAATAATTACAGTCAATGTATCATTGATAATTTTTGTAAGTCATTAAATGTTTTTTTTTTTTTTACATTGTAAACAATATCAAATTTTGTATAGATTATGTGCAGCAGACTAGGGGTGTATATAATTATATTACTGCTACATAAACTTAACTGTAAATAAAATTATATGAAAACTGAATATTCCATCCATTAAATATACTTCTCCATTGTACTGAATTTTTACAAATTAGGTTAATATTGCGTGAAACCCTAATATTTCTGGTAACAGTTTAAACTTAATGGATTTACATTTACAAAAATCAACTACAGATCTCCATTTATGAAAAATAAGAAAAATATCAAACCATTTTGTTTAAAAAATATTTCTTTTTAAATACATACCGATTTTTAGAAAATATATTTAGTGAAAATAAAAGTCATATTTAAGTTAATTCTGAAATTATAATCAAACACTCAAAATAAATGGAGTTAGGGCGTTTGTAATAAAAGCTAGTTATTTCACCCTAATTTGTTAGAATCACTTATTTAAAAGGATACGTTTGAGACATTAAGTAAAATATATTTAGTGAAAATATTAAGGTCACATTTAAATTATTTTTCTATTTATTATCAAAACTCAAAAAATAAGATTGCGCATATTCAATAATTTGCCGAAGGACGCCGATTTTCCAAATAATAAACAACATGTGATCGAGTTCTTAGTTCATTCGAAATGCAACTGCCCGTTGTTTTTGTAGGTGATGTGCATATGAAAAAAACATCTGTCCTTTTTTAAAACAAACTCTCATTTCTAAGCCTTTTTTTTAACGTTCTGTAATAGAGTCGTATAAATGATTCTTTACTGTATTAATGAAAGTCATCAGGGTAATAAATTTTTTAGGAAAAGTAATCACATAATTTAAAATGATACAAGTTTCAAACTAAGTTAAATAATAATAAAACTCACCTCCATAATAACTAGAATGAGAGAAAACAAATACAAGAAATGATGATTCGGCATTCGATCCTCGACGATGAACGTCGCCATTAGATGCGTTCTCTTTCCACATAAAACCCACACGGCCGGCCATAAAAAAGTTTATTTTTAATTGATAGCTGGATGCTTTTCTAAAAAATATTTCAAAGAAATAAATAATATTTCGTAAAACAGGTATTTTATGTTCGAGTTTCGATGTTATTCTTAGTGCATTATCGCCAATTCTACTATAGGGTAATAAAAGTATGGCCGCTCTAAAAACGGGAAAATTCCCTTTTCGCTCTTTACGGACATTTTCCGCTCGGTTTACAGGCATTTTTAGTTTTTAGAAGGAAAAAGCCCGTTTTCAGAAGGACCAAATAAGTTTTCAGTCGTTACGGGAAAGTTCCGTTAAAATCAGTAATTATTTCTCCTGAAATTTCAGGGTTTTTTTAACAGTGTAAGTAAAGGGTCTTTTTGAAAGCTTGATTTTAGATTTTTATTATTTTTTTCATTGAAGCAAAGAGGCAAGATTGAAGGAACACACACAAAAAAAATGACATCACTTCCTGCTGACTTGTGTGAAAAGAAACAACATTAAAACTATTAAAACATGTTTATATCTTTATAAATACATCAAATTATACCTTAATTTTGATAACCTTTCTTACATTTGGCACGTTTCTTCTGCATATTGGCTGAACTCCTCTCCCGCCAAATAAAGCAACCCTAGCGTGTCACTTCCAAATACCCCTTTTGTTGGTGTGAACAGCAGGAACAAACAGTGCTTATTTTTAAACACTGCGGGGGCCCCGAGTTGAGGTGTTTGACTTAAATTATGAGGGGCTTCTTCTGCTCAGCAAGGGGTGGGTCAAGCACGTCAGGTCTCTCCGCCCGTTTCCTTGGCTGGTCAAGCGGAACCCACTTCAATTTGAAGGGGTTTGGAGAGTGGACCACCAACGAAGGTTTTTGGGCTGACTTTCTGTCTGTGTGAAATTTGTCGGATTGTGGCTTGTTTGTAAAAGACTGTTTTAACTCTCCAATGCAACATAATAAACTTTATTCTATTAAAGTAGAGCTCCCTCTCGACAAATCTGTGGTTTTTTTCATCCATTACATTCCATTTTGAAGTTTTAGTCACTAATAACCCTCATAGATGACTGTAGTAAAAGTGTATTCAAAATTAAAGAGTGACGTTATTAACTGTTGTGAAATTAGTCTTAGGCAGTTAAAGTATGCAAAAAGTTTGTTTTGCACAAGAATATTTTTTAAAAATTATGTTTAATAGTTACTGAGAGTAAGTTACATGCCCTAAGCTACAAAAATACAAATTTTTTGTTCGAAAAATGCAAAAAAGAGGCTGCATCACTTATTTGTAGTTGTAATAGTTTATTTTAACATCGTTTTTGATGCAAAATGCATTTAAAATTGGTTATACACTAGACCACAATTGGTATTTGCTTCTCTGTGTAGTACGTTTTACAAAAGGGAAACCGGTTTTACAGAAGCGCATGAAATTGGCTTCTCTGTATACTATGTACTATTAAAGAGAAACGGGTTCTACAGAAATGCTTACATTTTTATTTGCTTCTCCGTATAGTACATGCTCTAAAAGAGAAAAACGAGTTGTACAGAAACTTCTTGAAAACCAGAAATTAAACTTTTCTGAAGTACATACTACACACTCTTAAAACAAAAGAGTGAAATCCACTCCAGTTGGAGAAGTGCATTTTCGACACCCTAAAGGCATGACAGGATCACTCCATACGACACACAAAGGATCCACTCCAAAAGGAGAAGTGCATTTTCCAGTCTGGAGGAGTGAAATCCACTCAGACTGAGGTAAATTGGGAGTGTTTGTTTTAAGAGTGTAGTTTTTTTAGTTTGAATTATCGTCGCACTAGAGCTACACGAGGGCTATTTCGTACTTCAGAACCCCAGTAAAATGACGAGCCGACACCTGAGTAGGCATCCAACGTAACCCTTAAGTGCGACATCGTACGCAGCGTTGGGATTTTGAAGGATATTTAACGTGCACTTCCTCTACACGGGATATTTTTGGACATTCGGGCCATTGATTACAAAGAGAAAAAAACAGTGAATTCAGATCTATATATGAATAACAAAAATATAATTTAATCAATGTCTTGCTTTGCCTCGAAATTGCTGATGTCTTAAATTTATTCTTTTAGAATAATATTTGATAGCACCACAAATGAATCATATTCATGCATTTGGAATTGCATGATTCAAACCGCAACAGTTAATTTACCTATGAGTAAGTACTCCTTCCAAATTCAAACTACACTTTATTCAATTACCGAATCCCCCGCTTCCCAACTGAGGGCCCCCGAACACGATTAGCACATCTGACGATTCGCTAAATGAAACCCCCACATCATCAATCAGTTGCAAATCTAAAAACACCTTGGACAATCCCCACACAACGCTTCGTCAATTCTCGCAGCAAATTCACAAATCTGTCAGCCACTGTCACGCGAACGCTTCAATAACCACGCCTATTTAAAGGACGAGCCAATGGTGCACGCTACAGCTTGTGTAAGTCTCGTATCATTGGTCTCGCAGCAGCTGTCGCTTTGATTAGCGACACGCCCACCAATGGGCGATGAGTTCGTCAACCCAAGCCACGCCTTCGGAGTTGTGACGTCACTACTACGAACGTGTCCAGCAGCGCCACCTGCGTGTAACGCGGAATGGGTTTTCGCGGTAGTAATAGGCTATAAAGTAGTCTTTGTTGGATGTGGAACGGTGACTACGCGAGTTTGCGCGCTGTTTTCGTTTGCGATTTATTGCCATTCGTTGTTTGTTGTTGACTGAAGACGGTGTGGTGACGAAGCTCCTGAATTTTGTTTTGTTGTTGACGAACAGAAACAAGATTATTTGTTGTTTTCCCCTTGGACAAATACATTATGTGGTCTTCTGCCGTCGCCGATCGGCTCCAATCGCCGCTGGGTTCCTCGATCCGAGCTGCCGCGCTGTGATGTTTTGCGTTGGACACTGACTCGACCTCGCTCGCTAGTCGTTTGTTTACTTCCTATTGAACCTTCTGCATACATATATGAATACGTGTAAAAGAAACAAGAATTGGTTTATTCATCTAAACTCTAGTCGCTGGACTTTCTGCATTTACCTTCATCACTCAAAGTAATGGCAATCCTTTGCTGATCGTTGGTACGGCCTGCAACTATTCTTCAAGTCTCCCCATCTGAACTCCAGAACTTTTGATATCTCCAGAGAAGACCAACAACAACTTCAAGACCAGTCTATATCTGGAACTCTTCAATCCTTTATTATCGACTGTCTAGGACAGTCTAACAGAATATTTCAAAGAACCTTCCTCGTTGATTCCATTGACTGCTTTCTTGTGGACTTGCGACCATTTGTAAAGTTGACTGTTTGGGACCAGTCTTTCTCTATTCAGCCCTTCTTGTTGACTGGGGACTTGCGACCATGTTGATTTCGGAAGACGCCATGGCGAGTAGCGACAACGAGAAGTCGCCGTCGCCCCAGGAGGCGACCAAGCCCCAGCAGACACAGAGGGCCACGGACTTCTCCATCGCGGCCATCATGGCTCGGGAGATCCCGGTGGGGAAGAACAGGAACAGCCCACCGGCCGCACACATTCCAGGTGAGCTTTCATTTCTTTTACTTATCCTCTTGCGACCTGACGGTCCCCATTCGATAAAAACAAATTAAGTTGAACGAGGGTCAATACGATATTACAGTTCTTAAAAAAATAAAAAATAAAACTTTTCAAAAAGTTCTTTTAGTAGTTAATTTTAAACGGCATTTTGTATTAAAAACAATGTTAAAATAATCTGTTAACTACAAATAAGTGAAACGGCCTTTTTTGTTGCATTTAAAGCTAAAATAAATGTGTATGTTTGTACAAATAGTATATTCAGAGATTGGTCATTTTATCCCCTATTGTTTCTTAACAGCAAGGTTAACTTATTTCGCATTAATAATGGGTAAAATATGAATTTAGTTTTTCCTAACACCAGCAAGGTTCATTTGTTTTTTTCAAACAGAACATTTTATGTAGTTTTCTTAACATCAATGTTCGTTTGTTTTACCTTAACAATGAATTTATTATTATCCTAGGTTTCCCGCGTACAGTAAGGTTCATTTATTTTGTCTTAACAATGAATTTAATAACTTGATTATCTTAAAAGTGCGAGGTTTGATTACTCAACCTTAACAATGAATTTAATATTGTCCTAATACTTTTTCCTATAACAATTATTTTACTTTAACGGTAAATATAATGTCCTAACAAAAGTGCTCGTTTGTTTACCAGTAACGGTAATTAAATTAATATGTCCTTACAAAAGTGTTCGTTTGTTTACCAGTAATGGCAATTAAATTATTTTAATGTCCTAACAAAAGTGTTCGTTTGTTTACCAGCAATGGTGATTAAATTATTTTACTGTCCTAACAAAAGTGTTCGCTTGCTTACCAGTAATGAAGATTAAATTCATTTAATGTCATAACAAAAGTGTTCGTTTTTTGATTACCAGTAATGGTGATTAAATTAATTTAATGTCCTAACAAAAGCGTTCGTTTGTTTACCAGTTATGGTGATGTTATCATCCAACTCAACCAAGGCTCATTTATTTATCATAACAGTTAATTTGATGATTTATGGTTCTTATATATCTTACTTTATATTCTTATACGAATTGTATTGCCGATTCAGTTAAATAGTATGCTTCTGTACTCCTGGCGTACTTATGTTTTGCTCTCTTATTTTCCCTGGTTGCTTTAAACTGAATTAAAAATTGCGATGCAAATTATAGCATTTGAATTTAATTCTTCTATGTTCTTTTTCAAAACAAAAACCGTGCAATGATTTGTTTTTTGTAAACACGTAAATTTGTAACAGAATCTGTCAGAAACACTAGCGACATCGAATAATTTTTAAATGCCATTTTCAAATCCAAAGACTTCATCAAAAAGATTAATAGTATTACAACGTCACTTTTTTAAAATAAATTCCTAATGTATGTACAAATTTGTTGTTTTAATGTAAACAAAATCTCCTGCTTCTTTCTGACCAAATTGAAACACTTAACATTTCAATAAATGTTTACAGAATATTGAATCCTCAAATAATATGTGCATAATTAGAACAAATGACACTTATACAATTAAGAAGTTAATTTATTGTGACTTCAAACTTTTTAAACCTTGTATAGCTTTATTGAATCGTACTGCCACTCAATATCTTTAAAGATGTATAGAAAAAGTTTTTTTCAACAATTCTTCAACTGCTCCGAGCATTCGAGCAATGACAATTCCATTGTATTATGCGTTTCAACGTTTTGTGAAAAGTCTATTTGGGTATTTGGAGTTGATAGTTCTTTGTCTTTTATCATCATCGCGTTTGACAATAAGGTATTATGCTGTAACGCTGTGACTTTATTTATAGAATGCATAATGTGTTAGTAGAATATATGTAATGAAGCCTTTTGGCCTTTATCCAACTGCAGGAGTTGGGACTTTCAGTTTTTAATGTAGAGTAAAATTTTAAACATAGCTGCAAAAGTGCATTATTTTTTAAATTTAAATCTTCCTGCAAAAGAGAATTTGATATTGCGGCATATTTTGAATGTGTATATGCATGTAGCTGCATCAGAAGTACATTCGTGTTTTCCAAATTTCGAATGTATCATGCAAAATATCATGATTATTTGTTGCATTCTCAATGTAGCTGCAAAAGTGCATACGCATTTGTCACCAAAATAAAGTTTAAAAAAAGTCAAGAAACCTTAAAATTTGTTTAAGTTGTGTACGTAATAGCAAATAGGGAAAAAGGATAAGTTGTTCGATTGAAATACTTCAGAATTTCATGAAACGGTCTTTAATTTCGTGGTCTTAGGTTTAGTTATTTCTAAAATTTCAAAAGCAACAAAAAGAGCGTACATGATTTTTAACACTTGATTAATATAATAAATCTACTCTGCTTCATTTAGTTTGATTTTAATACAAATTGCAACAACAGAGTTTAATTAAAGTTTCATTATTCTGCAAACCAATTCCGCTAAACAATCAAATTATAAAATGTTAGTAAATCAATAAATTTTATATCGGATTATGTATTTCGATTAAAAAACTGTAAGAAAAACGGATAATAACTAGAAAAAATAGGATTTACTTTTCCCACCAAAAACACAGGTTAAAATAATTACGGAAATAAAAAGGGCCATGGGAACAATGCAACACCCCCCTCCCCCTCAAACAACCTATCAGATTACTAAACCCTTCAAAACTGCCGCACTTATAATCAGTATTAAGACAAAGATATATCCTATAGTTAAAACATCTGTCTCTATAAGAGGGGACAGCTGAATTAGTTTTTTAGGCATCAAGTAAAAATATGGCCGCCCCTACAATAAGGCTGTCAGATTTTCCTCGTAAATTTTGTCTAATATTGAAAGGGATTTTTTTTTCGTGCTTTTACATCCCCCCCCCCCCCCCTAACGTTTTCATTGGTCTGTTTGGGTGGTAGGCCCCTCCTATATTTTATGATGAAACGATGTCGATATTACCGGTAAAAATAAGTCTTAATTTTAAACATTAATATTCGATCAATAAATGTGAAAACTGAATGTCTTTGAAGAAAAATACACAAATGAATTAGTAATATATAAATATTAAATAAAGTAGTTTTAAATAAAATTGAATACCAACCAATTCATATTTTCCTGGCATATGTTCTTTTTTTTTTACATAAAACAATGTCTGAAGTTTGCCATATTTGTATTGACAACTATCAAGAAAATTTGCCATATGAGAAAATAAGTTTTCTTCTTTGCTTCGTCTCAATAGACAAAACTAAGATAGATTATACAACTGCAATATTTCTGTAAGAAACATTAAGTCAATACTAAAAAGAAAGGCTTTAATAATTCAATTATCAAAAATATCATAGAGGGTTAATGTGTAATACTATTTTTAATTAATGCAAATACTCTCAGAAAAAACTTACAAAAATTGTACTACGACAAACGACATCTTCCGTATGACTTGTATTGAAACAACACAATATGTATTAAAATATTGATATTTTTATACAATAAATAATATTGACATTTGTAATATTGACATTTTTACACAATTAATAATATTGACATTTTTAAACAATTAATAATATTGACATTTATAATATATTGGAATTTTTACACAATTAATAATACTGACATTTATAATACATTGGAATTTTTACACAATTAATAATACAGTGAAACCCCGATTTTACGTTTCTCAAGGGACTGGGTAAAAAAAAACGTAAAATGCGGGAAAAACGTATAATACGGGAAATACGTAGAGTGCCAAAATTCACGCAAACTCTCACTTCCATCACTATTACAGCACAGTAAAACCGTAAGACGCAATGTAGACACTTTCCCTCCATGGCAGGAGTCTCCTTTAACAACGAAACAGAAGAAAGAAAAGTTAGTAACAAGAAAGTAACAGAAAAGTTTTTGCGTTTTTTACTCGTCATATTTTGGCGCAAAAAAGTTAGAAATGCGACCACCGCGTGCTAAACAGCAACCTTCAATGCTGTAGTCAATGTAAAACCATGATCCATGATGAGATACCGGGTTCAGAAAACAGGAGCCCGTGGAATGAGGAAAATAGTCCTTTTTTAGAAAATAAATCATTTTTTGCTTTCCATCAGGGAAAACGTAAAATGCGGGAAATTCCATAAATAACAAGCTCACAATACGGGATAAATTAACATTGAGTACACAGAAAAAACTGGGACCTGATGAAAAAAACGTAAAATGCGGGAAAAACGTAGATTCGGGGGACGTAAAATCGGGGTTTCACTGTATTGACATTTTTGTTTTCCACTCGTGCTATTTGAGCACAAGTTTATTTCCGAGTGCATCTATACGTTTTGCATATAACATCTATTTAGAAATAAAATATCTACCTTTGGTAAATTGTAACAGTACAAATTTTGATGGTTAAAACCATAACAATGGTTAGTAATACCGAATCGAGAAGTTATATAAGTGGATAAACTGTTCGCTTTGTCACATAACACCAATATAGACAATATTAAAATCAACTTCTTAACTACGCTTTATAATTTAGTTTTTAATTTTAATTCTGTTATTTTTAGTTTTTACGAACAAAAATCTGCTCGTTGGTGTACCAGAAAAATCCCGTATTTTCCGTATTATTTACGCAGAAAATCTGCTTGATTTAATTTATATAACAGTTACAATTTATTAAAATTAATAAAACAAGATTTTCCTTGTAAATTATATACGGTATTTCATTTTGGCGTAACAGTTTACAGTTTTATTGTGTTCATTACATAAAAAAGGATTTTTTAAAGAGATTATTTTGGACGCTGTTTGAGCAAAAATATTAATCAAATTAAATAATAAATCTGACTTTACTTAAAATTAAACCTTAGAGAATTTTTGATACAAGGAACTAAAACAGCTAAATATGTTGTAGTTGTATAGATTTGACAGGCAGTTAGTTGAAATATTAATCATCTCCAATTAACAATTGAAGAAACTCGAAACTTTTCCTTGACTGTATCTGTAAGATCACAGGTATTCCCCTCAATATATTCTGAAGTTCAAATCTTCTTACTGTAAGGACAATTGTCAGACAAAATATGTTATAAATTTATCAACCAAATTCACGACATATTCTAATGCACTGTAAAACCTTTTTGAGACTTTACATTCTATAAAAATGTCGGTAAAATATGTGGCCTCCGTGTTTTTGAAGTAACGTTATTACAAAAGCGTTTTACCTGGGAGAGCGTGTTAGACATCGAACCGCGAAGATTACCTTTGCAGCAGGGTTTGGAGTAACTCGTTACTAGAAACAGTTAATTTTTTTCAGTTAACACCGTTAGATTTTTCAGAAAGTAACTGCAATTTAAGTTATTTTTCAGAAAGTAACTGCAATTTAAGTTACTTTTCGCGATAAAAGAATAATTTAGTTTCTTCTCACTCCACTCTTCACGGATATCTGCAGCATAGTTCGGCATAAATTTAAGGGGATACAGTACCCAAAAATTGGTCAAAATATCGATTTTTCAGTTCTTTTCTTTACAACATCTTTGATATCTTCCGTAGAAAAAAAATTATGAATTAATTGTGTAAAATGTATTTAATATTTTCTAGAGTCATTCCTATAACGTCGAATAAGTTTTTTTTTGTCTGCTTTCAACCTGTTTTCTCTGTTTCGCATTTGTCAACTTTTGTGATTAATAAATCCCTAATGCTTTTTTGCTAAATAAGTTAGAGTTTTGAAATTTTTCACCTGTGTTCTTATATAAATGGTCCACAAAATAGTGCACGGAATAAGGTCTACTACACTCTTAAAACAAAAGAGTGAAATCTACTCCAGTTCGAGAAGTGCATTTTCGACACTAGAAAGGAGTGAATATTCACTCAGACTGAGTTAAAATCACTCGTTTGGAGTGATCCTGTTGGAGGTTTAACACACAAAGGATCCACTCCTTTCGGAGAAGTGCATTTTCAAGACTTTAGGAGTGAAAATTACTCAGATTGAGTTAAATTCGCTCGTTTGTTTTAAGAGTGTATGTATAGTTTTTTTTAAATGTTGAAATCAATAATATGTAATTTTTTGTGATTTTCAGTATAAATGAATGTTACTTTTTAACTGTAGCTAACATTTTAAAAATCCATGCACAGTTCTTAAACAAATAGTACTAAAAACAAACTGCAAAAGTTTGGTGGAGATATTCTCAAAACTGAAAGAGGAGTAGCGTTTTGAAAAGTTTAAAATTTTTACTTAAATAACGAATAACTACATGCAAATATTTGTTTTTAATGCTACAAAATGTTTTAATCTGATATAAATGCATTAAATCTGATATAAATAATAAAAAAAAACTGATGCATAAACAATTCCAATTAAATTTAAAAAAAAAACTTTTATCTTTAGCTAATACATTATTACATTACAAACAACGAATGCATGCTTTTCAATTACGGATTATTTACGTTTTGATACAATGTATTTGTTGCTACACATTTCCTAATCTAAAATTTCTGTTTAGATAATAATGCAACACGTGAATTGTGAGAGTCTTTCATTCATATAGTTTATGACTAGATTAGCATACATAATCTCAGATTTACCTATTTTATAATATAAGGAAATCACTCGTGTGATAGTTAAAGTTGCCGTACGGGAGTTTTTGAAGGAAAACGAGTTATCGAATCATTCATTCAAATACTGTTATTTATTGGTAGTTTTCGTATCTTTATTACTACGGAAACGGCATTTGAAGTACGATGAATTTTACTTTGATTTCAAATGTCAATGGCATTTCAAATGCCGTTGGGTTCGAATCAGCCATGCATTTATATATTCTTTAATTCAATGAATGAAACTTCTCTGTGCATTTTGTTGGTGTTAACGCAGATCTAGTGCGAAGTTAATTCCACCAATCAAAATGCCATATATGTGTAATCGAGATTTACCAAAGTAAACTGTGTTGTAAATAGAAACATTATCGTACACAGTTAGAAATTTCTACGAAAAATTACAGTTAAATACACGTCGTCAATTTGTTCATCTATTGAACCGTAATTTTTACGGCATAGAAATTTTCTTTTACCTTAACGGGCTTGAAAACTTTTTAATATAGGTAAAGTTAATTATCTGTGGAATCCAAGCTACAAGGTAATCTAATCGTTAATTGAATGTAGGGTTTAAAATTTGAGTTATGTGTGTCCCAGTGTATTTGCGGACCTTGGTCATTCAGTGGATAGTTATTTTAGGGGATTATTTATTCCTCTATTTTGGATATGTACAGTTGGAATTATGACTAAGCTTCGGTTTACTGTTACTTTCTTTTAACAACTTTTGTTTTTAGCCTCGTAAGAAGTGCTATAGGTTGCAACCAAATAATAATTTTAACTGTTTGGTTTAAAACTCTTTGTGCCGAAATAACTCAATTGGGATAGCATTTGGACAGACGATCTAAACTATTCCTCGGCATTCGTGTCGTATTCGTGGGCAGTCCCCCTGCCTGCCACTGGGGTGACTTCTATTTCCCACTGGGGGAGGTAAAATTTTGTTTTTGTTTCCTTACCAATTTGTGCTGTAATCAGCTTTTGCTTTAATTTGACAAATTATTTGTATAAAATGAACAGATTATCTCTGAAAAAGCATTTTCTGGTAAACCAGCTGATATTTTTTCTTTGAAAATAACAGTCAGTGCATAGCCCCTTAAAATAGCTTGTATTGGCTAGGGAGGAGTTTTAGCTTAAGACAACTAGTTTCACTAATAGTATTGGTTAAAACTAGTTCTCACTAGTTAATTTTAGCTTCGGGTTTTAACCGTTAAAGCCCCTTGAAAAAGCTATTTTTTTTTGGCGACAAAAATCGTGTCTAGAAGATTATCAAGCGCACGCGTCAATTGCCGCCTTATGCTTCAACATCTTCCACGTGTCCTTTTCTCTTTATGCATTTTTCTGTTGACTAACACAAATACCTGTGTTCGCACCTGTTGTGGTAGCGCGAAATTGGCGGCAATATTGCTGTTTTTCCGAGAGGTTTCGTCGCCTTATCTTGTTTGCACATCTTGAGGCAGTTTTTGTGGTGGTGTGCGTTATGGGTCACGATTGGCAAGCTTTGCGTTGTTTTAGTGTGGAAATCAGTAAGTGTGGGTGTCTTGTGAATGTGTGTTTTTAATGAGCCATTGTCGTTTTTATTGTTGATAATTAACTGTAGAAGTACTTAGCTAGGGAGGGTCTGGGCCACATGATATATTGTATAAACTGTTAAACTATGCAAACGCTAACTGTAGAAGTACTTAGCTCATAGCAGGAAATAGTAGGGTCTGGGCCATATGATGACTTCGAAAGGCCATTCTAAAGCCTTGAAAATACTTCAAGATCCAACATATTCTGCAAAAATTGTCCAGAAACCCAACTAACACAAGGTCATTTGTTCGACTGCCACGAAATTGCTGCCTCTCTTTTTGAGCTTGGTGCACCACCCTAAGACTTTCTTAATAGTCTCCAAGCCCATGCCCTGGCGACTCTCATCATCAAAGCTTTTTGGCCCAATATAGCTTTCCCCCCCCAAAAAAAGTAAAAGATTTACGTGGTCACGATAACAACAATAAAAAAAAATACAATTATTCCATTCAAAATTATGTAGATCTTTGCAGCACAGTAAATAATTGTCCGTTAGGTTTAAAAGCAGTTAAAAATACAATTAGTATTAGCTTGGGGGAATACTTGGGAAGAAACAGCACTAACATTGCACAGATTGCAATTTTTCTGTAATTTTTTAAATATAGATTGTATTTTTTTTTGTTATGAACACAATGTGCTTTTAAAAAAGTTGCAAGTGGCCTGTCTTGTCTATAGTCTTGCCTGTTTATAGTGGCCTGTCTTGTCTATAGTCTTGCCTGTTTATAGTGGCCTCTCTAAATAGCATATAATTGTGCCTATAGTCTGAGTTAAATATGAGGGTTATAACCTGAGGATCTAGATCAGGCCCTGCTGCCTGTTAGACAGTTTTTTAAAATTAAAATATCATTTTCTCTTCCAGACCTCCCCCCGCCCATGACCAACGGCCACCACATGCACCATCCCCCTCCGCGGCTGCCCACCTCCTCCCCCCGCTCCTCCTCCGTCTCCAGCGACCTCGACGAACCCTTACTCAGCAGCCCCGGCCCTAGTCCGAGACCGGGCTCGAGAGCGTCGCGTCCGGGGTCCGAAGCCGACGACGGCTGCGACCAGACCCCGTCGAGACCGGCTTCGAGCTCGGGCGGGAAAGGGTCCAACCCGTTCGCTGCGGGCCTGCAGCCGAGGTGCTCGAGCGAGAGTTTGAGGGGACTGGAGTGCGTCCTGGAGAATAAGGACCTGTGGGATAAGTTTCATGACCTGGGGACGGAGATGATCATCACCAAGACTGGGAGGTGAGTGTGTTGTTGTTATTGGTTTTTTTGTGTGTGTACACTCTTAAAACGAACGAGCGATTTTAACTCAATCTGATTAATTTTCACTCCTCCAGTCTGGAAAATGCACTTCTCCTTTTGGAGTGGATCCTTTGTGTGTTAAACCTCCGACAGGATCACTCCAAACGAGTGATTTTAACTCAGTCTGAGTTAATATTTATTCCTTTCCAGTGTCGAAAATGCACTTCTCCAACTGGAGTGGATTTCACTCTTTTGTTTTAAGAGTGTATGTGTTTTAAAATAGTTAAACCTTTCAGTCCTAATGACACTTTGGCATATAATTTTTTTTCTGATCGTCTATAGCCATTTATGATATCAAAGAGCACATCATGCAATTCTTTAAACTTTTTCTATTAGAAAATATATTATTTTTTATCAATCCCAATCGATGTCAGTCCTATTACTTTTTTTTTTTTAATTATGATCAGAAACATGATGATGCCAAATGTCATCACTGGGACTGAAAGGGTTAATTGAATGGGTATGCTTCACGTCTAAATAACACTGTTTAAAAGTTTAGTGTAATATTGCACGGGAATCTTGAAACTTTCTTTCTGCACAACTAGTATTTGGAGCGCTGTTTTTCTTTTAGTGGTGCATGAAAGTTATGTTTTTATCGCAAAATTTGTAACTTCACACTCCAAATAGTGGTGGAAGTTAGACAGTTCCAGTATTCCGGCGAAGTCTTACACCACAAATTTTTAACAGTAAAAAGTGTGAATACTTCTTTTAAGAAATCAAAATTTATTAATTAGTAATAGATGTTAGGCATTGACAGATATCATCATTCAAACTGTTAAAAGCTTTTATTTCGAACTTTTGGTTACATTGTTATTATTATTAGGCACCATTAAAAAAATATTCATCCCGTATCCATTTCACAAAAGTTAATCAACTTTATTCTCCACATATAAGCAAATTATTTTGCCAATCAAAAATATTTCCAAGTCCTGATCTTTCTTATATCCCAAGCAAATGATGAGAACGAAGCTTTATTTTCATCAGATTTCCCTCCTTAAATGGCACATTATTGTGAAAACATTTATTCGCTGTATAGCAAACATTACAACACTGTGAAAAAAATTAAACTGCGAAATTTGTTGAAACATTACATAATTTTTGAACAGTGCAGAAAAACGTCGAAAACTAATTTTTAGAATAATTTTTTTTTAAATAAAAATCATCAGCTATTACTCACTTTAAATTCTAACGAATTACTGCAAATAATCACCTCAAATCATTGCCAAGATACATTAAAAACTTTCACCCATAAATTTTGAGATAATGCTGATTAAAAAAAACTCTAATTATGAAGTAATTCAACATGAAATCATTGATCATAGAAATAACTCTCTTTGAATGTGATTTTTAAGAAAGATTAGCAGGTTTTTGAAATAAAACGGGGAAGGACGTATGTATCGTGCCGTGACGAATGAAAAGTATGGGAAAACTGGTGATTGAGCACACTTGATAAAATCTTGAGTGCTTAACATTTCGAGTTGTGCTTAATTTTCCGGGTTTGGGATTTGGATCCGTTAGAGATATTAATAGTGGTTTCTGTTTCATTTTTTTTTAATTTCGTCCTTTATTTTAATGTATGCCTTAGAGTTTTTGTGTTATGTTTTTTGGGGTTTTTATTTGATTTAATTTAATGCGGTTACAGTGTCTGAACTGTCGTTTGAAAAAACGTAATTGTTTATAAAACAAATTTTTGTCGTAATAAAGCAAAATGAATTGCGTTTTTAAACGCGTAATATTTCGATGCAATTTTTGTATTCATATTCCAAACTAATCGCATTGTTGTGGCTAAATCATTCAATAACATTGTTGTGGCTAGATAATTCAATCAAAAAATTTTTTTTTGGATTGATCAATCAATCACATTGTTGTGGCTTTATCAGTCAATAACATTCTTGTGGTGTTTGGCCTGATCATTTAATAATGATATTGTTGTGGCTTGATCATTCAATCACATTGTTGCGGATTGATCATTCAATCACATTGTTGTGACTTTGATCATTTAATAACATTGTTATGGCTTGATCATTCAATAACATTATTGTGGCTTGATCATTCAATAACATAATTTTGGTTTAATCTAGATATTTTTTTCAGTTTGGTTGTAGATTTGTGCATTACTGCATTGAATAAATTTTATCTTGAAATACCAGAAAGTATACTTTCTGTGAGTTTTTGCTGAATTTAAAGTGTTTCTGTAACCAGCAAAAAGCACAAGCAAATAATTTTTGTAATCATTTACTTCAGACTGCACTGACGCTTGAAAAATTTAATGAGGTGACGAAAAATAAGCCTAAATCTTTTAATTATATTAAAATTAAGTTAAACTCAAAAGCTCTTAAAATATTCAACTACAGCAATTCTAATAAATTATCCAAGTTTGTTTTGCCGAAATATTTAACGCACAATTGCGATGATACTCAAGTAGCCACTTCCACATTTATAAAACAGCTCGTAAGTTAACATCGCAATTAACAACTTCTCCAAAACAAATGTTCCAGCTACACGGTACCGACCTTTCATCAAGCTAAGCCTTGTTACTAACGCAATGAAAATTCTGAGAGAGAAGCTTCTAAACCTTAGGACACCGCCATTTGCGTTAACCGGAAAATGCGTAAATGCATTTACTCGCTGTTAATTAAAGACACTGCTGGACGAGTGAATTAAGTCATTGTTTTCGAAAGTATACGATGAAACTGGAATGCATGGTTTTTAATCGCATTTTAAAATCAAGACTTCAAGACTGGATTCATGTTAATCATTTATGGCCTTAGTTTCAAAAGTTGGAATTTTACTTCTACATGTTGCCCATAATCTGTTGGTAGCTCTCAAGTGCAACGTTTTCGTAATTTTCTTTATGGACACTAAAGGTTTCAGCTTTTGGAAATGTTTCTATCTATAGAAGTGGATTCATGGTGATCATATCTTTCATTTTAAAATGGATGCATACATGGGTGCTTTGAGAGCTTGCCATTAGTAGTAGACGAGTGCAGACTATCTTTTTGATTTTAAGATGGATACATTACTGGATATTTTAAGACATTTCCATTTGCCGTAAGTCCTTGAGCTGTGAATAGACTAGAATTTTGGCTTTAGCATAACCATCAGTTGATACGTTTCGCCTTGGGTTGATGATCTAGTAGTTGGAATTTTGAGTTTGGTACATAATGGTACCTGGTGATGGTGATACAGAGGGAATCAAGTTAATACGACTTGAACTTCAGTCTTTAGTAGACGTGGGTCCCTTTGCTTCTAAATCTAGCGAATTCAAATTCTTCTCCGCAATCTTCGCCAGGTTGTTGCCAGTTAACAGCCTAATGACCATTCTTGTTGCCGGCAGCAAACCATTAAATGACTCCTATGCGCTGTAATTGAATGACCAGGGCCGGGGCTAATGAATCCCGTAAAGCGGGGCCAAGGCGCATTAAGGGCGGCCCTGATTAATGACCGCTGTCCGAGGCGAAGCCCCTGCTATGGGTCAAGCACGTGAGAATGGGGCTTGGAGGGGCACGGAAAGCTTTGCATGGGGCTGTGTAGGTTTGAAAATGCAGTAAGTGACACTTATTTTCAGTCTAGAGTAAGCCAACTTATAGACTATAATCAGGAAAAACTTGTTTTCAATAAAAGTTTTGGGTAAAAATTGCAACATCACAATATCGTGTTGTTTCAATGCAATAATTGTGTTGATGAATATTGTTCCAACACAACTAACGGGACGATTATTAATGTCCTTGCGCGATGGACAAAACAAATTAAACTTTTACTTTATTGCTTTTTAAAATATGTATAACAAAACTAAAATATTCATTTTAAGCAACGCAATCTATATTTACCAAGTTTTAGTTTAGCTATTCATCCGGGACATTAAATAACATATGCTGAGCTACAGTTGGAGGAATACATGAACGTTGTTTCAACACATATTTTGTGCATACCATGCATTATTATTTAGTCTCGACAAAAATTTTGTGTTTTTTTTAACACAATTTGTAATTACGCGGAAAAACACATATTTTGAATTGAAAGTCTACACAAGTCTTTTTTTAGTATATGGAAGTTATGTAACTAACCCTGAAACTTAAATTTTTTGACAAAAATGGTGGATAGCACTTTGTCAAATAAGTTTAGCACAGTCCAAGTCCTGCAAACGGACTATTAGGGTGTTATGATGGGCACCCCGCCTAATGGACATTTATGTTGTGGTCGCCTAAAGGGGTGATTTCTTGAATTGAGAAATTTATATTATGATGATGGTAATATTTTTGATATGGTGGTGGAACATTCAATGAGGAAACATGAATAAACAGCTTTAAGTCGAAGAAGAGTTTAGTAGGTTTTCTGCTGGTTTAGCTCCTTTTTTTTTTAAGCTACCTATAAATAATCGCTTCTGTGATGGATCTTGTAGAAAGTCTTAATTTAATGTTGAATGTATTTAAATTATTATATGTTTGGTAGTTTTAAGATATTTCTTGTTTTTTGCTTATTGAAGATTACTGCTGTGTTCGAGGAAAAATAAAAAATGAAATGTTTGCCTGGTCGAAATATTTTGTGTTTATGAACGTTTCCCCTCAGTGGATATTTAAAAATTAAAGTGTATTCCAAAGAATCTTTATTTGGGTTTTATTTACCTAGTGATGTTCTTAGAAGAACCCTTTACAACTTTCTGAAAAAGGATTCACACTCGATGATTCTACCCAAAACATGAAAAGAGACATTTCGAACAAACTTTAAAACAATGGCGAACTTGACACTGAAAAATGGCGACCAACATCTATTTCTTTTCTTCCAAAGTATTCAGAAGGACGAGTTCTCCAAAATAGGAAACGAACACTGGAACATAAACGCTGGAATAAAGATGAAATAAATAAACATAACTTCCGGGAATCGAGGGAAAAGATGCAAAAAAGAACAAAGGACGATGACAAAACACAACAACAAAGAATCGTCATTTTGAGACGACCACAGAAATCGTTCTGCGTTTCAGTAAAATGTATAACATCTCGGCTTTTTGTGTGTCTCTTGCGAGTTTACAGTTGGCGGGGAAAAGTTTGCGTTTGGTTTGTTTTGTTTTTGGTCGGCCGCGCGTGAGGCATAAAGTCGTTTACCTGGGAGGCGACGTGACACTCGACGAAAGTTGACATCATCCAGACTGAAATTGCTTTGTGGTGGTGTGTGGAAAGTAGGGTTGTCCTGTGCATGAATATTATGTGTTTGCATATAACCGCCAAATCTATTGAAATCGCCAAAATGAGAAGTTTTGTGAAGGTCTGACCATACAAATCCTCTTCATTTCTTCTCTACACTCTTAAAATAAAAGAGTGAAATCCACTCCAGTAGGAGAAGTGCATTTTTGGCAGTGGAAAGGAGTGAATATTAACTCAGACTGAGTTAAAATCACTCGTCTGGAGTGATCCTGTCGGAGGTTTAACACACAAAGGATCCACTCCTTTTGGTCAAGTGTATTTTCAAGACTGGAGGTGTGAAAATTAACTCTGAGTTAAAATCGCTCGTTTGTTTTAAGAGCGTAGGTTTTCAATTATCACTCAATAAATCAATACACATTTAGAGTTTATTATATACCCTAACGCAAGGTAATTTCAATAATTTAATGGCCAAAAAGTTCTAAGGCAGCACACCATTTGCTTAACATTAAAAATCCTTATTTTGACGTCTGATAGGTACTGGAAACTCATGTCTGATTTCAAAGTCCATATCTCTTTTCGGTTTTCAGCAATCCCCTTCAAATAAAAAAAAAGTTGTAAGCATGCAGACAGGGGATTTATAAATTTCTACTATTCTGCAAAAATCAGATGAGAGCGCTTTCAAACGAATTAGTAAAAAAGTTATAAGAAAAACATCCATTTTCAAGCATATTTAGCCATCAGATATTATCCCCATAAACCCTTAACGTTAATTATTAATTGTGTCTGTAAAAAAAAGTTCTTTTGAAGGTAACTGCTACTCTAAATAAATAGCAAAATATCAATTTTTTTTAGCTATGTTCCTATGCATTGTTAAAAAAAAACTTATTCTCCAGAAAAATTTAAGATTATTCAAAAAGCCCTAAATTCACTCGAGTAATATCAAATAAAAATTCAATACATACAATTTAATTGAAAAAAAAACACACCATCTTATCGCCAAATTGGCGATGTCGTACGTTTACCAACCAACTCCGCCGAAGTGAAAAGTAATCTTCTTCTCTGAACATCCCTGACAAGTAACGCGTTTCCCCGATGCCTGTCCGCGTCCGTGACCGTCAAGATGACCACTTCTTCGAACACTTCGATTTTGTTCGAAAACGGCACTTGTTCTTTTCCAAGAATTCTTTTCCATTGTTGTCCTCTCGATGTGGGAGGCTGGTTATTGTTTTGCCAGAGGACAAGGTTTTTGTTATTTAACGGGTCGGGTTGAGATAGTTTGTGCGCTGTTTCAAAGTTTGAATTTGGACTCTATATACTCACTCGAGTATAGCATTCATCAATATGTCAATGAAATGTAAATTCCAAATTTTCATGACAAATATGATGTCTTACAGGCGTTGTTTGCCAGAGGACAAGGTTGTTGTTATTTAACGAGTCGGGTAGAGATAGTTTGTGCGCGGTTTGAATGTTGACACTACTCACTCGAATACAGTATTCATCAGGATGTCCATAAAATGTAAATTCCAAATTTTCATGACACATATAATGTCCTACTGTCGTTGTTTTTAGACAGGAATAAAAAAAATGAAGTTTTCAGACAAAAAAAAAATAATCCAAAATGAATTAATTGATTTTATTTTAGAAGCAACATATTGTGCAACAATTTTTTTTAACTTTCATGATGGACGTCTAAAAACGTTATTCAGGTGCTATGTTTAAGATTTAATGATATTTTTTCAAAGTGATAATGAAACCTCGATCAGATACATGTCTTTACTCTGGATCATAAAGTGTAGATTTAAACTTATTTTTAAAAATTTCTATTATAAAAAAACCATGACAGTTGCAATGTCTTCTCTGAAAATGAATTCTAAAAAATATTCTCTGGAAAAATATTTAAAACCTTTTACCCAAACTCTGTAAAAACCTTACGTTGATTTTTAATACAAACTATTGTATGTTTCGCAGTTAGTACTAGTTGTGTTAAAACAATACGTAACAATTTAAATTGCTACTAAATTATCATGCATGGTTAGCACAAAAATCTGGAATTATTACTTCTGAAAAACTTTTTGAGATGTATGATTCACAAGGTCTCGATACATAAAATACAAAACCCCTCCAACACAAAACGAACTAACAAGTCATGGAAGCGTAAAAATGTGTCACTCAAAATCCCGCTGCTATCAGCATCTCGATGAGTTGCTACCGTGTGACGTCAGCCAGAGCCTGCTATCAGCTGTCAGCCTGTCCAATTAGTGGTGGCCACTTTTTCGAAGAGATTGTTTCTATCCTCAATGGGAAAGAAAAAGGGGTTCTGGTAATTACTTGTTTGTTTTTGCTGAAAGGCATCTGTGTGTTTTTACTGCTGTGACTCTTTTTGATGTAATGTCTGATATTGAAGATGATTTTTTTTCTTCTGTGTGTTAGTCAGCGAGTCACGTTGAGAGACAGTTTCCTGGAGGACGCGTAAGTGTGAAGGTGAGGAAGTTGTATTTTGTGCCTCTTTGGGAAAAAAAAAAGTTCTGATGTTTAATTATAGGGAATGGGATATTGAACCTTTTTTTTTTTAATTAAGGTATATCTTTTGTTTATTGAGTGTAGGGTGTCAAATTTGTAATACTCATAAATTGATAACCTAAGACGTGACAAAGAATTAAGAAAAACAATGTTAAAGATTCTGATACTGGGATTTAAAAAAAGTTACTCATGTTTCTTATTATCTAATGTACTACCCAAACGAATTTGAAATCTGGATTAAGCATTAAGGTTTACTTTGAATGAGGTACCTAATTTTCTCCTAATTCAGATAAATTTTTCCGGTTTAACTTTGCACCTACAATAAGTTATTAACTACTTGAATTTTCCAAAATAATAAAATCATCATAAACTCATTATTACAGCTTAATAAAATAACTGCCAAAACTCCTTAAAAATCGCTAAATAAATCCCATCCGTACAAACTCATGCCTCAAAATCTTAAATGGCCTTCCTTGCTCAAACAAAGACAAGTAGCCAAGCAAATTATCCTTTCAAGAGCCACACAGTAGCAATGGCCGCCATCTTTATCTTCATCCCCGAAGTCGGTAATTATCTGGTTTGGCGAAGAGACACAATCGCCAGCATTGTGAAGTGTAATGGGGGGCCCCGACTTTTATTTCGCCAACCGTGGCTCTAATAACAGTCATCAAGGATCACTCCGGGACCGCCCCTCGATTTGGCGAAAACAAAGACAAATTCATTATCCGCTGGTTCGAGACCTAATATACAATGGGCATTTAATTCCCACCGTTTTAGATTACTGTAATTGTAGTTTTCGAGTGATTTCTTCTTGGTGGTTGAAGAACGCATGGGTTTGACTGCCTAATGGGGTGATAAAGGTAAATGTGTGGGTTTTGGCGGAATGATAAGTAATGGCTGAACATCTGCTTGTGAGTTGCTAAGTTTTTGTTAACCTTCAAAAGATTTTTTTTCCCATAATTGATTAAAATTATAGTTCTTACTATCTACATTGTTCGAGATTCTTCTCCAGTATTGATTTTACATCTAACATATTGAAGGAAAGCTTATTGGCATTTTATGTTAGAAAATTTGTTTAACATTTAGGAGTAATTTGAAAAAATAGCTAGAATTTTACAACATAATTTAAGAAATTTATTTAACGACTTATCTTAAATTATTGAAAACACGTCACCAAGCAAAGGCAATCAAATTACTCATTGAATGTCACACATTTCAGATTCCCAACCCCAAAAACATATGACCCGAACCAGTTCATCCATCTTATTTAGTAACAACAATCTATTTGATTTCAAACTACAACAATAATTTCTTGTGTGATAAGTGAACCCGAAGAAGAGAGACCATACGGCAGGAATATCAATTTGATGTGCCGTCCAATCAGAGGCCGGATGTATTCCTCTCTCGATATGCTAGATGGATATCGCTCCCTAATAAGACACTGTCACCGTCCATCATACGCATTAGGTGCGGTAATGAGACGCCAATTGTGTGTTTTGGCGCACGCCAAATGCGCCTAAATTGGCAACATGCAGCCAATTTGGCGACTTTTATTTAAAAGAAAAATTGTGTTTTGAGAAGTTTTTCGTATGGATTTTGATATTTCAAAATTTTAATTTATATTTCTGTTTATTTATTCATAAATTGTTGTAATTGTGCTTCGTTTTTGATCAAATAATATTTTTTTAAAAATCTATTTGGCGTATATTTTGGCGACAGCTTCAATTGTTTGGTAAGTCGGCAGCCATTTTGATGATGTTATTAAGGCGATTGGCGTTGTTGGTTTTGAGGAAAGAATGAATATGTTTACACTATGTTTTGCGGGTATCAGTAGTGGCATGAATGACAAAGACTCTCAAGCAGGTAATAAATGTCAATATCTGATTAGGTATCTTTATTATGGATCAATAAACTTATACATTGT
The DNA here is from genome assembly GCA_023701765.1 of Hylyphantes graminicola. Taxonomy (NCBI): domain Eukaryota; kingdom Metazoa; phylum Arthropoda; class Arachnida; order Araneae; family Linyphiidae; genus Hylyphantes; species Hylyphantes graminicola. Next base: position 67,146,408 of record CM043119.1, read on the forward strand.
TTCAATATTTTTACTATTATTAATTATTTATTGTTATTCACACAAATATCTCTTAAATGAATCCCCCCCCCCCCAAAAAAAAAAAATGTTGATTCCTTGATCTACGTATATTTGCACATAACCCAAGGTTTGAAGGGAATCTTTCTAAATTTTTATTTCATCACAATCTTCACATGCATTATTGCCACTAATATTAATATAAAATTTTAGACTACTTTAAATTTCATACAAATCAAAATACAACAACCCCCTTACAGAAAAAAAAGCATGAAAAATTATAAACCAGGTCCCGATGTTGTACTAGAGGGTCCCTAACTTGAGTCACGTGACCGTCGGCGAACCGTATCAAGGACGGGTGTGTGTACATAGATGACGCTTTTGTGACGACTAAGGGTGACTTGCAGACCGTGACGGGTATACAGTCAGTACTATACAACGGGGCTCTTTCGAGAAAAATTAGCAGGCTGATTTTGAGTGTGCCATGTAAATTTAATCCCGTTTGGATTTGTGTCACCCCCGACTGCAAATTGGAAAGTTTCACCATTTCGGGAAAGACAGATGTGTTAGGTTGTATAGCGGAGAATTAGATGAGTGAGTTATTGTAATGTCTGGAGAATGTTGAGCTTAAAATGAGAAAACTCTATACTTTGGTCGTTACGTACACAGTAGGAAAAACTGCTGTACATTTACAGCAAAATACGCTGGCAACATTTTTTGCTATTAATAAAGTTGAAGTTTCTTAAGATATTGTTCAAGTTTAGATATTTTATTTATATCAGTGTGCAAAGTATAATAGAAACTCCATTTTTTTCTAAATTTTTGATCAAGGTACTTTTTACTTTTATTAATTGAAAAGATTTCTAACTTTTTTTCTTTAAAAATATATTTGTAGAATGAAATCATAATAATACATTTTTCAGTAACAGCCAATAGTTATTGGACCATGAAATATCATAAATGTATATCTTTACAATATCCATATTCCATATACTTCTACACTGCATTCTTCACGCTGTTACTTCTAACAGATTGGCATTAACAGTTAGGTGTGAAGCCTGGGAAATCGTTTTAACACGTCTCCCCCCCCCCCCCCCCGTTAAACAGCCTCCCCCCCAACCTAAACTTTCTCATATTTAGACATGACATGAGCATGAAAAAGGCCCATCCACTATGTGCATTGTGAAATTGTGATATCGCCCCATATTTGCAACTTCTCAAATCGAATCATGGAGGGGGTTCCGCGCTAACAAATGCCCCCCACACCTCTGGTTGGATAATGAAAGGGGGGTGCCACCCCTGGGTGCCATAAGGGGGGTTGACCCCCCCTCCCCCTTTCCTAATCTGACAGAAGTGATCTATTGTTACGAAGGGCTTTGAGGTTAAATGATGTGGGACTGCTATGCTTTGCCGGACTAATACTGGCGTAGGGCTCCCGTTTCCCCCGTATAAAGTGGAGCATTTGCGAAATCGCCCGGGATTATATCAAGTACCGTGTAATTGTCTGTTTGGGTACACGAGTGGATATTGAGGGGGATGGGGAATTGAGTTTGAATAAAGGGGGGGGGGGATCAAGGCGAGGTTGGTAAGTAAATGTTTGCGGACATGGCTTTGGAGTCGGATATTGTTTTGCTACGGTTGCAGATTATGAATAAGGAGACGAAAGGGTGAAGGAAACGTGAAGAATTCTTCTTTTGAGAGACACTGTTTTGGCGCTAAAAGAAATTATCTTTGCTCAATGTAAAAAATTTCTGTAAAAACACAATATATTTTTCGGTTACTTTTTTACATTGCAAAGCTGTAATGTTCGTCTTATACTCCATTATCATTTGAACAGAAAATGGTTATCTAATCTAATTACTGCCAGTGAACCAAACGTTTTCACCTATACCACAAAATAAATTTAATCCTATATTAATTATCAGCACAGGGTGATGCCACTTTTATCCTCGCAATGTGATGGTAAATGCGAGTTTATATTTACTGTGTTCTGCAAACGTAACAAAATGTTTAATTTTTATTGTAATATTAGAATCATGTATGGTGTTTATTGGATGTAGGCATCATGCTATATAGTGTGATACCAAGACTGTAGTATAACATCCAGGATGGCCCATCGTTTTTTTTCATTCTTCATTCTAAAACAAAAGAGTGAAATCCACTCCAGTAGGAGAAGTGCCTTTTCGACACTGGAAAGGAGTGAATATTAACTCAGACTGAGTTTAAATCACTCGTTTGGTGTGATCCTGTCGGAGGTTTAACACGCAAAGGATCCACTCCTGTAGGAGAAGTGCATTTTCTAGACTGGAGGACTGAAAATTAACTCAGACTGAGTTAAAATCGCGCTCGTTCGTTTTAAGAGTGCACTCTTAAAACAAACACTCCTAATTGAACTCAGTCTGAGTGGATTTCACTCCTCCAGACTGGAAAATGCACTTCTCCTTTTGGAGTGGATCTTTTGTGTGTTAAACCTCCGACAGAATCACTCCAAACGAGTGATTTTAACTCAGTTTAAGTTAATATGCATGCCTTTACGGTGTCGAAAATGCACTTCTCCAGCTATAGTGGATTTCACTCTTTTGTTTTAAGAGTGTGTATTGCTCAATTACGTTAATTCAGCTAACAACGCCGCCATTTCGACCCAGCGCTAATCCAAAGATATGATACGCCGAAAAAATCCTCCCCTGTGCATAATAAACCAAATTTTCTTCAACACAGAAGGGTGACAGCGCCACAGGAGGCAGAGTTTGACGACAGCGCGACGTAGCGTGACCGCCATCCCAAGCAATCGGATTGCGTGACGCGAGGCATGAAATACGTCCTCAGTGGACTTTTCTCGTAATTCCAAACCCCGCCATTTTTTTTTTAGTATTTATTTCGGTTCCTTTTGTTGGCATCAGTATCATTTCGTGCTGGACGTCACAGATCTTTTGTGAGCTAGGTGGTAAAAGGATGGATATGTTTTTTAAAATGTAGTCATTGTTTGTTTGCATATGTGATGTTTTTTTTTAGGTAATTAAGTTGTTTTGGGCAGGTTTGTTTAGAGGTTTTGAGTGATGGCAGAGTGTTTGTTGTCACCTATGTTGCGAAGAGTTGATTCTATTTGAGTAATTAAACAATTAAACATTGGAAATGATTTTTGTTTTTAAAGAGAAGTGATTAATTAGGTGTCACGAATTTTTTTGAGTTACAGTAGATCTTTTTTGAAAATTTTAATTCCATGAACTTTGAAAATCAATTTAGCCAAATAAAGACACAATGAAAGAAGTCAATTTCATTTGTAATGCTTGGGTAAGAAAGCAATTATTACACAATACTTGTATTCCACTTGTGATATTTGAACACAAGTGTTTTCTGAGTTTAAAATCAAGGCAGTATTGCCACTCATTGAACATAACCATACACAATGAAATAAAAATATCTAATGAGTATTTATTACGGCCAAAGCGTGGACCAAACTTGACCATTTCAATGGTAGTTTCACATTGAACTGTAAACATAAGAATAATACAATTAAAAAGAATGAATATCAGGCTCCATCTTCCCCGTTAAGATATCTCATTAACAATGACACATCCTTCCTACAAATTAAAAAAAAAATCATTTTAAAACCTCTCAAAAAAGCAGAATAAGGAATTGACGGAATACGTGTCCCCTTTATAATCTCCTTTTAATTGGGCATTTCGAACATTCTCTCCTGTTCCCAAGCTCCTCCCTATAAATCAGACGATAGCATGAAAAGGTGCGAGACTTCATTAGAAACTTCCGGGCACCCCCCCCCCCCCCCCCTTTATTTTTAGGCTATTAATCATCTTGCACCAAAAGCTTTTGTGTTTTGTGGGTTGACAAGTATGGATTTGCTGCTGGTGTTTATTCGTGACATGTTTAAGTTCTTTTTTTATATATATTTTGGTTGGGGGGAGGGGTGTTTAAATGAGAGTTTATAAATTCAATTGTTTAGGATATGCCAATTTATGTATTGGTATTTTTTTAGTGAGTTGGCATTTTTTAATTTTCATACTTGCTTTGAATCGATTTTAAAGGAGGTGATATGCGTATTTTTGTTAATTTTCACTTTTAGTGCTTATCATCACTGTGATATGTTAAGAAAAATCTAAAAATAAATCGGCACTAAATTTACTTTATTTCCTTACCTACTTTCAAAAGTAAATGTTCAAATTTAAAATCTTGATTGGAAAATAAGTAATTCTAGTATTTAATTTTTAAATAAACATATAGTCGCACGACATTATTAAGCATTTCTATAGTTTATGCTCGTTGATTTTACTTTCAATATGCTCATGTTTGTTTCAATGTTTTTATATATTCACTAAGGAAATAACGTCGCTGTTCATCATGTTAGATCTTCCATTTCTTTAAAAAAAAAAAACTCCATCAGATATAACGACACAAACCACACTTGCACATGATTCTCAAATCAACGTCAAAGCTACAACATTTAAACGCCGTTTTGCACATCCACAAATAACAAAACGAGCTTAAAACGCTTTCGTGACGCTAAAAAAAGACATCTTGTCACTGACCATCGAGCGAATCAAGATTTCACCACGTTAAACAGTTCTCTGGAAGCTTTAATTACTGACACTTCTTCAGTGTTTTGACAAGTATGAGATACAGCCGTAACATAACAATAAAAAAACAAACACCGATAACATCATCTTGCACTTCATTGTTAAATTCGGCAAGTTTTACAATGGACGGACCGCTGACAGATGAAGGAAAATGATGCAATAAAAAAAGAAACCTTTCCTTTCTTTTCCTTTTAGCTTGTTTTCCATGATCCAAACGTCCACTCACTCCAGAATTGCAAAATGGCGGACGCCCATAACGGATGGAACATCAATAAAAAAAGAACGCCAACTACTTTTTTCGCTTAAAAAACCCAATATTTCCCAAAAGGCATTTCCTGAGAGAAGCGGCCAACAACTCAACTCGAATAAAACAAAATGGCAGCTGCCACAGATGGAAGAATATATAGATACATATAAAAAAAATGGCGAAGGAGAGAATTTCCTCAAAATCGTTAACGAGTCCCCCTACTCCGCGAAAGTGGCCAAAAAGATATTATTTTCCTTGAAGAGCATTTATAGTTGTCGTCCGCTATATATAAAATAAATAATAAAAAAAAGAATAAATTCTTGTTCATACAACTCCATATTTTAGATACCTGGAATGCTTTTTCTAGAAGAAGGCACGAGCCAAGATAACTGGTGGTGTGACGACCATGGTTTCTTGAGTCCATCTCATTGACAGGTTTCAGAGTTACGAGCTACAGAAGACGTTGGTGACTTTTTTTTGCTTTCTTTTTTTCTTCCTTTTAAGATATTTTATTTATGTTTTTATATTCCTGTCCGCGATTTTGGGGAGAGTGGCGGCTTTTATAACTCGCATCCGCACGTAGTTGAAATTTCGGGAAGACAGTTCTTGCGTGCCGTTTCGGTATTATACCAGTTTCTTCTTCGAATTCGACAAGTGATTCGAAAAGAGATGTTATGGTGTTGGGAAAGATGGTGAATTATTTCTCTCGCCTCGGATGTACGCAATTAAACTGACTTTATAGAAAATCATAAAAACCGAAAAGAACTGTGCAGTTTTTTGCCACTTTCATGATAGTGTTTGATCCAGGATAAAAAAAATGCATTGCTGTCCTAAATAATGATCTTAAATTGAGATTAAAAGTGCACATTCACAAATAAATAAAAGTTAAAATTGGTATGGAATGCAATTTTGTTAAGAATAATTTTGACCTTTAAAATGTCAGTTTCGGGTGATTTACCACATGTTCCAAAATATATCTAAATATTTTTTTTAATGCATCGGGTACAAAGGATTCATTTTCATTAAGTATACAAAGGAATAACTAAACCAAAATTTCTCACAATTTTCATCTCACATTTCATTACTCGCAAAAAATCGAATTCCCGCACTTCACCTAACTCTTAACAAAATTCAATGTTCAACCCTAAATCAAATCTTCTCTTCGTAGCTTCAGCGCGAATTAAACAGCTAAAGATCAATTACTTTACCTATGCATTTCCATATTAAAATACTATTTTCACTTTAACTTAGTTATGATGAGTTTTCTGAATGCCCTTGTTGCTTTCCAACGTAACATATCGTAATCATATTACCAACCGGTTTGTCTGCATGATTTGCATAACTTTATTTCTTGCGATCCCTCCTTCCATCATGCAGCGTTCTTATTTTGTTCTTTTGCTTTAACTTGAGCAAATAAACAGCATTTATAATCAGCTATGACAGGAAGCTGTATTGTGACAGTTAAATCGGTTGCGTTCAGAATCCTTCCATTTTATTTCATAATTAACGTTTCATATTTTTTTAAGGGGATGATGCCTTTGATTTTGATGCGGTGTATATAAATTGTGTGCAATCTAAAATTTTTTTGTGGTAATCAGGTGGTAATTAACCATAATTATTATTCTAAATATATGATTTGTTATAATCATTCTTGACATTAGAAAGTCTTCCTGATCTGCTTAAAGATTACTCTTGACAATTCAAGTGCGCTGTCGGATATTGTATTTTTTTAAAAATGAAACTAGGATAAAACATCTCAATTTCCCGAGAAAGGTTGGTTACATGCAGATAATAATGTTACAAACGGTTTTGTTTTTGTTCTTCACTTTCCTGTAAGTGGTTTCAGCTGCACTACAAGAATCACATGTAAATTTATGTCAAACCGCCTGTCACGGGGCACCATATTGTATTAGGGTCTTTCACCTCACCATACATGTATTACAACATATTCATGGGTAATGGGGAAAAACATTAATTTTTAGGTATATGTAGAGAACTTTTTTTAATTGTCAAAAACCCATTCAATTTGCAGGATTTTTTCTACAATGTACTCATTTTCTCGTAAATAATTTATAATTCTTGAAAATATTTTACTCAAATTTTATAAGCAACCCCCTGAGCCAAGTCATGCACGCGAGACAAGCAAATCGTCTCGACAGTCGACAGGAATGGATGTGAAGCACTTCGGATTACATAAAGATATTTCCTTTCTTGAGCAAAGGTTCCTTGTGGTTATTGTAATGGCCTTTTAACGTGGCGAGGCACACGAAGATTATTATGGCGCCGCGCCACTGAGAAAGGATAAGTACGTTGTTGTCTTTTAGTCCGAGATAGTGAAGGTCCGCTCCCAAGGCGGGCTTTTAGGCACGTCCTTTTTGCTTGCTTATTTAGGAGCTTTTAATCGCTGGCGATGAATGCAGTTGTCTAAAAAGCTAAGTGAGAGTAACTTTTTTTTATACTAAAAGCGGCCCCGGTCTAGATATAGGAATACGTTGAAATGCTTGGCGAGAAAAACTCTTGAAGCCGCCTGAAACCTGTTATTGCATTTGTTGAATCGGAATAGCTTCACATTAGAGCTTGTGTCTTTCAATCTAGTTTTGTGTCTTGCAATCAATTTAGAATGTTTTGTATTAACAAAAACGGAAAGGTCCGATTCTCTAGGATAAATAGCTACCGAACTAATCACTAGTGGAAACTTTTCTTGATCAGCTCCACAAAACTTGTTTATATTTCATTTCAACTAGCTTCTCAAACCATAGCGTAGTTGCCGGCAAATAAGTCGCCAAGCGTATATTTGTTAATATTGAAGCGATCAATAGCTTCAATTACCTAACCTGTTTTTGTATTGGTTTTTGACTTGGTAACATTTCTGTCGTATTCTTATCTCTACATTGGAACGACTTTTATTTGCCTCACCCTGAATATTTTTCTTGGTGTCAAGTTTCTGATGAGATTGGTTTAGGAACCGATTACAATAATACTTGCCTTGGCTTATATGTATTTGAGGGTTTTTATTTTGTTTGTTGAAATTTGCGTATTTTTTTTTTAAAAATGCTCGGGTAGTTTTACAATTGTTTTTTGAAATAAATTTTGATCATTTATGGAAGGGATAGAGTTGTAAGTTTAGATCCATGTTTATTTTTACATGTATTTGAACCAGTTCATCTGCTGTTTAATTAAAGATTTAAAACTTTTTAAAAACATGTGTATTTTTTAAAAACTAATATTCTTCTTCGTGTGTAACTATGATTGAAATTCTAGAGACTTTAATATTAGTAAATCATGCTCTGTTAAAAATTTCTGCTAAGTTTCACTAAAAATGTGTTTCCTAGTTGCTGAAACGGATGTGTGGTGAAATGTTTCAGCTTATTTTCGATATTTAGTTAAACCATTTGTTAGGTTTTTCCAACCAAATTCTAAACATTGGTTCAACCGAAGACCTAAAATACGTTAAACAATTCAACCCAAAACAGTTGCACTAGGAAACACCGTTTTGGTGAAACTTGTATCGAATTTAAAAGACTGTAGCTTTAGCTCATGTAATAAGTAATAGTGGAACTTGTTTATTATTAATTACTAAACGAAATTTAAGAGCAATTAAAACAACTTGGCGACGTCTTTTGGCGACCCAAAACCGTGCCTCTCCTGGAGACGGCGACTGTTTGCACAGTTATCTCTCGCCAGCGCCGTCGCCAGAAGTCTCGGGTGTTTGCGACAAGAGACCAATGTTGAAGGAAGCGTCAGCAGTGTTGTTAAGCGATAACGATTATTGGTCCACCTTCGATTACGAGTGGATATCGAGTTTCAGTTCTATTTTTTTTTGTGTTGTTTCCGTCATCTACTTCTTCGTGTGCCATTATATTTCGCCATCTTGTTTGGCGAGTTGTGATTCCGGGAGGCGCCGAGATGGTCTTGTTTGCATGGATCTTCAAGAATAGAGAGCGCAGTTATTTTCTTACTTGCTTAAAAAATTCAAGACATATGTATCTTAATACTAAAGTTAGAAATTTGTGTATTAAAACTACTACAGATTTAAACTAAACTTCATTTGGACCACAAACTCAATTAGAATTAATTTTGATCGTAAATTGCATTACTACTATCACTTCAAACTTTTTTTTAATTATTTGTGTCTACATTTCTATAGAAAAAGACGGATGCCCAAAGATTAAGCCTTTGACGTTTACCATATTTTTGCATGGCATGGCATGGCATCACAAAAATGACTACTGGTAGACCGGTACTGAAATCCCCTAAAACATAAAAGAAAGCTTTTACTTTAAAATTTTAAACTTTATGATCGTCACCTTTATTAAAAAAAACCCTTATCATAAAATTTATAAAAAATAACAAACAAAACTTATGTTTTCATATAAAACGCACAACTTCTGTGAATATCTATCCTCCAAAGATAACTAGTGTTTGATGCTTGCTGCCTTGTTTGGTTTTCTCGCCTGCGATATGTTTGTTTGCGCTCCTGTGGAGTTTCTCACCTAATCGGCCTGAGACGGCCGCCTATCACTCGAGTAAGAAGGCCACTTACCTGCACAACTTTCTGTAAAAAATATAATGATAATAAGGCACTCGAGTGGGAATTATCCGCGATAATACACGGGAAGTTTCTACTGCATGTTGCGTCCTGTAAATAAAAGAATGCAAATAAAAATACAAAAATTTCGGACCAAAAACAGAACAGAGGCCCAGCATTGGTCCAAAAGTAAAGTTTTTTTTTTTTACAAGTCTCCAATAACTATTGAGATTCTTCTTGAATTCCTTTACTCTTTTTTCATTATGCAATATAATCTAGTAAGACATTCCCCTTATTGATAACTCCACAGTAAAAAATATGTTTCCCCTACGTGCCTTTGGAAGCAGAATTTTTCAATTTTTCTTTAATTTCTGTCAAACCGTCCTGAAACTTTGCTCGCACAGAAATTTTATATTCAGCAAGTTAAAATACTTTTAGAATCTGTGATTAAAGAAATTTGAACTACGTCAGCGCTGTAATTTTGTTTTTGTAAAATTACAGCAAATTTTGGGGTTAATTTATACATCACATCAAAATTGTAACATTTGTTTTACAGCAAAGTGTTGTGTTTTACAGCAAAATGTTTTCTTGATGTATATCATGAATAACTTACTCCAATAGTGTTTAAATAAAGAAGATATGTACATTCTGTCAGTACTAGTAGAGCAAACGTTTTTTTTTTTTTTTTTGCATTTACCACGCAACCATGCAATAAAAATCACATGTAAATTCACAGAACAGGGTAATGTCAACACTTTTAACATCACACTCTTACGCTGAACTGAAGGAATATTTTTTTACAGAACACGAAATTACCAATCAACACAATTATTCGCTAAATATTTCTAGACCATTGTCTGCCCCCTAAAAACACTTCCTTACGAATCGCTTTGTGTGTCCCAGCAGATAAACTACTTTACCAGCCATTCCGCTATCTCTCGTCGGCCGCCAAAACGGCCTCCCCAGCAGGCTAGTGTAGGTGCGTCTTCCATTTAAAGTGCTTTATTAGCTGTGGTAAAACTGTGGACGCCCCCATTACGCCGATAACCCCAGCACATGTGCTATCGGCCCAGCCCCCTTTAGTGCTCGGGTATCTGTGCTGGGGCCAAGTGCTTGTAGGCGCCGAAATGGTTGTGAATTTTTATTGTGGGGGTCTTTGTTTTATTTGTTTGTTTGGTGTTGGTTGGCTGTGTTGCGTGAGAAAAATGAGCTGGTAATTAGGCAGCTACTGTGTGAAGTGGGACCGAAGTGGCGGAGGATTTTTTTTTATCGGCTGGTTTTTTATGGGTTTTGTTCTTGTGACGTTAGAAGTAACAAAAGCAGACGTAGAAGTCGTTATTATAACGACTACTTTGTTGTTATCTCTAGTGCTTCATTTCTCACACATTAAAAGATACAACTCCATTAGTAGTAATTCGATAAAAATGAATGGTGATGTTTTAAAAATTTTCGATGAAATCTTAGCACTTTTCTATTTTGCGTTCCTAAATCTCAGCAAATGGACTTTTCTAGCGACAAAGCACAGTATGCACAGTTAAAAGACGAAAGTATAGACATAAATTTACCATTGGAACTATCACGTTTGGTAACGGTTGTATATTTTTTGCAACTTCATCGCTTTCTCTGCGAAATGGAAAATTCCTTAAATTTATCCTACATCGATTTCTCATTTTATTTTAACATGCTAGAAAATTATCTAAAAATATTTTACTTACAAAATAAATCAAGAAATAATATTTGAGTTCTCTACGGCACATCTGTATCTTGAAATATGTCTAACAGATAAAATAAAAACCTTATCAGCGCAAGTCTATTTTAAAACATCCTCATAAAATGATATCACCCACACCTAGAGTCCTCTATCCCTACTGTGTAGAAAGAGATGCGACAATGGGCCACGAAATTGTCCAAGCCGGGTTGCCACGGCGAAACAGCCGGGGAGAAACTGGTCAGGCTTGCTTGAGCTTGGCGGTTTATCGCTTTTGAAATTAATATCGCAATACAAGTTAACATTCTTTTATTAATAAATCACAAAATGAAAAAAATTACTCAAATCAAAAATTCCAAATTTACCAATAATATTTAATAAGTGACACGATATTTTTAGGTTTTGAGCAGACGAGTCTGTTTACAAAAAGAATCTTCGCCAAGAGGCGCCAAGAACTAGCCAACTAGAAAAGCAAGCGAATCGATGTTTATACTCGTATTTCAAGAAAATACGAAGATTCTTTTAATATTTAAACGGTGAAAAGATTTCTACACACACAAAGTGAATAAAAACTGTTTTTTAAAACGAAATGAAGCAATATTTTATGCATAATATGTTTTAATAGCCATCACAAATACATTCAGAAAGCGTACTGTTAAAGGAAAACTGCCTTTTTTCAAACTACTAAAGTATTTTTGAAGAAAATTATGGTTTTAGAATATTCTTTACATATTTAGGAAGCTATAAATAAACATAAAATAGTTGTACTTTTCCAAAATTTTATGGATTGTTGACGATTGCAAAGGCTACTTTTTTTCCCTATGCTAACTCTATGAGGGACGAAACGAAAACCGCCTAAGGGGGACAATTTTAGACCTCGACCAATCAGGAGCGACTGCCAATATGTCGCGTCTCTTATAGACGCAGTAGTGATGTAGGGCTCTACCCACACCCACAGACCATCTCTATTCAGCAACATCAGACACCCTTTTCCCCCCACAAAAACACTTCACTTTTGACTCTTGTGAGGGCCCCAAAGTGTCAAGAGTGCCAACACAAGAACACGGGCGCGCGACCACACCAAAGCGCCAGCACCTCTTTTACAACCATCCTGGTTATCGGTCCGTCCGTCCGTCCCGCAAGAAAAGGGGCCCTTTTTATCGTTTGCGCCCTCCCACGTTGGGGGGCTTGGGATAAAGTGATTGGTGCCAAAGGTCTCAAGTGGCCCAAAAGGCGCCTGGGTCCTCTTCTGATGGTATCATACAGACTATGGCTCGTGTTGTTACACACGCCACCACTTTAGGGCCTGGCTAGATCTGAAGTGAAGAAGAGATACCAATATGTAAAACCAATTTTCAAATCTTTTTTGAATTCCGTTTTCACAAAACATTCCTAATTAAAAAAAATACATTCCTAATTTAAAAAAAAAGATAGTATACAAAGAACCCTTAATTCTTATAGGAGGTTTCGAATTCCATGTATTTTTTTTTAAACTAAGTTAAGGATGTCCTTTTAAAGTTTATTTGCTAATCAGTTTTTATATTTTTAGTGTTATTAAGTCCGATCTTAGTACAGTACTTGTTGCACATGAGCACGTTATATGTTTTGAGTAAAAAGCTTGTGGCACTGTATTAGTAACACAGTCTCCGAATTGTGACCAATCGTACCTAAAACCGCCCTATGAGGAAAGAGGTTAAAAGAGTATTACATATCAGGCTCCTTTTCCTGAAATTAAAGAACCCAACCTGAAATGAGTTATAATATCAAAAATGTTTTAAAATGGGAAAATGACAGTGCAGGAAAATGGTTATAGCCGCTTGCTATTTGCCTCATTCAACCTCTTAAAGTGCCTCCATCCCCAATACTTACTTGTAAAATGCATTGTCCTCATTATTATTCCATTACCATCAAACAATAATTCAAAAGCATTGTACTTCATTAGCACCAAAACCCAAACACTAAATACAAGACCTTTGACACAAACACTCAACGTGCTGCAAGAAGACCCGAAACATCGCTATCGCTTTTAAAAGGTGTTCTCCAACTTTTTGATTCCTGAAACGCGCGAAACGACTTCGGGTCAATTTCATCGTGTTTTTCCGAAAGAATCCAACTTCTTTTCAATAAATGGAATGCTAAAGTCGAGCATATACAACCATACAGGAACCAAATAAACAAACCAATATTTACCATCAAGTTATATACTAATTGCATAGATTGATCAACTAACCCATAAAAATCGGATTCAAATAACACATTTTTTTTGTATTGAAAGTCAACACAAGTATTTTTTCTTGTCTATGTGTTCATCAAATGTTATCGTAAACAATAACTTCGTTTTTAATTTATATGGTGTTTGAATAAAAATTTAGTATTAAAGAGGTTGAACAGCATTTCAATCTCTAATGCTTGAATTTTTATTTTCATCCCAAAAAAATATATATGTATCATTAATACTCACACATTATGGGGAAAATACTAAAAAAATTTAATTGCATTGGAATTTAAATAATTTCAGTTTTTAAAATTTTTTCCATATGACAAAAACCAACTGCAAAAATCCAATTTTGATAATAATGACTAGAAAACTACTAAAAATATTTCAAAATAATCCTTTTTAACTATGATTAGTTTTTCAAAACAATTTATTAGTATTTAGCACTAATATTATTATTCTTTGAATACTGCCAAAAACGTAATTTCACAAAAGTTAATAACCTCACTCTTTAATTTTGAATGCACTTTTACTACTGTCATCTATAAGGATTATTAGTAACTAAAACTTTAAAATGAAATGTAATAGATGAAAGAAACACAGATTTGTCTTGGAGGAGCTCTAATTTAATAGAATAAAGTGGATTATGTTACTTGTTACCAAACTGTAACAGTATGCATTAGAGGGTTAAGTAAGTTTTCAGTTGGTTCTGTTTGGATCAAATTATTCTATTAGAGGATAAAAACGACCGAAAGACGATGTATCATTGAAATGGCCAACTCATTTCGAATTCATGGACAGCATGTTGATGAGAGACATGCTTTAGTATATAAAGTAGTCATTGAAAGGTCCTGAAATGGCGTATTTGAATGATCAGGTGTGAACTGCCTAAACAATAAAATATGTAGATTAAGTGTTTTTTCTTGTTATCTACTCCTTGAAATTGATTTATGTCATGACGTTGTTTTAAGAAATAAAGGTTAATAATAAGTTTCTGTTGAAGAATCAACTTGTTTTAAGGGTTTTTTTTAAAGCCATAAAAATTTGCGACACATACTTTTCTACCATTGAATCAACTGTTTACCAACATGTGTACTTGTGTAGCATAACAGACGTTTTCGCAATATCATACTATTTGGATTTTTGTTTCTTGTGTTATGACTTTTCAGAAACAAATTGTTTTTATGGTAGTTTAATAACGACTTATTAACGCTTAACTTTTCAATGTATAACATCGCTGAGGGTTTAGTTTGAGCCTTTTAGTGCATAATATTGAAGATCTTTAAATCAAATTTATTAAATTTAATAAAATTGCCCATAGTCAACATCCATCTAACCATATATAATTTTTCTTGCAGGCGCATGTTCCCAACCGTTCGAGTATCTTTCTCCGGTGCAGAACTACATACCAAATACTCCGTATACATGGACATTGTACCAGTGGACAACAAGAGGTACCGGTACGCCTATCACCGGTCCTCGTGGCTGGTCGCTGGCAAGGCTGACCCCCCTTCACCGTCGAGGCTGTACCTACACCCCGATTCACCGTTCACTGGCGAACAGCTCAAGAAGCAAGTTGTTTCGTTTGAAAAAGTCAAACTCACCAACAACGAAATGGACAAACAGGGACACGTAAGTTGACCATTTGATTTTGTATGCATAAGTTGCTACTCTACTGTTGAGAATGTAAGTTGTTACCATAGAATCTTGATTTTTTTTGTTTAGAGAATGTAATTGTTTAGGTTGTAGGAAATTGTAACTTGGTCGGTTTAGTGATAGTTTGTAATGAAATGGACAAACAGGGACTCGTAAGTTAACCATTTGATTTAGTAAGTATAATTGTATAAAATGCTACTCTACTGTTGAGAATGTAAATTGTTACCAAGAATCTTAATCTTGATATTTTTTGTTCAGAGAATGTAATTGTTTAGGTTGTAGGAAGTTGTAACTTGATAGGTTTAGTTTTTAAGAAATTCTATACTAGGTATAAAAATGTTATTTTGCGAGAATTTGTTTTTAAAAAGACCTTTTATTTATTTGAAATATAAACCGAAATTAAATTATTTTTCATGATTTTAACTCAAACTACTGTTAAAAAATAACAACTACGTTTTTTGAACTATAGTTATTTTAAAGCTCTCTAACCTAGTTCGATACTATAGAATAAAATGCAACTCCTATTTTTTATTGCAAGTAAATATTGTTATTGTGGCATTGGGATTCTGTAACCCAAGTAACTCGTAAAGCGCAATAAAAAAATTTCAGTCTGGCAAATAAGTTATATTTACTTGTTAATCAAAGAAAACCTCCTCTGAATTTAATAGTGGAGAGTTTATTAAGGGCAATCGCAGAGGTTTCTAATTTCAGCCTGAAAAAACTTAGTAGGATAATTTAAATAACTTCATATTTAAGTTTTGGAATTAAGTATCTTCCTCTAAATCTACTTCATAAACAATTTATCTAAACAACTAACAAGATACCATCTGTCAGTCATAAGACCTCCTAAACATGGGTCTAAAATTAACCTTGAAGGGCACAATACAACACCGCTAAACGCCCCCTAACTACCCTCCCCCCCCCCATCATAACATGTGACACTTAACGCCAGAAGCTAACGATGAAAAATCACCTTCGTACACGCAACTATATCAAAAAACCATCACCGCCAGAGTTGGCTTGTAAAAGAAGACGCCATGATTGAAAAAATAATTTTTTTGCCTGTTCCGCTCACAGACAGGACTGCAAATTAATATCCCATGATAAATATGAGCCTAATAACTTAATATAGGTACATACATCGAAACGCAATGGCCCAAGCAGCTGTAGATCCTAGTTTTTATGTTGGTACGGTGTGTTTTTTTCAATTGGAGAAACACCTCTGGAGTGGTATTTATCTCGTAAGTACAGTTGTTATAGCATGGGTAGAGTCGTCAACGTATTTCAATGAGAGGATAGCCTTTTTAGCAGAAGTGAGAGTTCAAGATAAATTGAATTATTGTAATTGGCGGGGCATTGCGATCTGGCCTAATGGGTTGGTGCTAAGTGGTGAATGAAAACCCGTGGAGGGATTGGAATAGGAGAAAATGGCTCTGTTCTTTTTTTCTTTTTTCTTTCTGTGAGTGGTGGTGGTAATGAAAGCGATAATGGGTAATTGTGTATATTATCCCATAGAACGTTTTCCTCCATAATGTAGACAATTTTCGCCAAACACAATGTTATCACATAACGCACGATATGTTAGTAAAACTATAATAACTAATAAAATGCAATTACATAACAATTAATAAGAAAATAAACACCAATTAAAACTTAAAATAATATAAATAAAAGATCTAATAATAAAAACCTTAATTATACCTGCACAATCTTAATTTGTAGGTTATTACTAGGAAGTTTGAATTAAGTTAGGGAATTATTGGAAAACAACATGACCTCCAGTGTTTTTATTTTTAAATGATGTGGCGATAAGTTTTTGTAAATAATAACTTTGTAGCAGTGTGGTAGGATTTTTCAAATCGTACTAGATGTACGATTGATTTCTTTTGCATTTTTGAAAAGAATACAGCCTTTATTCTTCTTTTGGCATCAGGGAGGAATTAATGATGAACCGTTTTTTCATTAATGTAGTTTGGGGAATTTGTGAATCTCTTTATGCCAGGCTTTAGTTTCGTATTGAAAAGAAAAAAATATTATATTTGGATATTAATAAAGGACTTTAACGAATCTTCACGTTCATCGTAATTTTGTTATTGAAAGTCTTTTTTCGATTTTCCTTCATGGAGGCCTTGAAATCACTTGTACGGTTTCCTTCAATCTGCCAATGAAAAGCAATAAATTTGGTCATAAAATTTCGCTAATGGCGTGGGAAAAGAATCCCCCAATAAAAAAAATACATCATACAATACCCACTGCGAATCGAACCATCGAACAAAGGCAAGCCGCCAATTCTTTAACCAATCATCACAATTACCAAAACACAAAAACCTCAAAATCCTTTGTGACATAAACAACCAATTATCCTGGCACTTTCTCACACCATATTGGCGAGAAAGAAACAATCAAGCACAACGCCATAAAAAGAAAAAAGCCGCCAAGCACAATTGGACAAATATTAATTCGAATGGCCCGCAGTGGCGTGATATTCCATGCCAATAAAGAACTCCCAGATCCAATCAAAGCATATCCCGCATTTATGCGTCCAATGCACCTTTGGTGCGAACTAAAACGCAATAAAGCATTTTCGTTCTGTGTTCCAAAAAAGAACGCTTTGTCAATCGAGACATTACCGCAGAAGAAAGGCGTAAAGAGTCATAAATAAAGCGCCACTTTATACGGACGAGGTGGTCCGAAAGAGAAAGAATAATAATAATGGTAAAAAAATGGTCGTAAAAATGTTCGATTTTCTTTTTTTGGTCTTCCTGTAATAAGTTTTTTTTTGTGTGAAAGTTTTTTTTTATTTGAAAAAAAAAATAGATATAGTTGACTTTCGCAATCGTTTTGTCGTCAAAAGACGTAACTCCACCCGTCGTAAAGCAAATTTAGAAAGCTGGAATGCCTGGAAGTGGGATTTTATTTTATTTTTTGAAGATAAATCAAGTGTTTTTAGTTTATCTCTACTTTTTTTCGTAACCGAGTTTTTAGAAATACTTATAGAATTTCTCGAACTACAAAATCAGTAAAATCTCACGTGTTACATTCCTCTGTTTAGTGTCATTTATTTCTTCGCATCGTTTCGTAACTAGCATTTCTAAACATAATCTTTACAATGTAAAATAAATGCGGACAGACAGACATAACCTTAATAAAAGCTTCTACCTTTTATTTAAAAACCTAGTGTTTAAACGATTTTAAGAAAAGTCGCTTTGGAAGAAATTTTATTCCAATCCCAAAAACCAACTTATTTACCTCAAAACTCGAAGCTGTAAACAAAAGATCCTCTCTTCATGGCGTGAGGCGGGAAAATAACCAATCATCACTAAGTAACAAAAACCAAAACAAAACCTCCCGAAATTGAATCTCTTTGTTTCAGCCGCTTGAACAAAAGCCCCAACGTCAAGGGATGACAAATCGTCTTCTGCCCAGACTCCGCCCCTGGTCGGCGAACTTCAAAGGGTCGGAATTTTTGAGCAGGAAAGGGGCGTGGGTACGCCCTGGGAACGTTAGAGGCTACTGCTGGACACGATTAGTATGGGCTCGATGTTAATTCATGTTTTTTCCTACATTTTTTTTCAATTTTTTTTGTGTATTCATTCCAACAATGTTTTTAGGTGGGAATTCTGTTGAAATTTTGAGGCTTTGAACTGATAGTCCATGGATGGAAAAGGATTGAAGATATTGCAATTCTATGTTTATTCTTTTTGGATTTTTATGATTTTAATTAACCAAATGGGAAATATGAAAGGCTACTGCTGGACACGATTAGTATGGGCTCGAGGTTAATTCATGTTTTTTCCTACATTTTTTTCTTATTTTTTGTGTATTCATTCCTATGTCCATGATTCATTCCAACAGTGTTTTCAGGTGTGAATTCTGTTGAAATTTTGATGCTTTGAACTGACAGTGCATGGATTGAAAAGGATTGAATATATTGCAATTTGCAATTCCATGTTTATTCATAATAGAATTTTAATTAACCAAATGGGGAATGCGAGAGGCTACTGCTGGATACGATTAGTATGGGCTTGATGTTAATTTCTGTTTTTTCCATTTTTTTTCTTTTTTTCTTCATTTTTTTGTGTATTCATTTCATCAGTGTTTTTAGGTAAGAATTCTGTTGAAATTTTGATGCTTTGAACTGATAGTCCATGGATGGAAAAGGATTGAAGATATTGGAATTTGCAATTCTATGTTTATTCACAAATGGGCTCGATGTTAATTCCTGTTTTTTCCTTACATTTTTTTTTCATTTTTTTGCGTATTCATTCCAACAGTGTTTTTAGGTACGAATTCTGTTGAAATTTTGATGCTTTGAACTGATATTCCGTGGATGGAAAAGGATTGAAGATATTGCAATTTGCAATTCCATGTTTATTCATAATAGGATTTTAATTAACCAAATGGGGAATGTGAGTTTTGTTGTGTATTCATTCCTATGTCCATGATTCCTTCCAACAGTGCTTTCAGGTGAGAATTCCGTTGACATTTTGATGCTTTGAACTGATAGTGCATAGATGGAAAAGGATTGAAGATATTGCAATTTGCTATTCCATGTTTATTCATATGAATATTTTAATTAACCAAATGGGGAATGTGACTGCTGGACCCGGTTATTATGTGCTCTATGATTCATGTTTTTCCAACATTTTATTCCCATTTTTATTTTGTTTATTCATTAAAACAGTGTTTTGAGGTGCGAACTTTGCGAAACTTTTTATAGTTGAATTTTTGATGCTTTGAGCTGATAGTTCATGGATGAAAAGGATTGAGGATATTGCAATTTGCAAATTCCTGTTTATCCATATATGGAAATAAAGTCAAATCGGACTTTTACGCTTTGAATGCAAGAGGCTATTGCTGAACACAATTTGATTTTTTTTTGTTTATTCATTCCAAACTCTGATTCATTCATACTGCGTTTTTAGATAGTTGAGAATTTGGTGCTTTGAACTGATATTTCATAGGACGGAAAAGAAAATTATTGCAATTTGCGAATTCCTGTTTATTTATACATGGAAATGGAGTCGTTTTGATTTTTAATTACCCTTTGGAATCTTTGTTGGTAATTTGTATGTGCACATTATTTTTGTTTTCTGTTTATTCCTTCCAACTGTGTTTCCTTGCTAAAGAGTAGAGTTTTATAATATTTGCAAAATTTGTAATGGTGTAATTGGATGCTTTTGAACGAAAATTATTGAGAATGTTGTCATTTTCTACTCCATGGTTATTTTTATACATTGACATTCCAGTCCACAAACCTACTATACAACATTTAGTTAATTTGTTTGACTCTTTCGAAACTACCTAGTTTTATGTAATTTCAGAATGAACCCATTATCTGTTACAAAACCTCTTGACAACAATATTCGTCACCCATTATATATCAAAACCCAGCCAATATTTCACCCACCTAGTTCAGCTTGGCGTTGCTGTTTGGCGGTCATCGGCAGATGGGCGAGAAAGCGAGAGTGGAATGACTCAACTTTCAACACTCCGGCAAATTTCAATGCTTTTCGCCAAATCCAACAACACAGGAAGAAAAAGGATTTCGGCTTTTGTGTATTCCCTGTATCACGCCAGCGCCACAAATCACCGGCGTCAAGTTCGAGTCCACCCTTACCGAAAGCACCGCCATAAATAACTGGCTTCGTGACATCTCACTTGTTATACGGCGAATGTGCGTTTGTCGCTCTGTTGTGTGGAATTTTGTCGGGGGACAGTTGGCCGATTGGAACAAATAGATCCGGTTGTTTGGCAGCCAATGGACTCTGGGAGTCTTTGTTTAAATGCTGGTGGCTGGATGCATAATTAAGGGGGACTGCCAGCCCCGTAGATCTACACTCTCAGAAATGAATACTCAAAAACGACGAATTTTCTTTAATTTTGACGATGCCGTTTACTGGCAAATGCTCCGAGTTTTTCTTTCCCCAAAGTGAGGAAATTTGGTTCGTCATTTTTATGAGGATTCGAATGTCTTCTAATCTAAAGAAATATTTCGTCATTTTTGATCATTTTTTGAGTACAACAATGATATTCAGTTTCCTTAAAATCAAGATACAGAATCGTCAAATCGAGATTGTTAAAGTGAGGATTCGCATTTACTCTAAAGTCACGGGATAGTCTGACAAAATAATCCTCAAAATTAACGAAATGCGGCTTGAGGATTAAGGAATCGTCAAAAGTGAGCGTATTATTTCTGAGAGTGTAATGTATTAGTTTTAAAATCACAACTTTTGCAAAAGAATTGCTTTGCCATGTTATCACCTTTTCACCAGGTATGGGAATCATCATAACATCAATTTGAAACAAAATTGAAAAGAAAATAACATCCGGTTATTTAATTATTTATTGATAAAAGTTTAAATTAGGGTCGCCATCTGCTGGATAATTTTGACATTTTAAAACTTATTTAATTATATATGTTTAATTATATATCTAAATAACATTTTCGTTTCAAATTGGTACCAAAAAATTTAACTTTGGAAGACTATGGCCGAAAAGTTTATTATTATTATTTTTACTACAAAAATAAGTCTCACTAGTTCATGCTTATATTTTCTATCTGCAATCACATTCTACAACAATAATAAACATTAAAACTTTCACCATAAGAGTTTCCCTGAAGTTCAATTTTGTAAATTAAGAAATCGAAAATGCCCTTTTTGTAATTTTTTTTCCCGTTTCCTTCCAGATTGTCCTGAATTCCATGCACAGGTACCAACCTCGCATTCACCTAGTACGAAAGTCAGGCAGTGCGACGTTGACCTCTCCTGCAGAACTGGAAAACGAAGAATTCAGGACGTATATTTTTCCGGAAACCGTCTTCACCGCAGTCACCGCGTACCAAAACCAGCTGGTGAGTTTACCAAATAAACCAATTACCTTTTGGCTTGTTTCAGGTGACGTACTATTTCCTTCCAGCTTTCATTCCTCACTTTATTTCGATTCTGATCTTATGTAACATTGATTCACCAATCGGGGCTCGAGAAAGAATTTATTTGCATTTCACTCTAAAAAATGAATGCTCAAAAACGACGAATTTTTCCTTAATTTTGACGATGCCGTTTACTGGCAAATGCTCCGAGTTTTTCTTTCCTCAAAGTGAGGAAATTTGATTCGTCATTTTTATGAGGATTCGAATGTCGTCTAATCTAAAGAAATATTTCGTCATTTTTGAGCATGTGAGTACAGTAATGAATGAGATCCAGTTTCCTCAAAATCAAGACACAGAATCGTCAAATCACGATCGTAAAAGTGAGGATTCGCGTTTACTCAAAAGACGCGTGATAGTTTGACGAAATAATTCTCAAAATTAACGTATTGAGGCTTGAGGATTAATGAATCGTCAAAAATGAAAGTGTTATATCTATAAACTATTTTCGTGCTAAACAGTTTTTTATTTACACATATTATTCTTATGAAATTGTTAATAATAAATTCCCAATTTAGTTAAGTAAAGTTTGACCTTTTGTGCTAGTGCTGCAGAAGTTTTTTTTTGTTTCTTTCTTAAAAGTTTTCCAAGTATTACATGGAAAGTTTCAGTTCTTGAGTAGTGCAAGAAAAATACTTGAATGAAAATTAAATTTTTCTCAAGCCTCGATTTTTTGAAACAATGTCACTTGGGAACAAAGCACAGATAGAAGGAAAGGCAAAAATTGAAACCGTCACTTGAAACTAGCCAATTAGAGGCTCGATGAGTTATGAGGACAAATGTCACAACTAATGATCTCATTTACAAGAAACTCATTAAAATCGAAACGTTATTAATCTGTATTTTTAATGACTAGTACAATCCAGGAATTTGAATCTGAATGTTAAGTAACTTATGGAAGATAGCAATGAAAACTCTGAATTACTATTGAGGGAATGACTTGCGCTTTTGTGCTTGAGATGCGTTGAATAAATGTTTACATGAAAAAATGATAGGAATCAAATGTCATTAGATTACATATAGTGGATGATTAATGTTTTCAGAAATATATTTTGAAGCGTCTTTATGATGTAAAAATGATTATTTTGCTTGTTAAGATAACAAAAGGATTTTTAATAAAAATTGCCGAACGCTTGAAGATGATACGATTTTAAAGAATTAATGATTGTATAAGCAACTCAGCAGTTTCAAAAGTTAAACGGTGACAGTGAATTATGTGCAATGTAGAATTGGTTTATAAATAGATTTAAACAACATAAAATTTTCAACAATTAATAATGCTACAATTACATTCTTTTAAAATGTTAAAATTAAATCAAAACAATGCTAAAACTTAATTAATTCCAAAAATAGACAAATTTTAAACTTAAAAAACCTAAACCAACCCTTTTAAGGAAAAAAATAATTATTAAACTATTTTTTTTAACAAAATTGTTTTTTCTTTCAGATTACCAAATTAAAAATTGATAGCAATCCATTCGCTAAAGGTTTTAGAGATTCTTCAAGACTAACAGAACTAGAAAGGTGAGTTTTTGATTATTTTAGTTTATTTGCTATATTTTAGGATGATAGTTTCATTTTCTTAAAACCTACATTCAAGAAACAAATTTATAAAAATGTAATCATATTAAGGCTAAATTAAAAACCCCTTTTTACAAAGACACCTATAATGGGGCCGGACAAAGAATTATCTAACTCTAAGAAAAACCGAAATTTAGATTCAATTATCAGTCACAAAAGCATCCATACGACTCTCTATTCTTAACTTAATGTACTTCCGCGAAAAGAGGTATAGCAATCACAGGTAGCAGCTTCATCTTACGCGGGCTTTTTCACTTAAAAACAATCATTATCCTTTCATATTTGAAGTGTCAAAGGGTGTGCCTCACTCATCATATAAGATCTCTATTGGTAATATTTTAGGTATTTTTGACAAGCTGTTTTTCTTTGTTTTGTTAGTTATTTTGTTTTTTACTTGTCTCTTCCCAACAACTAATCTTTATGTTTTAAAATTCAATTTATAAACAAAGTTATTTAACAAGAAAATTATCTTGTTTGATAAAATTAAATAATATTCCAATTTAAGAAGCAAATATTTCAATGTTAAGAATGGTTTTTAAATAGTATTTAGATTTGTGATAGCTTTCGCAGCATATCTGCAATGCTGTAAACTAACAATCATGCATTTAAAAAAATATTAATATATGACCTGTTTGTAGGGATAGATACAATTTTAAACTGTTGTAAGTCAAAAACTTCTTTATTGTACTTTATAAATTTTTTCACAATTGAGACAAGCTTTAAGTTTCTATTGACGGATTATCATTACAAAATAGGTAATTTTTATCAATTAAATTAATTTGGCATTCAAATCAATAGCGATCACAACAGTTTTTTTTAAAGCTATAAACAGTGAGAAAAAAATAATTTATGTTCTCGAAGAACAACAACTTCGAACTCACATGCGAAATATATTTTACATATAAAAAAAACCTATTATCGGTCACAAAATAAACCGGTATAAAATAACAAACATTTCCATACCCACCAATCTAACGGGATGCCAATTTGGTAGCATAATACCCAAAACCTGGAAGAATATAGGGAGTGTCCAGATGACGTATCTGACACAGTTTCAGCGTTTCTGGTAGGCAAAATGATTCCTCAGGGTCACCCCACACGGAGTGAGAGACCATCAATTTAAATAAATTATTCAGATCTTTTGTTTGATGGGTATTCACTTAATTCAGATGTTGTGTTGTAGCACAGGTTACACCTTTCTTTATTGTTTTTTCGTTGGTGTTTGTGATTGTGAACGTTTTGCTGGTAGTTCTGGTATTTTAATTGCTTTTGATGGGTTGTGGTCCTTGGGTGTCTTGGGAGTTTTACATAATTTGACATAATGCATAATTTGAATGGGCTGACCCCGTTAAAGAGTAATTTAATAAAAAAAAGCAGCAAATAAGCATTCTTGAGCAAAATTGAGTATATTTTTAAAACATCAGTACGAAAAGTTTTGAATTCACTCTACTTGTATCCGTATTGTAAGTGCATTCTTTGCTGAAACATATACTCAGCATATATATTTATATATATTCACTTTTCCTGCAATAAAAATCTTTCCCGAATTCTTTTTTTCCCTCCTTCGAATGTCTGATAATATATGTATTGCATCATTTTAATACATTGTCAAACAATTTATTAATTGTTTGTAACTAACATTTCTACCACCAAACAACGATTCTAATTATCTTTTTTAGATAACAATATATCTAATTTCCTCGATAAACATGTTACGATTTTTGGGTTTAAATTGAGTTTATTTAGCTTAAAGGTTTCAATTTTCTTGTTTTCTATTAAGTAGAATTCATATTTGGAGTCGGGTTACATATTTTTTATTCATTTCAATTTTTCTATTTTATTCCGTTTTATTGCTCCTTGCAAACAAAGAAGTCTTTTTACATATAAAACACATTTTTACACAACGCCCCGATTCTTTGAAGCAAGATTAAAATCACCACCAAAGCGAATTGACGCTCCTTCCTCTGATGGCCTTAACTGTTCTCACAGGCGAGGTGACAACTACATTTAACAACTCGCAAAAGAAACATTTGATCTCATTCATAGGATACAGAAGAGTCAGAAACAGAAAAATAGAGATCTTTGAGATAAATATTAAAAAAAAATTCCAAACCATTTACGGGTTCCCTAAAGAAACCCATAATCAACATTTCTTCTCTCAGCTACCAATTTTGTAGATATATGACAACGAAATCTTGCTTTTTTTTTGTGGGACCTCCCACATCGAGACCAGGGTTCGAAACCGGAGTCTCGTTAATTGACTTCTTTCATCTTCTCTGCATCTTTTCCGGATCGGCTTTCGCGAAGATGCCTGCTGCTGATGACGGCCGGACACGGCTCATATCCTGACACCCGACACTCGTGCCACCCACAGATACACAAGGAGGGAAGCCAAATGGGTAATTAAGAAGTCGCCAAGAGGAAAAGACTTCGCCAAATGACACACAAAATCCCACTTTTAGTAATGCCAGTTGCACAGAACAAAAATAAATGACAGACGACTTATGACATGACTTTAAGCACAGAAGACACCTTTTCATAACTGGACATACACACTGTAAATAGTTGTTGTGTAACGTTTCAGCTTCATAGAGTAACGTTACAATGATTTTTTTTTTTTTTGAGAAACGTTACGTTACAGCATAAATAAGGAGTTAACTCACTAAAATCGATGGCATTCTCTGGTTTCATTGAGTAATGTTACATCGCAAAATATTTGTAACATTTTACACTTGTTTACTTGGTAAATGTAGTGTACAGTCACATCACTCACTGCATATTTTAATGAAACAGGAAAAATCCCTTTTGTAAACTTGAAATGTTTATCTCTTTAAACTTTTTACTATATCCCCAGTCAGAACAATTTCATTACAATTAAAAACTGTCTGTAAGATACATTCTAACACAGCCTTAAAATAGATACGTACTTTCTACCTATTGTACCGATTAATAACCTTCTATCGGTACAATATGCTTTATACGTACTAAACTCTCGAGAAAACTACAAAAGCACATCAACAAGTTTAGGATTTAATATATCTAACTATTGAGTTCGTTATGACAACAATTATTTAGCGTTTTATGGGCAAAATTTTATAGCTGCGTCTAAACTGGCTATGACATTCCTAAGAAATATAAACATAAAACTCAGCAACTAAAAATATTCCAACAATTTCAAATTAGAGATTCCAGAACACTTCGCCAACAAGTCGATGGTTCATGAAGTCTAGAAACCTCCCTCGTAACAGAAGTCATGTTTAACTTGCTTGTTTTTATTTTCTCAACTTTGTCGTCTGTCCGCACTTGGAGACATGCGGGATTATATTTTTTTTCTTCAGCAAACCCATTAAAATTCCGTATTTCTTATGCGCTTTTTTTCTGTGGTATGTCTACTGGGAAAAGGTGAAAGTTAATTAGGTTTCTCCTTCTCTAAGTCAAGTTTTGTGAGAGCCAGATCTGGTTCGACGGATTACTCTCAACTTGGTATTAGTCCAGTTGAAGATTTGCATTGAAACATAATCTTTTGGTTTAGACAAGATTCTATGATGAATTTTTTATGTAGTTATTAAAATGTAATTTGTATCTTTTTTTCTGATGTGATATAATTAGATTTGAATTCTCTGATTTCCCGTATTTGCGCCTGCCTAAATTTTCTTACAAATTGATATTTCCATAAGTACCATAACACAAAAAAACGTGTGTTCTGAGGAACACGAATAGCAAATTGCATTATCGTGTAATTTAAAAACAAAAATTGCGCTGATGGCATGTACTAACACTAATCTTTGTTCAATTTTTGTACTGACCATGCGTTAATATTTAGTCGCAATGCAATTTGAGTACAGTTTCAACGCAACTTGTAACAACTATGAAAAACACAATTTTTTATATATAGAAAGTCAACACAAGTTTTTTCTGTGTACTCATACATTTTTGAAGCAAACGTTAATATGTTGAAACAATTAATGATTACACCATCTGTGTAGATTGTCTCTCATGTTCAGAACCTTCTAAAGCCCCTGAGGAATTACAATTTTCAATCATCATCGATACTTAAAATCTAAACCAATTTATAATCCAAGCCAGTCCAACCTTTTGGATGAAATGGCTTCCTCCATAATCTTCTAAAACCCCTGAACAATTTCAATTTGCAATCCTCATCAATACTTAAAATCCATCAACACTGGCCCTCTTGAGATCTGAATACAAACCTGTTGAAGATGCTTACACGGTAACTTAATTTGCATCAGGGCGCCCGAAGTAGCTTCAGCAAACAAGGCAAATTGATATCAATGGTACCTTCTATGATGCCCATCTATTCGATATCCACCGCGAAAAGATATCAGAAGATATCAGTGACTCACCACCTCAGACCGAGGTCAACCTAACCCAATTTGGTAAACACAGTCGACAGCTTGATGCATCGGCCTGGTGTAATGAATAGATAGCGCACTTATTTGATTACAATACTTGCTAATGACATGCGCTGAAAAGATATGCAGTGTGTTGTGGATAAGTCTGGCGAGTGTTAAATTTGTGAAATTTCCCCAGGGACGATAAGGGGTTGTGGAATCTTCAAAGCTGGGGAAATAAATGCGATCCCACTAAAGTTAGAGGTTCTCGCAATTTTTCGTTTCTTGGCCCAAAACTGAATATGTTTGTTGCTCGCAATCTGAAATTCCCAGTTCATTTTTGAGAGAGTGTATGAAAAATGATATACCATTTTGGTCACATTATAATTCAAACGTATAAAAAGAATTCCAGATTTGAATTTTGCACCCTGATTCTTCGCACAATTTCTCAATCAATTGGCGGAAGAAGGTCAAAAGCTCAAACACCTACTTTTACTTTTTTATTGAAATTTGCTCGAAATACAAATTTTAACTGAACTTATAATTGAATAAAGGACATTATT
The DNA here is from genome assembly GCA_023701765.1 of Hylyphantes graminicola. Classification (NCBI taxonomy): domain Eukaryota; kingdom Metazoa; phylum Arthropoda; class Arachnida; order Araneae; family Linyphiidae; genus Hylyphantes; species Hylyphantes graminicola. The sequence continues at coordinate 67,174,778 of CM043119.1, forward strand.
TATGCACATGAACACAAATTAGACAATAAACGTTTCATTGATACAAAACTTTCCAAGACTATTTTTGTCCTTAGCAAAAAGAACTCAATATCAAGTTGGCTATTAGTTATTGAGTGTTTATCGTATGTTGTGGTGGGTTTCGAATTTGAGAACTCAATTTCTGGCTTCTGCGAGAGAGAAGAGAGCGAGTGACAGATGATTTAGCGCTAAAAGGGTGTCTAATATTAGTGTTTTGGCGTGGTTTACCATGGTAATGCACGAGGCAGGGGAGATCATGTGTCTTTTTAAGTGCCTTAATCTCGCTTGGCTGTCAGTGAAATAGACAGCAATGAGGTTCGAGGTTTATTGGAGGCTTTTTTGTTGAAGTTAGCCTTAGCCCAATAATTTTAGCGTGTACGCTGCACAGGAGTATTGACATCCTGCAATGATCTATACTCAATTTTAAAATGGGTTGTGCTTATCACGTTTATAGTTTGTTAATTTCAGTAAAGTTTTTTTTATGAAACAAAAAGTTACAACATGCACCGAGGCATAAGCCACATAACATGCATTAACAACAGATTATAAAATGTTTTATATAATCAAAAGGACAAAACAGTGAGAAACAAGATTAAAGACAAAAATTCGAGAATAAAAAGAAGTAAGGTGTGGTGCAGTAAGGTGTTAGTTATTCTAATTATCTTTGTTGCGTGGTCCAGTAAAAAGCGAAAGAGTAAAATTCGGACAAAGTATTTATTTGTAAGTGTAAATTAGTTTAAATTGCCAGAGTTGAAATTAGTGATGGTTACCATAATTAGGTTAAATTCGAAGAATAACATTCAAAATCTGTGCTTCTAAATTGCTTTCAAGTAAAGTTTTAAACGTTTTAGATATTTTTTACTGTTTGTTTAGAATTCATTTTGTAGTCACCCATCTTTATTTTGGAAGTTGTTGAACTTTATTTTCAAAGCGACTATTAAATTTTACACTCTTTTCGTCTTTCAAGCTTCCAACACTACTTTTTAAGAGCAAATTAACTCTAATATCAACAAATAAAAGAGTGATGGCAAGTTCTGCCTATAAACTTAATGTTGTTTAACAAGTTTTCATTCTTTGTTTTCAGTGTAAAAACACCACATTATATGTAATCAGCTTTGTACTAAAATTTACCGTAACATAAAAAAAAACCCAACCGGTTTCAAATACAATTCTGAAATTATGCATGCCTATTTCTAAATATCCAATTCAACCTAAGAAAAGTAGCAAAACACCTGCATATTTCAAAATTATAATGGAAGCTTATTCAGTGTACAATTAATTTTGACTAGAAAAATAGGAAAGTAGGTCAAAATTACGAAGTCATAATTAGTTTTCTTTAAATTAAAAATTAAATTTTATAATTTCTATATTTATTTTTGTTTGTCCAGAATTTAAATATAATTATTTAATTAAAATGCATTTAAGTTAAAACATATTCTTTGAATTCATTGAAAGCAATTGTCCCCAACTGCCTATTTCTATTCTTCTTGTAGCTTTAACACTGACAAAACTCGCAATGATACCAAGACATATAATACAGCACCAATTACTACAAACGTTAACTCTATAGGGGGGAAAAGCAAACGCACTTTTTATGGAAGGAGTTTTCCTACCATTAAAGCTTACCACAAAAGCAATTAGAAAACAAAACCAAAACAATAATGCTGATCGAGTAGAGGAAGGAATATTCATTTGAGGTAGGAAGATGGCCTAATACCTGTAGGCCTCTTGACCCATAGATCTAGGGGTACAAAATTTGAGTTCTTTTCAGAGGATATCTGCTTCTAGTTTCAGATATTTCCATTTCCTCCTAAGCACCTGCTGAATCTGGTTGACTGTTATTAATGTACACTAAAATATTTCTCGCTTCTAATCTCCTTGCATAAAAAATCAAAAATTCAAAAGCCCAAATTTTCTCCGTTGATTATGCGTACCTGAAATAGTTTCAGTAAGCTTTTTGTCCAGGTTCGGTATCATGTTCTTGCCGCAAATTATTTATATTTTAATCAGTTGTAACTTATTTTAGAATCATCTATAAAGGAAACGTAATTGCAAGTTTTCTCAGAAATATCACAATTATACCGTTACACAATTTGATTTATATTGTTTTCAACATTGTAAGGTTACTTAATGATACCAAATGTCCCTTTGATATTGAATTGACATCAGAAGTATCATATTTCATTGTGTGCTACAATGAGATCTTCTTTGAAATGGGTTGAAATTAATAAGTCTTGAAGTGATATACGATGTTGCTACTATAAGCTTGCTTCGGGTGTCAGCTCCGCCAATTGCCCGCGGCTCCAAATTACGAGTAATAATCGTGATAAAGTTAACAAAGCTAATAAGTGGCGCTACAAAAGCAGTTGTATAACAATGGGGTGTTGTTTTCTTTAGCCCCCTGTAAAAGACGTGTGATCGGGATTGACACAAGTCCCCGCCTACCCCTCTGTAAAGGTGTGTAGCCTGTTATTGAGGCGGCGGCATTTGAGCCCTGTGATCTAGGCCCGCCGATAAATGGCTGTCACGACAAGATGGATGGCTAAATTCAATCTACGGATTTTTTGAGGTTTTTTTTTATTCGCACCTTTACTTGTTCAACCTGTAAAAAGGCTCCAAGTTCGCTGGGGGATTTCCCATTACGTATCTTTGTTTCAATATTATAGTGTAAAAAGAAGCTTGCATGGAAATCGTTCTGTGGACTTGACTTCTTTTGCATTTAGTGATTCGTGCGAAGAGGATGGTTACTTTGTAAGGATGGGGTGGCTTAATGAAAATGAACCAGTCTGGTGCCGCATTCCGAAGCAGTTTTTCTTTCGTGTGATGCTTCCCTTGATTAATAAAGCATTCTCTTTTATTATACCTGGTTACAACACGCTTTCTAATTTAATAACATTTATGAATGATACATTTAAAATAGGTGAAAGTTGTTTTGAAAATTAAGGGAATATATTCAAAGTTGAAATTTAAAAGTTCCATGATAAAAAGACATAACATTATAATCTTAAGACGCCGTTGATTAAGCTCATATAATGATAAAAAAAATCAATGTGGGATAGTCGCTGGTCGGTTTGTATTTACTATTCAAAGAACGAGATATTTCGTTTCAATTAATTCTGATATTACTAGTATTTTCAAAATATTTGTTTTAATAAGATTGTTGGAAGGTATTAATTTGACACATATCGATTAGTTTACCTTTTCTTTGCATATATTTATCATAAGGCATACATTAACATCTCCCTTTTCTTCTCTTTCTTATTCTAGCCTAGAACTACAGCAACTAAACATGTATGGTTCTTCCAGGGAGACCATGGAATCCATGATGGCCGAGCACACCTACTCCAGAACCCCTCTCAGGCCTTTCATCGATATGGACCGCGAAGAGATCAACTACTTGATGAGGGAAGGTCTCGCCAACCGCGGTCCGTTCCTACCTTTACCCCTACAAGCCTTCAGACCACCAACCCCGGGCTATCCAGGATCAGACCCTTACCACATGCAACAGTATTCGCTATCCAGGGCCGGGGCCATGATGCTACAGCCACAAGTTCTGCAACACTTTGCGGCAGCCGCTGGAGGACCATCAGCCTTGTCTTCGCTGAGCCACTACAACATGTTGATGAACAATATAGCTTCTTCTGGAGCTGGGCCTGGGGCCTATCCTACACCTATCAGACCGCTACCTAGTCAGACAGATTCGTCGCCAAGCAATCACAGGTACATGCCGTACATGTTCCAAAGACGCGAACACAGCAACGGCAACGCCAGCGAGAGTAGCAGGCTGTCTTCGTCGCCAAGTGGGATGAGATGAGGAATGAAACTTTGAGACATTCGCCATCTCAATTGGCTTCATATCTGAACTGTCAAAAGCCAATGGCTATTGAGTGAAACCAAAGCCAGTGATGTTGATATAGACCAAAGCTGTGGTTTGGATTCTGAATTACCAAGTTATTGGCGAAGATTTTTTTTTGGTGCAATGGACTTTGAAAAGTTTGGTGAGTGTTCCTTGTGGCATTATGGCATTAACTCAAAGAAGCTGAACTATGCTTTTGTGATCATTTACTTCTGGATGATAGTATATTCCCCGAGTGAGTTGAAAGAAAAAGTGCTCGTGTAACAAATAAATGTGTTCAGTAAAAATCAAGTTCGAGAATTGGCAAAAAACTCTGGACTGCATTTTTTCGATTTAGAGGACCTATTCGAAATGGTTTCATCTCATTGTGTACATAGAACACATCCTCAGTACAATTCACGGTATTTGTGAGAATGGAATAACTTCAAAGTTGCATTCTAAATATTCAAAATAAAAGAATCGATGGTTACTTTTTACTTAACTTATAGTGCAAAGCCATTTAAATGTTAAAAAGTCTCGTAAATTTTAAATTGTTAGTCTATTTAAAACAACACTAATGGAAACGTTTTTAATAGTTGGATGATTATGTTTGAGTATATTGTTTGATTCATACACTTCAAGAAACGTGTTAATGTTATAGCAATATTATTTTGAAAGCAATTCTTTTTAACAGAATTTGTATTAGAATTTTTGCATATCATGACATTTATTTTATTATTTCATCAATAAACCATTTTAGTTTAATAATAATATTTCTATAACTTTAAATACTTAATTCAAAATTAAGCTATTATGTTTGTTAAATCTTTTATAATTTGCACTAAATTTCAATTGTTTCTTGTTGAAATTCGAAAGAGAGAAATTGTGAAGCATGTAAAAATTGTATTAATACTCAAAATTTGTTCCTTAAATGTTATTGTAAAGTATTTAAATGCTGATATAGAATGAATATAACATTATTGTACCAAAGATTGTGATTGTGAATTTACTGAAATTATATTATAATTATATGCTTTATTATATAAAAGAAACCTAGTTTGAAAATCATTTAAAATTATTTATAAGTTTCATCCTAGCACTTGTATGGATTGTTTATCTCGGCAATAGTTTGAAAAAAAGTTTTTTTTTTCAGTATGTATTTGCTTGATTGCATACGAATTTAACCATTTAAAGATTTATCTATATTAAAAAAATTCCATTTTATGTACGAATACTACAATCAATATCCTGAATATATTTTCAACCTTTTTGAGCAAATTATTTTTGGTCGGTAATCTTTAAAATGTATTCAGCTCCAATTAATAAGATTTTTTAAAGATAATAACTATATATTAAATAACTGTGTGATTTGAGATGACATGCATTTGGCTTAGCGCCGAAAAATTGGCGATTCATTGGCGATAAAAACTTATTTGGTGATGTGCTTGGCGATAATTATGCTACGCAATGCATACAAGTGCAAAATGTTAACTTTTCAAGATGAAGTATAAACCGATGAAATTGATTTACTGACAACAAAATTAAATCATAATAGATAAAAAAATTCTATATTAATGTACATACTTTTATAGATCTTATAATAAGTTCATATCAATTGAAAAAATAAATAGTTCGAAGGAACTTAGTCATACACAATTATAAGAGAGTTTGTAACAATTCTGATTTTCATGTATGAGATTCTACTTGTATAATCGGATTTAGTCTTCAAATTTGGTAAAATTTCCCATTTAATGACAATATCCGAATTAAAGTTGCATTTTTTTGTGATGAAATAAATGAATTTTTTCTTGACTTGTTGTTTGTGTTGTTCATTAAGTAGTTAATTTTTTTTATTCGTATAACTCAGGGGTGTGTATGTAAAGAGCAGGTGAGGAGGACAGCCTTTATCCTCCCACAGATCCTCTAAAGAATAAATATAATTTATTCAAAAGTTATGATTCCATTTTTTTACTTAAATTTTTATTTAAAAATATAGATTTTTCTTCCCTGCTTTTCACCATTTCATTCTGGATGCATAAGGAGTCTATTTCACAAATTTAAGTTACTTAGGCTAAAAATAAAAAAATTGGATTGATAAGGTAAAAAAATATTGCTGGCTGATTAAAAGCATTTTTGCCTATGGACCAAATATATCTTCGCCTTTATCTCCCAATGCGGCATTAAAATCTGCATGATTAAAACACACAAGTTGGCTTATTAATTAGTGAACCAAATGGTCGCAGCAAACAGCCAAATCAAATATTTCAAGGATTCGCTATTTTTTTCTTTTCCAAGAATCGTAACCTATCCGATTTAAAAAAGATTTATGAGGGTTTGATATTTTCATGCTTGAAATGCATCTTTAATTTTCCTATTTTTACTATTCTTTCCAAAAAGTTTGGCTCCGATCTCTGAAGGATCCTTTTGCCTCCAAAGCATCTCGGATGTCAGCTTCGCTAATCTGCATAGCAGCTCACAGCAGTCCAATGACGTCACATGACAAATAAAAAAATATCATTACATTTCCATTAAATCAATGAGGTTTTTTTTAAATGATCAGTCGAATTTAGAACCATTTGAGTCGAATAATCCTGCCGTCTCCTAAGTTATACCCTAGACAATTATTAAAATCCTTTTAAGAGGTCGTCTTTCATCAATATTTATGGTAAATTTAATTATTCAAGGAATACAAAGGTTTAAAATCATTGAGTCTGACAGATTTTCTATCTCTCTCTAGCCGAACAGATAACTTTTGATTTTTACTTTTTTTTTTAATTCTCAAATTATTGAGCCATTGTAAAATTCATGCAATGAAAGAAAATTGACATTTTTCCAAAATTCAGATAGTTGGTATTTATTACAAGTGCATTAAATAACCCTTAAATTTTACAATTTTCATGCCAACATTTAAATATATTTCATGTTGATACATACTCTAATTTAATAATTATGCATTTATTACTTAAAGTCACTTCAAATGTATTTATTTAAATATAATGGTTTCGTATATAGTCAAAAACCTAGGAAATGTTCTTTTAAAGAACTTACTTGAGGTTTTTGAAAAATCAAGATTTGAGATCAGCTATGAATGACTGGAAAATGAATGTATACAATTTCTGCAATTCATTCTTTTAATAAAAATCATTGTTTGAATAATACATTGTTTTTACATTTGTGGTTTTTCTTCACAACAAAGATTTTATTAAATGACTTTATCAATTGTTCTCCAATTTCAATTTTCATTGTCGAAAAATGTTTAGAAACATTAGAAGCATCCTAAACAGTCTAATATTATTATTTTTAAAAAAATCAATTTCTTCAGAGGGAAGTTTTTAGTCCAGATAATAATACAGATTGATATTCTTGTATTATGGTATAAGATATAAATCACGGAAAATCAACAACATAATAATTTTCGTAATATATCCTTCGATAATTATCGCATGACTAAACAGAACACACACAAAATATAAATATTAAACTTACGTACTTACATTGTACAATACAGCAGCTCTACAGGCCAGGGAAAAAATGCTTTCAAAATTATACCTAACAATGTACTTTTTTTATTGAATACAAAACTCTAAAAACTCGTGTATTGATTTTAAAACATTTACTTCAACAATACTATTCTATCCAAATGTCAGCAAGCCTACCATTGTTTCCCCTAATTGCACAAAATTCGTATTTTAAAATTATATTATATTATGTGGATATACAAAAAAGTTCAATCGAAAGTTGCACCCACTTCAACATAAGCCATTGTAAAAAAAAATCTATCGTTGATGTTTGTGGCACGCGTAACCCTTTAAAAAGAATGTTCCACATTTTTTCCGAGCGGAAACCGAATTTCTTCTAAAAGGTAGTCAATGAATCGAAGCCATTAACAACACATTAACAACGCAAAATAGTACTGCGTGCCGCTAACGTACCACAAGTAGAAGTAGGCGGAACGTTTACCCACCGGATACAATATTGGATTGTGTGATCTATACAACAAGGCCCAGCAATTGAGCCTGCTGACGTGGGGTTATGTATTTTTGTGAGTCCGAACAAAAGTGGCCAGATCGGCACGAGCCAATACATTGTGCATTTTTAGAATCAAGAGTGGGGTTTTGTTATGAACAGAGTAAAATTGCTTTGTTAATGGGGGAACGTGGGTATGTGTCAGGGCACCGACAATTTTTTGTCTACTTCTGACTATAGTAACAGACAATTACTTCGCTTGTTCGGACTTTTAGACAATTTTCAAGGGTATGCGACAATTAAACGGTTTCGCGTGTCACACGACAGCTTCGTTCAAGGAAATTAATCCACAATGAAAGAGAAATTTGAATTGTATGATCCGACGGTCTTGGCTTGTATCATATTTACCGGATATCGGATATAAATTTTTTTTCGATTATATGATATTGCGTTATTCATTGAAACTAAATTGTTACGCGTGCCCCCTTCTACAGGAAGTTGGACTACCCGCTAAGCTTAAATATTTGTATATACTTCTTATATGCGAATTATAGTTAGCATTCAAATATCGCACATGATAATGTGTTATTTAGGCATGACAATTGAGCCCCTGCTGACGTATATGAAACGTATTGTTTGTTACCAAACTAAAGGGGCCTGATAGGCACGAGCCTATATTGTGCATGTTGAAATAAAGATTAGACTTTTGTTAGGGGCAGAGTTAAAATTGCTTTGTTATATATAAAAAGATAACATTGTAACAGATAACTTTTACAAAAGCAACAAATTACATAGTTAATTCGGGACGCGTGGTTGATAATATAATTCTACTTATGACTTGTATCAGGTAATTACTTCGCATGTTTCGGACTTTTAGACGATTTTCAATGGTATGCCACAATTAAACGGATTCGCGTGCCGCACGACAGCTCCGGTGAATCAACAATGAAAATATAGAAATTCGAGCTATATTCGACAGCTTATATCATATTTACCGGATGTCGTTTATATATTAATGTTTGCATATTTATGTATCTTATAGATATTGTGTTATTCAAGAACAGCAACTAAAGGGTTACGCGTGCCACAGTCAACAGGAAGTAAGATCCCCCCCCCCCCCCCGCCTGCCTTTATTTATTCTGTTTACTTCTTATATGCGAATTACAGTTAGTATAAAAATATCGTACATGCTAATTTGTTACTTAGGCACAACAATTGAGCCCCTGCTGACGTATGGATTGTGCATTCTTGGCTTCCGAACAAAATCAGCAAAATCGGCGCGAGCCTATATTGTGCTTCGTTATATAAACTACCTTTTATAAAAGCAACAGATTACATTGTTAATTCGGGACGTGTGGTTGACAATCCAATTCCACTTATGACTTTTATCAGGTAATTACTTCGCATGTTCGGACTTTCAGATCATTTTCAATGGTATACCACAAACGGTTTCGCGTGCCGCCGATATCTGGTTCAAGAAATTAACTTCAATACAATAGAAATTTGGGTTGTATTCAACAGGGGGCTTCTATCATATTTGCCGGATGTCGTTTATAAATTACTGTTTGCATTTAAATATCGCATATGTTATTCAGGGACAACAACTAAAGTTTACACGTGCCACAAACTGCGTCGCTAAAATTAGTCCGCAATAAAACGGAAGTATGACTGCTTCCTTCATTATATTAACCTGTACTTATTATATGCGAATTAGAGTTTGTATACAAATATCGTTTATAATTGAGTTATTTTGGCACAACAAATAAGCATGCTGACATATGGATTTTGTTTTGTGGTATAATTATAAGGGCAAATTCGGCACACGTCTACATTGTGCAATTTAGAATGCTCTTTGCTGTGAAGAGTTTTTTATTTTTAGCAGAGTACATTTGCTGTGTTTCGTAAAGTTAACTTTTACAAAGCAATAAATGATATTGTTGATGTCAGATTCGCGGTTGTTCCGGCACCAACATAAACGATTACGCGTGCGTTTCATGAAATTAGTTTACAATGAATGGGAAATTTACCGGATACCGTACTATATAATTAGTGTTTGCATATAAGTACTATATAACATATGTGATTCTGCGTTTTTTATTAACAACAATTAAACACTCAAGCGCGTCACAGACAACATCAATGAAATTACACCATGCCCCCCTCTGATTTGTCATCACAGTGTGATGGTATACGTGCTACTATCACCTTATAATTTGAAAATACATGCATACGATGCAAAAATAATTGTGTGGTACTGGCTAAAAGGATTGCATAACTGGCAGATATTGGATGGACCCAATTTCTGTTTCCCGATATATTGGAATAAGTTTAACATGCGATTCTGTGTTTCTTGAAAGCATCAATTTCCTGTAAAACAAATATTGCAACACTGTTATGTAAAAAGTTACCTCAAGATGTGCTGTAATTTTGCAGATATTTTTAAAACATTTTTCTACATTTATAGTTAATAATGAGACTGGTAACTTTACAAACTTTTTGGTGTATATATTCACTGTTACAATCATCTACATATCATATTCACAATTATCTTTGTACTCAATTATTGATTCAGAATCACCTTTTTCATTTCATTCCACTTTAACAGAAATTCAATAATTTTTGCCTATAGAAAAAAGTAACCTGAAAGCGACATCAAAAGTTTTGATCCTGTGTTCAAGGTTTTTGATGCTAAAAGTACGACCTGCGCCTAGATATTTTAAGAAAACGAGAAGATCCTATTTTAAAAACCTATCGCTACCATAAAAAAAACAGACATATTTCTTCCAGTATAAAACCCGCATCAATCGAAACCTCATTCACATCTCGAGGCTTATTTCTCGCGGAATGGCGCGAAAACTTCACAAGAAAATTTCACATCCAAAACGTGAGGAACATAAAATTCCCGCCACATCAAATTACTTTTTTATTCACCAACAACATTTCCCAAGGAGGAAAAAAAAAACTCATTTTAATGTTTTTCCAAGGGTTGAGTTGGGGGTAAAAAACTGGGGTTTTCTCAGAAGCAGAGGGGTACAACGTCAGAAATAAAGAGTTATAAAATATTTTTGCTATTTACTTTCATACCTAATCTTAAAACTTACTTTTTGTAAAGTTTTTTATGAAGCCAATTTTTTTTTCACCCCTATTTAATTGATCTCTTTGCATCGAAAATAGTATAAGCATCTTTTGCGACTTTGAAGATAGTTAATTTCGTTAGGTAGGTAGGTTTGAAGTATCGTCGCACTAGAGCTACACGGGGCCATTGGCGACGGGCGTCGTATTTTAGAACCTCAGTCAAGTGACGAGCCGACACCTGAGCATGCACCCAACGCAACGGTAATGGGACAAAATATCGCGGCCGAAATATCGCGGGCCAAAATATCGCGGCCGAAATATCGCCGGCCGAAATATCGTGCGCCCAAAATATCGCGGGCCCAAAATATCGCCGGCCAAAATATCGCGGGCCAAAATATCGCGGGCCAAAATATCGCGTGGACAAAATATCGCCGTAAAGTAAAAATGGAGTGGATTTAGTGAATTTTATGGTGTTTGGCAGTGAGAGAGAGTTCGATGGTAAAATGGTATTACTTATCTAGTACATTGTGATGAAGTTCGGTTTTACCTATTAGAGCCTGGATTTTATAAAAATGTATTTTAAGTCATGCATTTTTTTTTGTTAGGACAATTTAGTCACGAGGTGGGTTTAATGGGTTAAGGTTTTATATTTGAACTTGATTTTTAGCTCTATGGTTAAAATGGTATTACTTATCTAGTAAATTGTGCTGAAGTTCGGTTTTACCTATTAGAACCTTGCCGGCCCGCCGGCGTAGTAGTTAGTGTACTAGCCCTTGGAGCTGCTGGGCTCGGGTTCGATCCCCGGCAGGCCCGGACTGGCCCGTCGGCCGGCGGGCCGGTGCGACCTTTTCCACAAAAAAAAATCTGACTCAGTTTTTGAACTCCAGATTCGTCTTCTCGTAGGTTGTTCGCACTTTCATATGGTGCATAGGGGGCCATTTTGTAATGTCTTGGTACTACTAATAGCTAAGCCGATACTTAACAAGGCGCCTTCACTTCTATACTGGGCGCTGACTAGACGGTTAAATTAATGATTACAATTTCATATACAGCATGGAATTATTTATTTGTGTAATATACTTACATTATCCGATTAGGAGGTGGTTAGACGAAACAGAACCAAGGTAACTCCCATGGCTTTACGCCTTAACACACCCGATACAATCAATTTTAACAATACATTTCAAAAGGGACATTTTGACAAATATTAAAAACTGATTTAAATAAGGCGCCTTTCTTTTCATTGAAGCGCCATATGGCTTTTTGAACCAGTTGGCTTTTGAACCAGTTTTGAAGTTGTTGTAAACAAGAAAGATACAGCGCCTTATATGATATCGAGGCGCTCCAATATATGATTATATAAAGGATGTAAAAAGAACAGCGCTAACGATCAGTATTAGGGCGCCTACGACCGTACAATATCATAAAAAACGCTTTTTAGATTTTCTTGTTTAAAGTTTTGATACTTGGTGCAGAATAGTACATCTGACGTATCATCCGGAATTTTTTGTTTTTGAATGAGGGGTGTAACGTGCGTAAAGGAGTATTAGGGCGCCTTTAATTTTACATACCGCTTTTCGACAAACCAAGCGCCAGGAGCAATGGGGCGCCTACGATATCACATAACTGGATTTAAACTTTCTTGTTTTCAATTTTGATACTTGGTGAAAAGACGTACTTCATGTATTTTGTTCAAATACATATAATGTCGATTGATGTTTTTTTAAATGTGGGAACAACTAAAGAAATACGTGTCAAGGAGTATTAAGCCAAAACCGAGCTTAAGTTTGCAGCAGAGAAATGAACCATACCAAAACCGACCTTAAGTTTGCAGCAGAGAAAGGTACTACGCGGAGGAATTTGCGTAAACAACGCGGCTGGCGCCGAAGCTTCGCCTGCTCCGATTGGTTGATAATTTGACCCTGATATTCGTGCGCCCTGTTACGTTAAAATCGAAGGAAAAAAAATTATTAAAATAACACTCTAACTGAAGCTAAACTAATAAAAATAATCATTTGTATACTGCAAACTTAAGGTCGGTTTTGGTACAGGCGGAGGAATCTGTGTAAACAACCCTGCTGGCGCCGAAATTTGGCCTGCTCCTATTGGCTGCTCCTTCGATCCTGATATTCGAACGCCCTGTTAAGTCAAAATCGAAGGAAAAAAATAATTAAAATAACACTCTAACTGTTGCTATACCATAACCGACCTTAAGTTTGCAGCAGAGAAATGTACTACGCGGAGGAATTTGCGTAAACAACGCGGCTGGCGCCGAAGCTTCGCCTGCTCCGATTGGTTGATAATTTGACCCTGATATTCGTGCGCCCTGTTACGTCAAAATCGAAGGAAAAAAATAATTAAAATAACACTCTAACTGAAGTAAACTAATAAAAATAATAAATTTATGTCCTGAAAATAACAAATAAATTTGTTTATTGAATGTGATATAACTTTTTGTATTCGATTCTCGCACTCGAAAATGAGAACTATGTACCCTTTTTCTCGTAGAACATTTGTATACTGCAAACTTGAGGTCGGTTTTGGTGTAGGGTGCCTTTAACTTCAGGGGCTGGGGAGCCTAGTCGGTTAAGCACTCGCTTAGCATGCGGAAGGTCCCAGGTTCGGGTCCGGGCATCGCCAAAATAGCTGCCGACCTATAAACGGCCCATGTAGCTAAAAATGTCCGACGAATAATACCCCGTGTAAAGGAGTGCACGTTAAATATCCTTCAAAGTCCTAACGCTGCGTACGATGTCGCCCTTAACGGTTGCGTTGGCTCGTCACCTGACTGTGGTTCTATAATACGACGCCCGTCGCCAATAGCCCTCGTGTAGCTCTAGTGCGACGATAATTCAAACCTAACCTAACCTTTTACTTCAAATTGGTGGGTTTTTTTATAACGATATGAGAGACTATTTGATTTTGATTTGAAAGTTTGACGAAATATTTATGCCGTAAATGGAATCACCAAAGAAGCCACCCAGCAAACAATACTCCACTCGCCCATTATTGGGCCAATACTGAAATGCCGGCATCTCCAGTGTTGGCCCAACGCACGGTGGCCGTAATGGCTTCGTCACAAACCTGTCTGCCCTTGCCAGCACCGGCCCAATACAGTAAAATTGTTGTAGTGGCGCCATCTAGTGAAATATTTTTAAAACTAAAATATATATATTTTTTCTAAATAAAAAAAAATGAGTTGCAACGTTGAGTTGTTTTTATACACATGTGGAGAAGCAGGAGACGGGATTCGATCTGGCGGAGTTTGGGGTGGCTATTCGGTGCGCTATCGACTGCGCCATTGAGGATTGCTTGTTGGAGCGCGTTTTACAGTGTGAATGGTATATCTTATAATTAGAACATGCACACTCCATGGATTTGATAAGTTAATAATTTTGATTCGTGATTTTGTGCATAATTTGCCTATTATTTTTATTTCAAAATATTCAAATTGGATTTAATTAATTGTTCGAAGGTGGTGATAAATAAGTTGGATGCAAATTTTTAGTTAGAAAAAAAATATACCTTAATTTTTCCTTTAAGATTAATTTATTTTTAATTTTCTATAAAAAGGTGAGAGGAAAAAAAGCTATTGATCAAACTGAAATATTAAGCAAATAGTTTATCTGCTATTTTTGTTGAAATGATACTGTCTCTTTATAAAGGCGGAATTATTTTCTTCTATTTTGCAAAATCAAATCCTGAAATTTCCACGGAAATAGGAAAAAAGAATTTGAATCACCAATTATAAATAAAGCTATGAAATCGTTTCGAATTTTTAAAAATTACAAAAAATTTACAGTATTTTTGAGGTTAACGCACACAGTTTTTTTTTATAAATAAATTTCAAAAACATTTAAAATAAATTTTATAAATAATTTTTTTATAATAATTTTTACAAAAATAATATTTTTTTTAAAAGCTAGCGAGACATAAAAAAATGACATTAAAATATTATTCTAAAAATTAAATTTAATTTCATTTTCCTTCATAGGAACTTTTCTTTTTGTCAAAAAATATAAATTATTTGGACAGCGGGATCGAACCTCGGACAAACGCGTTGAAGGCAAGCGCGTTGTACGCTACACCACGGAGACATTGCATTGGACCTATAAATATTAAACAAGAATCGAAAACGTTTTTGATACTTCAATTTCGTATGCGATCAATATTATTTCTTGTAATTCTAATATTAAAACAAAATAGAAATAAAATGTTCAAGTTTGAATATGGAAAGAAATTTTTTGCGTGAAATATAAAAAGAAAATATATGCTTATGAAATGGCTTTCAATAAAAAAAAATAAATTACAAATTTAAATTTATTTCACTGCAAATAGAAAATAAAATTACCCAATACCGTCCAGATTTAATAAGCACAATACGGCGGTCAGCTTTTATTGGCCCAATTCTGTTTTAGTTATATTGGCCCAATACCGTAAAGGTTTTATTGGCCCAATACCGTCCAGGTTTTATTGGCCCAATACTGATAAGCATTCATGTAGCCAATACTAATTAGTCCGAATTGGCGATTTTTAGAGCATTAATTGCTTCATTTTCCTTATTCTAACACAGCAATTTTGTAAATTAATCTTTATCAAAAGTTTGTTAAAAACCCTACTAAAGGCTTTGTATTCAATTTTTAATATTTTTAAATACTGGCAAAACAGTGGCTGGGGAATGAAAGCCCAATACTGAAAAATCAACGTTGGCCCTGTACTGGCCAATTGGTATTGGGCCACTACATAATGTCCCGCACAACGCCGGAACAGTATGGTAACAGCGGGTATCAGTATTGGCCTTGTATTGGGCGAGTGCACGACTGCCGGTGGACAGCAGTAGCCAACACTGGCAGCACTGGGCCAACAGTTCGCCATCACTTCAATGTTTGCTGGGACCCGACCCGAAATACGCCTTTTTTTTGTTTAGCAACCGAAACTTTTTGTTTGGACGTTTGATACTCGGGAATCTTCAAAACATAACAAATCGAAGTCCAACTCTAACTAAACTTGAATAGTTCAGTCCTACTAGCAGCTGAATCACCTAATGATGGTGAGAAAGACTTGAAAATAGCAAACAATGCACATTTTTTCTACTCTTTCTACTTTCTTTGTGAAAATACCATAGGAAAATACGTTGAACACGTCACGTGTACTTAGGCCTGACTTGAAACTAATAAAGAGAACAGAAAGCGATCGCCAATCGAATCTATAAAAAATAACGGATCGTTATCTTTATTTTACCTAAAACTTTTTTTTTACACTTGACGGCTATATTTCAAATAACGAATTTATTTGTGCTTTTCTTTTTGTTTGGCGTCAGAAAGGTGTTTTTACTGTTTTTCCTTCCCCCATCCCAGATTCCCAGACATAGTTTTCTTGGCTATTTTTTCGGTCTACATATGTTTTAGAATTATCTATGCACCTTTACGGTTCACGCATTATTATAAATATATTGTTTTCTTTCTTAAAAATATTTTTTTAATAATTTTTTTATGAAAAATGCTGATTTGTTGGTAGTAAATTGTACCGCCCCAAAAAATTTGCCGCTCTAGGCTACATCCTACTTAGCCGATTTAAAAATCCTGACCTGAGGGCACCTTTAACTTCAAATTAGAGCTTTAGACTTTCTTGCACGCATTTCTTAATTTCATAAATAGGTCCTTGTAAATGGCACTGATGTACTGTACGCTAAAGATGTCATGGTCTAAAGTCCTGACGCCGCTGTCGATGCCGCCAGGGCCGGATTTAAAGATTTGCCGCCTGTAGGCTACGATCGATTTGCCGCCCGATATACCACACGATAAAGTTTTCTTGACTATTTATTTTTTTACATATTAAAATTATCGATGTACCTTTACACTCTAAATCGAAAGTGAAATAATAGGCAATGCTTTTAAAATGATTATACTATTTTTCTTTTAACTTCTGGATCAGGGGGAGAACGTGCAATTACTTCGCAACTACCATATTTACTTTTAGATATTAATACGATATATATGTTTACGATTTGCCCTTTAACGCAAATTATTCGTTTTCTTTTTTAAAAAGATAAATATTTTACAATTTTTTTATGCTGAATTAATTGGTCATAAAATTTGCCGCCCCCTAAAATTTGCCGCTCTAGGCTACAGCCTACTAAGCCTATTTAGAAATCCGGCCCTGGATGCCGCTCTGAGGTTTCGTTGAGTGAAAGATACGGCACTCACTTCGTCACTTGACTGCGTTTCTAAGAAGCCCCGACTGAGACAAATCCCGGCTGGTTCAAAATCTCAACAAATTTATAGATTAATGCCGTTATGTTTAAGGGCAATTTAATTACTCATCCATTTAATAACTAGTCCATTGTTAACGTTAATTTTTTATGGTTTCATTTCATAACTAGGACTTATTTATTATGTGGCCATATGGCAGGTGGCCTGCACCAAAAAACATAAATATTTTTCTTATAATAGGAATGTAGTAATTTAACGGTGTTTTTCGTGCTGAATTCAAGATTTGAGTGGTACACAGCAATTTTTAAGAACAAACAGTTTTTATATTATGTAAAATAAACATTCCAAATTCGAGAAAAATCGATATATAAACATAATAAATATGTATTTCTAGTGGCGGGTTTTGACCCTGTCGGGGTTAAAAACCAAAGAGTTCATAGTAGAGTAGAGACAGAACCTGGCAACAGCACCATGGACCATCACGCAGAAAATAAAGGGTGGCATGTGAGGCCCTTATGGCCGAGTGATTTGGATCGTAGGCCATAACTTAGAGAATATTTATCAACGAGCCCATTTAATGACGGGGCCTAAGATCCCTTGTCTTTTGGAACCTCAAAATTCTTAAAATTCGGGGACAAGTGAGAAATGTTAGTGTTTTATTTTTCTTTGTTCTTATTATTTTTTCTTTTATTAGAAAACCACAGTTAAGTAACGATCCGACACCTGAGTAGGCACACAACGCAAGCGTTAATAGTGACATCTTACGCAACGTTACAACTGTGGAGAATATTTAACATGCACTCCCTCTACACGGGGCCGGGGTATTCGTCGGACATTTTTCGGCTGCCCGGGCCTACAAGTCAAATCTTATTTTTTAACAATAAAAAGAAGAAAACCAAAGTTACAATTCCATAGGAAAAATCTACTTTGCATGGGGGTAAATTCTGATAGAATGACGCGTGGCCCCATTTTTTTCTTTTTGATTTTTTATAAGTTGCTATATTGTGCACTCACAAATCAGTAAAGGTCACGATATTACGCAATGTTAAAGAAAAGAAATAACAAAAGCTATTCTCACCCTCCCTCAGATTTATTTTTAAACCAGTGGCAATTATGGCGAGGAATAAGATTTTGGTTACATTTTTTTTGTATTATTCGATTTTTTTTATTATGTTAGCTTAACTGATAGCCAGACAGGCGCTATTAGGTAGTTTTTTTCCAGGGGAGAAGACCAATGTCTCGACGACTATATTTCAAAACCAAAACCGACCTTAAGTTTGCAGTATACAAATGTTCTACGAGAAATAGGGTAAATAGTTCTCAATATTGAGTGCGAGAATCGAATACAAATAGGTATTTCACATTCAATAAACAAATTTATTTGTTATTTTAAGACATAAATTTATTATTTTTATTAGTTAAGCTTCAGTAAGAGTGTTATTTTAATTATTTTTTTCCTTCGATTTTGACGTAACAGGGCGCACGAATATCTGGGTCGAAAGGAGCAGCCAACCAGAGTACGCGAAATTGCGGCGCCAGCCGGGTTGTTTACCCAGTTTCCTCCCCTCAGTACAGGATACTATGACAAGGGGAGGATTCGTCATTTGTGTTTTGGAAAAAAATGGATTTTTTGTGCTCCTAGACAGGAGGGCTGTTGACGAAATATTTTACCATCAAGCAATGGCGATCTTGCCCCTCACCAAGAAAGTCATAAGTCATAACCTATGGGTAGGGAACATATATATTACGGCTTGTGTGCTTGATCAGAAACCCGCTTATTAAGCCTTCGTCAAGTAAGACAGACACAGAAAGAGTTTTTACGGTCATAGAGAAAGGAAGTACACCCAGGACGAAGGTGGGAATCGAACCCGCACCCGTTACAGCACGCAGACTGCTGGCCTGCGATGCTAACCACTCGGCCATCCGGGCCTCTGGACCAAACTAATAATCTTGCTTCCCTCGATAAATCCGGGTACTCGTAAAATCTGGACTCGCTATAAACGAGTTCGGCTGCAATTGATTAATCAACTTATTTTTTGTTCTGTAAGTGTTCACTAAAGTAAGCAAATTATTCAGTTGCTACATAATTTTATATGAATGCACTTAAAAAATTAATATATATTTTTAAAAAAAAATGATAATGTTTGTACTATTTCAACTTCCTCACATTCCCAAAATCACATTCGAAATAACCCTAAACTAATCCTCCTATTAAAAACGAGTCTCTTTTTAAAGAGCAGTACAGAAAGGTAACGCTTCAAACATCGCCTACATTTTCGTTAAATAATTACTAATTTTTAAAATTCAGACACTTTTTAAACTACAATTACCCCCAACTGAATTCTTTAAAAAAAATTTAATGGTATTAATAAAAATCAAGTTCAAATAAAAAACCTTAACCCATTGAACTTAACTCGTGATTACATTGTCATAATTAAAAAGGGATAAAAATACATGTCTAAAAATACATTTTAATAAAAATTCAGGATCCATTACGTAAAACAGAACTTCATCACAAATTATTGAATTAATAAGTAGTGCAATATCATTTTACCATCGAACTCCTTCCCACTGCCAAACACCTAAAAATCCATTAAATACACTCCATATTTACTTTACGCGATATTTTGGCACGCGATATTTTGGCCACGCGATATTATGGGCACGCGATATTTTGGCCTGCGATATTTTGGCCCGCGATATTTTGGGCGCACGATATTTTGGCCGGCGATATTTTGGCCGCGATATTTTGGCCCGCGATATTTCGGCCGCGATATTTTGTCCCCAAACCCAACGCAACCGTTAAGGGCGACATCATACGCAGCGTTAGGACTTTGAAGTGCATTTAACGTGCACTCCTGCCACATGGGGCATAATTTTTCAGACATTTTTGGCTGCATGGACCGTTTATATAGGTCGGCAGTTGTTTTGGCGATGCCCGGACCCGAACCTGGGACCTTCAGCATGCTAGGCGAATGTCTAACCCACTGGGCTCCCCACCCCCTAATGATGTTAGGAGACTAAATTTAACCGAACATTTACATTCCAGAAACCAGAATGTCATTTTGAATTAGAGTTTCATGCACAAAAGTTATTTGAAATACCCCGACTGGGCACAATTGATACCCATACGCTTTCCACCAAGACGGTGCATTAAAAAAAGTTCAACTATAATGTATAGAAAAAAAGCACATAATTTGAAGAGAATATAGAGGTCGAAAATAATATTTGGAAAAAGTTGTCATGCAGAATAATGAATAGATAAAAAAAAAACACTCACTTACAGCTATCAGTAATTTATTTCTATAAAAAAAATGAAGTTGAATGAGGGTCAATACGATATTAGAGTTCTTAAAAAAATTAATACAATTTATCTTTCAAACTTTTCAAAAAGTTCTTTCAGTAGTTAATTTTAATGGCATTTTGCTTTAGAAACAATGTTAAAATAAGCTGTTAACTATACAAATAAGTGATACGCCCTGTTTTGTTGCATTTATAGCACAAAAAAAAATGTGTATTTTTAGAGTTTAAAGCGTGTCCCTAAATAAGTATTAAAATTATTTATTTTTTAAAAATTATTTACAAAACATATTTTTTTGCATATAGTATTCGTATGAAAAGTATGTTTAGATAAAGAATATACGTGTAGGATTTTGCTCGGGTCTTAAGAGGTTAAAAGTTGTTATAATGGACAAATATTTACATCTAAAAACCGACATTCATGGCGAGGGGAGTTATGCCCCTTTCGCTCCAAGGTGCCGATAGGGTTGAGGCCCCATTTCCAATTGCAATGTTTTTGCGATGGGCATGCCATCACCCACCCCATTATCGTGGGTGTAGGGCGAGATTGGAGATCAAAGTGTGGAGATTATCCAGGGCAGTTTGCCCTTAACGGAAACACGTACTTCAACCGCAGAGAGATGCTTTTGAAGGAAGGAAGGGTTGGTGGACAAACTGAAAGGGGTAGAACGATGAAGCCCGGAACAAGAGACCAACATTGTAAAAAAAACTGTAAAATTTTACAAGAAAAAAAACAAAAAAAAAAAATTTCACTGCAAAATTTTTTTTAATTTTACAATTTTGTAAACATATATTTACAGAAAAATACCTTTATATTTTAAATCGTTTTTTTCTGTAAAAATAAGATGTTTTAAGTTAAAAGCATTTTCCCCGCTTTTAACAGCTTACTTAAACAAAGATAGCTGCTGTTATGGTGGAAGGGTTGGTGGACAAACTGAAAGAGGTAGAACGCTGAAACCCGGAACAAGGGACCTACACTGTAAAAAAACTGTTAATTTTACAAAGAAAACATATATTTATAGAAAAAATACTTTTATTTTTAAACAGTTTTTTCTGTAAAAATAAAATGTTTTAAGTTCAAAACATTTTCCCCGTTTTTAACGGCGCACTTCAACACAGAGAGCTGCTTTTTAAGGCGGAAGGGTTGGTGGACAAACTGTAAGGGGTGGAACGATGAAGCCCAGAACAAGGGAGCTACACTGTAAGAAACTGTTAATTTTACAAAGAAAAAACACATATTTACAGAATTTTTTTTTTATTTTTAAAATAGTTTTTTTTCCTGTAAAAATAAAATGTTTTAGGTTAAAAGCATTATCCCGTTCTTAGCCCCCGATGTAACTTAAACCCACTGATGCGTCTTTTAATCCCCGCGAATTTCGGTAGAAAAACAACTGATTTTATGTAGAAACTAAAACTTTTTCGGATGAAAGAAATATATTTTCTTTGTAATTTATACGATACTTTTCTGGCACATCATCTGACAGTTTTTTTCCTGTAAATATTTTTTTTTCTGTGTGGTCATGCTTTTGCCACACGATTGCTGCTTTATTTCGTATTATGTGTTTGTCTCATTGATAACTGATAATTATTTTACATAGGTTAGTTTTAAAATAATTCCTTCTATTTAAGCCCGCTTTTAAAAGTATTTTTCCAACTCAAAAAAGAAACAAATACTGTCAGTTTAACAGAACGGTTCCATTTTGAGTTTACAGCTGCTTTATTAAGCTAGATATTGATATTTATTTCCCGTAAGAGACATTCCCACCAGAGTTCAGCGTTCGCAATTGCATGTTACCAACTTCATGCATTTCAATTTCGACCAACCAGAAAGATAAATCATCAATTCTTAAAATAGACCACCAACACACACATAAACTCCAACGTCAACATTTGCGAACGACAGGATGACTCTGATTTGCCATCCACTAATCCATTGGCCACGGTATTGGCTGTGTTAAACTTGTAAAAAGAGTCCAGGAATAGGCAAGACAAGCAACTTTGTCCATTGAGGGAGGCAGAGTCGATTAATCACTTCCAGGATCACTTGGGTGGCGGATTCCCAAATCACCGGAAAACAAGAAACACATTGATACCGACACCCGGAGAGAACCTAATGAAACCGTAAAATCAGCCAACTCTTTATTAGGAAGTAGATGTTTGAGTTCTTGTTGATTAAGAGTTGTTAATTGTTGCAGTCGAATCCTAAAATGGTGGACTTAAAACGAATAGGAATTCAGTGTTCTCTTTTTGCACCATTTGCTTACATGTAAATGTTCATGAGAATTACACTGTCAGGCCTTGTAGCCTGTTTCCTTATGCTGGTTCCTAGTAGCTGTAGAGTATGTGTGTTGCTGTTGCTTATCTCCAAGTTTGGCAGAGCTAAACCAGGTCTATGATGTTAGTCACTCTCAAAACAAAGTCAAAAACCATGACCGGATTTCTGTAAAGATCTAGTCCGGAAAGTCAAAGACAGCCCTGGATGTGGGAAGGAATGTTGTGTTGTGTGTTGAGAAATGATTTAACACATTTTTTAGAATTCGGTTGAACCATTTTTGAGATTTAGTATTCAGATTCTTGAAACTTTTCGCCACACAGTCATTCCAGCTGCTAGGAGCCATTTTTTGGTGAAACGAAGTACGAAATTTTTAACAGTGTATGATTTCATCAATCAATTCAGAATGATGTTTCAATATATGACCAATTTTACGCGTAAATCTAGAAAAAGTAACGGTAAGGGCAGTGACAGTGACAGTAATTGCGCCCACTAGAAGGGAAGGGCGTAGGCTGTATAGCCCATTACCCCGCTCGCCAGAAGAGACAGTCACAAGAGACACACAAAGAAGGACGTCACAAACACATAGACAAATAACAACATTTATTGACAAACACAAACATCCATGCCTTAACCGGGATTCGAACCCGAGCCCAGCAGCCCCAAAGGCTAGTACACTTACCAGTGCGCCAGTGGACCGGCAACGGTAAAGGCAAATAATATGAAGTTCTTGTTCATATGTTCGTGCCTTTTCTCCTGTAGCTTATGCATTTAAAAATGGCATTTCTGTGACGGATTATGCTATTTAAAAATCTTCTCCAAAAAAAAGTTTTAACTAAGAAATATCATAATTCGTCTTTTTGGAGGCCAAAATTTATGTATAATTAGTAGGCCGCTAATTTCGAAGTCTGTAAAAATAGGTATAAATAACGGAGCGTTACCTTGCCCGAAACTTCTGCAACATCCATGGGACCAAAAACCCTCCGCGAAGACCCTCAGCGAAGTCCTTAATGACTGCGAAATGCCAAAGATTAAGATCTTCCTCCATGGTTCCGCAAAGATCTCACAAACAGATCTTTCTCGCTTTTAAAGCCAGAAGAATCTCCGAAGATAATCTTTTCGAAAACATGCAAGTTATATAAAAAAAAAATGGCGGAGATGCATTATCTTCACCAGGAACTTTATTTCTGGAAGAGCTCGAAGATCGGTCATATTGTCTAAATACGATGTCAGGAAGGAGATTTTTCGGGGTCCTGGTAAAATGCGTCTTCATCAAGGCGCGTGGCTCTTTCATCTTTTTTTTTCTTGGTGCCTTTAACATGCCCTATCCGTCATGATGATGGTGACTATCTGCCAAGATAGTCAGATTGAGAATGTCTTTAGAAGATAACTCTATTTAAGAGGTTTGACCTTTTTTCTTTAGGTATCTAAACCAGAACCTATTTTGCAATGATGCTGTATGATATTGAGCTTACACAAGATTCGGCAAGCAGGGTAACATCTCAGGCAGCTGTAGGGAGGACCAGGGCATAGTTTTCCAATGGGGCAAATTCTAAATTTGGCCTATCAAGTTGCTCATAAAATATCATTTCAATGAAAAATCATGAAATTACATTACTTATGAAAACATCCTTACAAATTCTATTTATATTATGTACTTTATTTTTTAAAGTCTTTAAACACAAATTCCAGATTTATCTAAGCGAGAAAATTCAGTTAGGTCTCCTGTCCGGTAAGTAAAAATATTTCTTTATTCACTTGGCGACGCAGACACATGTAAGTACAGCGTTTATTAATGCGAAAGGTCAAGGAATCAAAGGTATAGAAAACATCTCACCGTTTATACGAGGAAAAGTGAAGCTTGAATTTAAACTGGCCGAAGTACAACTTTTGCACTTACAGTGCGATACTGTCGTGGGCAAGTAAAGCTCAGACGCAAACTTTGAAAAACTAGAAACATTTGCTATATGCATTTGAGCAACGTTATTTTTTTTACAGTATATTCTTTTAGTTCTGCTCTTACAGTTTTTTTTTTTTTTTACAGAAGTATGATATTTTAGTTCTATGGTACAGAACTATAAAAGAAAACTAATACAAACAATTTTCAGGTCCCTCTTCCCAAATAAAGATCCAGAGCACAAAAGCACTTACTACCTCGGCAAGGATCTCCTTCATAGCCCATTCGTTCTGCCCTGGCATGAGACAGGTGCCACATCCCCTGGTATCTGGCTAGGTGATCTTCGCTTCCTAATAGCTGATCCATCATCGAGGCAATTCTTTATCTGCTTGGCATCGCAGCTTCCCCTTGTTCGTGTCACTAGCGCAATTTTCGCCCGCTTTTTTTCCCCTTTATTTCAGAAGATGTGTCGTGGCAGACAGGTGATCTTTTTGGAAGCGTGCCTCAGTCAGATGAGACGTTTTGAACCAATGAAAGCTGTCGGGTTGTTCCTTCTATGAGTTTTTTTTGTTTGTTTGTTGCATGGAAACATTAGGGAAGAATTTTCGGTATGCCATTTTACATTAGTAAAGAGAGATGTTATAAAAAAACGGAATATTTGCTGCAAAAATAGAAGTACAAACTGGATGGCTGACTCACACTATCGTACTTTTTAAGGTATTTGGACTGCTACTTATCTTCCGATTTTAAACTGTGAAAAACTTATGTTAGAAAACAAAATATTCCTTTTATTTTTCGACATAAATTTGTCAAGCGACACTTGTTCACTTAAACAGTCAAATGCATCTGTTTATGCCAGATTTTTTTTTTTTTTTTTGAAATTTTGATGTCAAAAGAAATTCGAAATATAAGAGCTTCGTCTGTGTTTCCTCGGTTGTGTTGTAGTCAACTTGCGCGACTCCTATGCCGTAGGCGAGGATTCATATAACGGTCATACGTTCTCTTTTTATTTATAACGTTCCCTGCCCTACAATCTGTTGTGCACGAATTGTTTCTGAAGGGCAAGAGTAAAGAGCAAATTCTGTCAACTTTCTTTCCTTAAGGTTTTTGGACTGCTATTTACCTCCCGATTTTAAACTATGAAAAATTTATGTTAGAAAACAAAATATTTCTTTTATTTTCCTACCGAAATTTGTCAAACGACACTTGTTCACTAAAACAGTCAAATGCGTATGTTTATCCCAATTTTTTTTTTTGAAGTCAAAAGAAATTCGAAATACAGGGTGGTTATAAAATAACGCTCGCTATTCGGAGTGGTCCGTAGCTTGAATGAATAATCCAAATGCATCAAAAATTGATACACTTACTAATCAAGAAGGGGGAAAAAGAATGGAATCATAAAAAAGACAGAATCCTAAAAAATAATCACAAAAAGAACAATCATATAAAACAAACTCGTCTCTTGACCAGGGTTCTAAATTACGAAGCGTTGCGTCTATTATGGCCAATTACGGCCAACACAGCTAATTACGCCTAGTAAGGAGAGGTAAAAAGGAGAGAACTGTTTAAGTGATTAAAACTTAATATCTAATGTAATGCTATTAAATTGAGAGTGATTAGAAGAAGAACTCTATAAGAATACTGTAGCTTATCTTTACTTCGATATCAAAGTTGCTTCAGTTCTCATATACTCGATGTTACATAGTTACGTTAGAGTATTGTTTTTTTCGAATAGTTTGCATTAAATAATACTTGTTGTTGAAATTTATTCAAAAACTAACAATACATTATTTTGGCAAGAAACTAAGTGATTCACAATGCATTTATTTAACGGCGTCATGGACATTTGGACCACATTTAATTTAACTTGTATGTGCAAATCGCAGTTGTAGATGAACTATTTTTTTAATCAATTTATATTGTGTTTCATTAAATACTCATTACTTTTCATCTTGCTTTTGAAATTAATGAAATTTCATTTTTTTAAAGATTCAATTTCTAATTTCCATTGACATCAAATAAGCCGAAATCATTTCTTATAAATAAAATAAAATTTATCGCTTCTCTTTGAAGTAATGCGAATCGATTTCTGATTCGTTAGATTTTCACTCAGGTATCTCTCCATTTCAAAGAAGTGAAAAACCACCAGTTGTAAAAGAGGCGGACTTTTCGAAACAAAAAGTGTTCGATGTTCTACGGTTTTTGAGTGGAAGAAAAATTCACCTCCCAGCTAGATTATATAAAAATCTTTGTATTTTCAACTCCGAAAGAAAAATCTTTATATGAGCCACAATTACCCAAATCCTTCTCTAACTTAGCTCACTTTCATTCTGAAAAATATAAAATATATAACGATAAAAGAGAGCAGCAAAACATTTGAATTTCCGAATTAAAATGAACTAAGTCTGGATAGAGTTTGGTTCGTTGTTGCTTTTGATAAACGAGTTTGATGATGATAATAATAATAAACGGCGGGAGCAGAAATAGTGAATGAATAATCTTCCAAGAAATATGCGGACAAAAGAAGTCGCACTTCAAAGACGCCGCCGAATCGTGTTTGTAGTCGCTTCCAGTGTTTATCAACTGTTGGTGGTAAGCACTGAAAATAACAGTTGCTTGAATTCACCTGTTCTCGTAACTCTCTTATAAGACGAAAGAAAGCACATTAGGCGCGTTTACATGAGCCATCAAATCCATGGATTGCACTCTCAGAAATAACACTTTCATTTTTGACGATTCATGAATCCTCAAGCCTCATTTCGTTAATTTTGAGGATTGTTTCGTCAAACTTACCCGTGACTTTTGAGTAAACGTGAATCCTCACTTTTACGATCGTGATTTGACGATTCTATATCTTGATTTTGAGGAAACTGAATCTCATTGTTGTACTCGCATGCTCAAAAATGATGAAACATTTCTTTAGATTAGACTACAGTCAAATCCTCATAAAAATTACGATTCAAATGTCCTCACTTTGAGGAAACGAAATCTCGGAGCTTTTGCCACTAAAGGAATCGTCAAAATTAAGGAAAATTTCGTCGTTTTTGAGCATGCATTTTTTAGAGTGTGCCATTACCTTCAGAAACTAAATTCATTATTTGAAAATAATAGACATGTTTCAAGAGACGCAATTGCGTCCAGTCTCCATTCCAGAATTTATTGGGACACTCTTAAAAATGAATGCTCAAAAGCGACGACATTTTCCTGAATTTTGACGATTCCTTTACTGACAATGTTTCCTCAAAGTGAAAACATTTGAATTGTCATTTTTATGAGGATTTGAATGTCGTCTATTTTTAAGAAATATTTCGTCATGTTTGAGCATGTGAGTACAACAATGAGATTCAGTTTCCTCAAAATCAAGATACATAATCGTCAAATCACGATTGTAAAAGTGAGGATTCGCGTTTACTCAAAAGTTACGTGATAGTTTGACGAAAAAATCTTCAAAATTAACGAAATGAGGCTTGAGGATTCATGAATCGTCAAAAATGAAAGTGTTATTTCTGAGAGTGTTAATAATATAGCGAATATAGGAAGACATAATTTTAACGAATATAGGAAGAACAATTCTCCAAAACTACTGAAACCTCCATTTTTAAGGGAAGAAATAGCCGCCAGTCTTAATTCGGTGAAGCGTAAAGATAGGAATTTGCATGTGGTGTCAATGGCAAAAACATTCTATACCATAAATTATACGTTTGTCGGTGAAACTTTCGGATATCATCAAACCCATTTAATTTTTGGTTAAAGTTCTCAGAAGTCCCCGATTCAAGCGTTAAATTCGAACTGTTCCACGGGGTATCAATTTCATAAACCTTTTTCAGGTGTTAATGGCTATACTTAGCCACTCCCAAATTGCTGGTAATATGTGTAATTTTTTTTTTTAAAATTTCATTCGCAATAAAGCAGATAGTTTTTGCTAGGAATCCTGTGTGATTTTGGCTAGAAATGACTAACATGTGGATGTGATTTGTGAGCGTTAGAAGTTATTTTTATTGAAATTTCTAACGCAGAAATTCCTCAAAACTCAATCAACAGAAATTTTCCGATTAAAAAAAAATCTAGATGTGTCTTTAATAATTAAAACAGTTAACAAGTGTTTAGTCAATTTCGGTTCTGAAAAATTATTTAATTTTAAAACATTTTTTTCCCCGTAATATGGTATGCCAATAAACACTTTTTTAGGTATTAGTTATTCAAGAATGTATCAAAAAGAAACATAGGAAAAAAAACATGCTCCATAATCTAAGAGTTATTTGCTTTTTTCCACTTGGTAAACAAGTATAATATTGCAAAACCCTATTTTATATAAGAGCATTCAGTCTTTTATAATTTATGTGATTAAAGAAAATGCAACTTTATTTTTAAATATAGCTATTTTAAATTAATAGCCATATAATTCAAATGCTAAATTTCCTACAGCACATTACAATTTTCTAATAACAATCTATAAAAAAAATAATACTATTTGTAAATCACTCATCGATGATCAACAATTTTCGGAACTACATCTTATGTAACATTTTCAACATACAATTGGTGGAACATATAATTTTCTTGCAATATATTGCCAAAATCAATTCATCGATATCATAAATTTCAATGGCAATTCACAAAGTCTAAATTGTTTCGTACGCATATGCCATTCACCCAAAAATGACAAATGACAGTGAATGTGTCCTCTAGAAGGGAGGAGCGTAGGCTTCATAGCCCGTTACCCTACTTGCCAAAAGTGACACAGTCATCTGAAACACACAAAAAAGGACGACACAAATAAGAACATTTATAGACAAATACAGACATCCATGCCTTATCAGGATTCGAGCCCGAACCTAGAAGCTCCAAAGGCCAACTCACTAACCGCTGTGCTGCCGAGTCGGCGCCATACACCGAAACTTAACAATAAAAAAAATCGTTAAAAATGATCATGCTGCATATTGTTTGTATTAAATTATTATAAGAATCTAAAGCGTTTATTGCAAAACTCTATTAGCCACAAAACTAAAACATGCGAGAAAATTGCCACTTGACTTGTTATGTTATGAAAAGAATCTCGATTAGCTTCACCACATTTAGAAAAACTGTACATAGTCTCACAATTACAATGTATTGGATACTTTCTGCTATAGAAAATTCAGCAGAAATCAAAATCCACTAAAACCGCATGCATCTAGTATACAAATGAATTGTTGTCCACTAAAGAATACAATTGAACCAATACAAAACAGTTCTCCTATTCAAGCAGGCTTTTATGCTTTGTCCAAAATACGCTTTTCAGAGAATTATGCTCATTGTTTAGACGATTATGTACAGATAATGTGAACATAAGTGCCGTGTAATAGGTACAAAAATGCTCCACGTGCCTGTATAATTTTTATTGATGTAAAAAAATGTTTTTTTTTTTAAAGTGGTTTCAGTTAAAGGGGTGGGAACCAACTGCGCCAATTACAGCATTTGTTTACTGTAGGCAGCAACTTTCCGTGACTCGTAACAGAAAGAGTTACGCCTATTTCGGGTAAAAGCCTCAATTTGGGAAGGGGCTTTGCGCTGTGTGAGGTATTCATAAGGGTAAGGTTTCATTGCGCGAATTGCTAGCAATGGGTGCTTGATTATCGTGCGGTTAGTGTATTGTATTATAGTTCCTTTGTTAGAACGTTTTTGCCATTGACACCACATGCAAATCCCGATCTTTACGCTTCACCGAATTAAGACTGGCGGCTATTTTTTCTCTTAAAAATGGTGGATTCCGTAGTTTTGGAGAATTGTTCTTTTTTTTTACTCGTTATAATTAGATTTGATTATCGAATATGACGTAAACGATAATTAAAGTTTTGCGATGGTGTCAAAAATCCGAAATTGATATTTTATGTTTTTGATCTATCGCTTAACAACGACTTTTAATTATAAGTAGTAGACTCTACACTCTTATAACAAACACTCCCAATTTACCTCAGTCTGAGTGGATTTCACTCCTCCAGACTGGAAAATGCACTTCTCCTTTTGGAGTGGATCCTTTGTGTGTTAAACCTCCAACAGGATCACTCCAAACGAGTGATTTTAACTCAGTCTGAGAAAATATGCATGCCTTTAGGGTGTCGAAAATGCACTTCTCCAACTGGAGTGGATTTCACTCTTTTGTTTTAAGAGTGTAGGCATGGCAGATATCAACTTTAAGGCTACTGAAGACATTCGTGATGTAAGCAATCCGTCCTGTTCGAATTATCGTATTTTCCGAAGAAAAAGTGCGACACTCGGCAATAGTACTTTTCTGGTTCCAAACAGTTTTCGTACCTCACTTTTGAAGCAGCCAATAACCCGAACCGGGCGGATAGAGTGACGTCATCCCAAAAAGCTACTTCAACAAAGATGGACGCTCTTCCCTGTGTACATAGGCTTCTTTTGAATATAGTCCGCAATAAATGTTTTTTAGTTTTATAAAGGAATTGTAAAAGAATTAATTTCTAACTCAATTTGCAAGCTGTTTTATCCAATGAAGTTTTGCAACAACAACACTACTCTCATATGACACACACGAACCACAATGAATAACGTAGCTTCAAACCGAGCAAGCCCAAAAGCTCGAGTTCACGACAAGGTACGAACATTTCAAACTGGAGCACAGAAGAAATAAAAAACATGCACAAAAAAACGAGAAAAATTTTTTTAAAACAGTACAAACGAAAAAGAATCTATGTTACAACATTCACATCACGATAGAAGAAAAAAAAGTTTCGCATTTTGTGGGAATGCGCAATAAATTCAAAGCAAATGTCCTTTTAGTAGCCAGTGAAAAGAAAAGACCCTAAATCTTCACTTAATCCTTCATAATATACTCCGTTCTCTGTTTGGCTGGGGTTGGCCATAAGTATTGCCTGTGACACGACTTTTTGTCGAGCAGTTCTTCATTGCGAGGTAGAAAGTTGGCGATGTCAAAGCTTAACCTTAATATCCTGACAAGCAAGGGATTGTCGCCAAATTGTCGGTTGATAGAATTAAAATCGCATTAGAGCTACATAATGAGTTACGGGAGACAGCAGGGCCCGATTAAGAATAGGATGGACTATAGGCACAACAGGTCACGGGGGCCCCTTATGTGCAACGTTGTCCTACGTATTGCGAAATCAGTTGCATAATACCAAAACAACCCATGTCAATTATATATAAATTACCACACCATGTTAATTGTAGATAAATTACCACACCATGTTAATCGTATATAAATTACCATATCATGTTAATTATATATAAATTACCACACTACGTAATGAAATACATATTATTGCAAGTAAAAATTGAATGAATAAATTATTAAATATACTATATAATCTATTTATGTATAAAATATACAATAAGATAGATTTTAATCTTTGAGACAAAGCTCCTTTAATTTCAGAACAAATTTTGCACAAACAGCTGTTAAGAAAATAAAAAGATCTATATTAACTTTTTTTAAAAAATAAAAATAAGATGAAGCAATTTATTATGAAAAAAACTGGTCGCATTGCTGGTGCGAAGTTTGTATACAAACATGCTTCAATTCTTTAGAAACTCAATATTATGGTTTGGTATGATTATGATTAAATTTTCTTTTAAAAGTCGTTTAAGGCAGGCCGTAGAGCTGGATTTATAACTTCAATCTGTTCTCAAACAACTTCTGTTGAGTCGTTGCAAGGTGGGGAAACCTTTCTTCAGATGGATTGGTACCGGATCGGTAATCGAACTAAGTTTTGTTTGATGATTTCAACTTCGTATTCTCAAGTATTTTTTTCATATTTTCTTTTTGTACATCCTCAAGTATTATATGGGTACGTACGCGTAGACATCACTTCTTTTTAAACATTTAAACAAGATGAAGTTTTGAAAAACGTGGAAGTCGGCAGTAAACAAAAACAAAACGATCTGAAACCTCCTCAACTCACTTCGCTTCTATTAACGGAACGTACGAATGAAAGGAAAATAATAAATATTATAGTTCAGAAAAGCATTACGATTTACAATGGGAAATGTTTCACAGATTTTTTTTTTGAATGAAAATGCTTTTTGCAGTTAAATAAAAAAGAAAGTTTTATTCAAAAGAAATTTGGGGCCCCCAAAATTCGGGGGCCCTAGGCCCGGGCCTCATGGGCCTAATGGATAATCAGGCCCTGGGAGACAGTACAAAATCTATCTCTTGAAATGAAGCACCAAGGAGAATTTACATTTAAAATCGTGGAACTTATGTAGCAGATCTATATTTTCCAATCTTTTGACGCTTTTGTGCGAAGTAATGTTTTATTCTTCATAATATACCTCACTGTTTCGAATTATGTTTCAAATTTGAGAGAAAAAAATTGCATACATAGAAAGGAAAGTATTTTTATATTTTTAAAATATTTTTGCACTGAAACTTAATTATATGAATTTTTAAAACATTGACATCAACATAGATTCTGCTTTAATAATGATGCATTCAATTTGGAAAAAGTTACAATTTAATATTTTTTCAAATGGGGCTGCAACATTGGCGGTCAAGCTTTTGCAGACTTGGCATATTCCCCATAACTGAGGGCCATTTCTTTGTGGCACTATCTAGGCGACTCTCGCTACCAATTTTGGCGCACAGGTTACACAAGGATTCTGAGCTCTCCGTGGATGTTAAAGTATGCCTGCAGTATTCGGCTAAAGGAAAATGGGAATTTTGAGCAGTAATTTTTAAATTCAATAACAACTTATCATTTCGAACGAAACTAACTACAGTATACCACCCCTCCAACAATATCTTACGGACCAACGAATCCCTTTTTACACGGTCACAGAACTTCCACCACATTTCTGTCACAATTGAGGTTAGTAAATAAAAAAAAACTACTCATCGTGTGGTATCCCAAAAAACATCGAAAAAACCCTCCACGACATGAAATTGTATAGTTGAGGTCAAGAAATGTATAAGGCAATAATTCATTACCCAGCTTCACCATGAAAGACCAGATTAGAGCTTGACGCTCGGGTATTGTTGGTCTTGCTAAGCTCCTTAGAGGAGATCCATGAAGGTAAGGAATAGGATTTAGGTGCTGTGTACATAAAAACAAGCTTACCAAATGAAGCAATTGATTCTACTTTCAATAGACCCACACTTGGGAAACTCTATACCTTTGACTTAATAAATACGTTAAGCTTGCGATCACTTTCTTTTATCTACAGACTCAATTTACCGAAATTCCGTCGTGATTTCACTTGGCTACTGACTTTTTTGCATGTAAATAAATATTTCGTATGGAAAAGAATCTAGAACTTTGACTTTAAATTTGTACTACGATGTACAGCCGCAAAAATGGTCATATATTGAATTTTAGTTACCGGTTCATTAAGAATAATCTGTGGCAAATATTAAATTGTATGCATGAATGTCATGAAATTTGTAAATAAAGTGTGAGCAGTTTAGTTTGTTGGGGATAGAGTCGCCCAATAACGATTTATATTCAAATAAGTATACATAGGGTGCGTTTACATGAGCCATCGAATCCATGGATGCCAAAATCCCCAGGGGACAAAGTGGTCGAGCAGGATTTCCCAAACGATAACAACCCAAATGATAGTCTGTGGCTGAATACATGGTATGAAACATCAATTCCTCCTTCATTGGAGGGTTTGCGAAACCCCTCAATGAACCCTGCAATTCATGTTCTGTCTAGGAGTTAGCTCTTCAATCCATGAATTCGATGGCTCATGTAAACGCGCCTATTGAGTTAAGCCAACTAGTAGTTTTGGTGAGTTTTTCAAAACTCTGGAAACTTCTTCCCCTGGACAATTTTGTGCAAATTCAAAGCATTTTTTTGCCCAATAGCAATCCGCCCAGGGTTCACCGCATTGATGAACTTGGGATGTCATACCGCTAAGGTTATCGACACTCTATCAAAGTGAGTAAAAGGATTCTATAAATTGGGCCTACAGCATCGATTTGGCGACCTTCAGCCAACTTCAGTTCCATTCCACGCCAATCATCCCCATCTTATTTTAATCTCCTTAGTTGTAGTAGATCGGATTTGAAAGGAGGCAAGAAGTGACCACCAAGGTTCAAGGAAGCTCTGTCATTGCTTCTTTTCGTTTTTTACTTTAATCTTGTCTTTTTCGGTGGTCTCAGCGATCAGATGTTTAACTTCTTGAGGGGAAGTGCTGAAAATGGCTAATTCCTTGGCGATAATTCTCGGATTAGGAGCGTGAACGTGATGATGTCGGAGGGGTGGATCGAATTGTGGAATGTCACCTGTGATTTTTTTTTATCTTATTGTGAAGTGGGTATTTTTTTAGAAGAAATATTGAAATCATAAATTGTACATAAAAGGAAATAATTCATAAAGTCAGGTATCTTCTCTTGACAGCAGATATTTCTCCTAAAATTCAGTATATCAACGTACGAAAACGTAGCACAAAATGAATGACCAGTGTATACGACTTTTTCTTTCCTATTGTATTTATTCAAAGAAAAGGGACGGATGACCAAAAGACGAATTTTTTCATTCACTACAACTTTAAACCAACAATTTAAAATGATGAAATTATTTCATTCGAATAGTAATCTTTTCACCATTTCAATAATGACGAATTTTACTAATACGTATCTTAATTAAAGACTCTTAACTAGGACCATTAGATAGTGTTGCCTCAGCGATTACAATGTTTCTAACGATTTCTCTTATAAATAGTTCATGGTATCGATGCAAACAAGCAACACGCAAGAGAGACCTACACCCCTTGATAACCTAAGTTGGGTAAATAGAAATATGCTATGGAGAAGATCCTTCCGCGCATGTAAAGAATTCCATAAATTATTTGTGAATCCATCATGTTTAGAACATTAATTTCATTTAAGGTCCAACAGATTTGAATATGATATGAGAAAATTTGGCAATTTTATCAGAAAGAAAAGTGTATTTTAGTCAAATCGTATTCAGCTCATTTTGTATGTAAATATTACCTTGAAGAATTTCCAACTAACGGACCCACATCGCTTTTCCCTCTTCCTTTTTACTCTTTGTTTTTACCCACGTTAGGTTTGCAAGAAGTGTAGTTCGCAGTTACTTTTCGACACAAAATAAGCAATACAGCAACCCCTCGTCATGTCGCGCTTCCCGGGAGACAAGCAGAAAACCGCGATATAACCAAATGCGCGATATAACCAACGTCTTGATAAATATTATACTTTTGAGGTATTTATGCTCAAAACAAAGTTTTTAAACTAAAGCACAGTATTCATTTGAAAAATAAAACTAAATATCTAAGAAAAGAAGCGCAAATTTAGAAAGGACTTCTTATTAATTACTATAAATATTACACATTATTGTGCAGGTAATACTATAAAATTTCATATTTTCAAGTTAAAAAATCATTTAAAGTTAGCTGCTTTGATTTTACTCGAAAAACATATTTCTCAGCATAGATCAACGAACGAAAGTTTAACTGCATGTCAGTCGCTGCCTTCAGCCTCAAACTTAAAATAACCACAAGAACGACAAACGCAACTTTAAACACAAGGCCGCCATTTTTATTAAATTCTCCAGTTGAAATTCTAAAACATAGAAAATATAAATTCACACAGCTTCATGCTCACGCGGAGCAAGCATTTTTTACACAGTAGGAGAGCGTGCAGTAATTAAATGTTTTTAAATTCCACAAGAAACCTTACACCTCCCCCACTAGAGTTATATTAAATCAAAATTTAAAATAACTAAACCTAATGCAATACAAAAGTTATGTGCTACGGTTGAGGTTATGAAGAAGAAAAATACTACACAAGAAGTAAATACTACACAAATTCAAACAGCATAAAATGCCCGCCTTAAAAGTTATCATCATAGGTTTTGTTGTCTCCTGTTCAAAGTCTCGATAAGGCGTCCGCATTAATCAATTTCTGTCCTTTTACATAATTTATCTTAATGTTAAATCGTTGTAGAGACAATGCCCAACGTTGGAGCCTAGGGCTTTGAGGAACAGAGTCCGAAAGAAAAACAAGCGGGTTGTGGTCAGTCATTAAAATTATTTCCGCTCCAAATAATATTGTCTCGAACCGCTTGAGAGCCCATATGATGGCAAAGGCTTCACGTTCGATAGTGGACCACTTCTTTTGACTTTCGTTCAGTTTTTGACTAGCAAATGCTATTGGATGGAGGTTTCCTTCTGCATCAGACTGGCTCACACAGCTTCCCACTGCGTATTGGGAAGCATCAGTGTACAAATAGAAAGGCTTGCACACTTCCGGCACTTTCAGTTGGGATATTGCACCTAGCAGCTCCTTTAGCTGCTGGAAAGCGGCATCCGCTTCTTTATTCCATGGTAGTTCATTGGGAACCCTCTTCTTTGTAAGTTCGGTTAACGGCAACGCAATAGTTGCAAAGTTGGGTATATACTGCCTGTAATAGTTGCAGAATCCTAACGCACTCCGCAGCTGTTTCTTGGTCTTGGGTGTCTGTAGACTGCTTACCCCCTGGATCCTCTCGGGATCCGGTCCATGCTTACCCGACCCAACTAAATGTCCTAAATACTTCACTTGGGACTTCGCAAAGCTACACTTTTTTAAGTTAACTGAAAAGTGCAAGTCATTTAGCCTGTTGAAAATGAGCTTCAGATGTTCAATGTGTTCCTTCCAACTATCCGAAAATATTGCCAGGTCATCTATGTAAGCACACGAAAAGTCGGAGTAATCTCGTATGGCTTCCGATATCGCCCGCTGGTAAGTGGCAGCTGCATTTCTGAGACCGAATGGCATCACCTTCCAACGGTATTGGCCTCTGTGCGTTCTAAAAGCTGTAAGCTCCTTGCTGTTATCATCCATGGGTATCGCCCAGTAGCCTTTTAACATATCTAAGAGAGTTATGAATTTTTTCTTTCCAACCAGAAACGTTAACTCTTCTATATTCTGCATTGGATAGGCGTCTGGAATTGACACGCTGTTCAAACTTCGAAAGTCAATGCATAGCCTCAAAGAACCGTCCTTTTTGTTAACGCATACTATAGGGTGTGCAATTTCACTTTGAGTAGCTTCAATGAGATCCAACTTCAATAACTCTTCGATTTGCTTATCGACTTTCCTTTTTAATGCTTCTGGAACTCGATAAGACTTAGGTTTAATATCTTCTTTAAAACCTTTAATTTGAATGGTGTGCTTCCCAATTTTAGCTCTTCGAATTTCCCCAGAGAATAGATCCTCATTCTCCAAGATTAATTTAACCAATGCACGTCGTTGCTCTTCTGCCAAATGGTTCAATTCTGCTTCCTTCAGAAAACTGTTACCGCTAGATGTTTTGAATATAGGGGTTTCATAAAGATCTCCAAAATCTTCATCGTCGTCAAACACGATTCCCACAGTCTGGGTTCTAGCTATGTATTCTCGGAGCTTATTGGCATGTAGGAGCCTCAGGTTGTTCTCTGGCATCCTTACGTAGTACGAATCCGGATGCTTCCGCTTCACGATTTCTACTGGCCCAATCCATCTTGCATATAACTTGTTGGTAGAGTCCGGGACAAAAGCCACCACCAGATCTCCCTCTTTGAATTCTTTGTACCGTTTTCGGAGATTATAATGAGTCACATATCCCTCTTGCTGCTGCTTTGTAATCAGTTCTGCTCGCTGTGTTGCTTCTTCAAGCTTGACCTTTAGTTCCTGAAGGTATGTGGTGCTAGACTTGCTGAGGCTATAAGGTAAATCCATATTTCCTGCCCATGTAGAACTAAGAATAGCCAGGGGCCCTCTCGGTTCTCTCCCGTACATCAAAAGGAACGGGGGTACTCCGGTAGTAGAATTGGGAACCTCTCGGTACGCCCATAATAGGAAGGGAATATGACGATCCCAATCCCTCTCATGTTCTCGAATTACGTGGTGTAACATGTTTTTAAAGGTCTGATTTCATCTCTCAACTACCCCATTGCTTTCAGGATGCCCTGGAGTACAAAACCGTGGACAGGCTCCCATCTTCTCCATGAATTCTTTAGTCAAATTTGAAGTATAGTTTGTGGCGTTATCTAGGACCATTGCTTCAGGTACGCCAGTTCTGCAAAATATCTCCAAAAGTGCTGAACAAGTAGTCTTGGCTGTCAGTGAGGTCAATGGCACTGCCTCTGGCCATCTCGAATGTTGATCTATAAGACAGAGTACATATTTATGTCCTCTAGATGATGCTGGTTCAATCGGCCCAATCAAATCAACATTTACAACTTGAAATGGTAGCTCAGGACGGGTGACTGCACTTATAGGTATTTTATCGGTAGCACGGCACACTTTCCGCATCTGGCAACCATGACAAGAGCTACAATGTTCCTTTATCTCTTTACTCATATTTGGCCAATGAAAGGAAAACTTAATTCTTTCTGCTGTTTTCTTTGCTCCTAAATGGGCGCCAAATACAGATTCATGCGCAATTTCCAAAACCTCTCTCCGTCTAGTTAGAGGTAATACGAGCTGCTGTACCTGCTGCCCCATAATCTTTTCGTCATGGTGCAATAAGCCGCCCACTATTAAAAATCCACCTTTACCTTGCTTTGCTGATTCCCATCCTTTGGTCAACGTTACACACTCTCGTTGTTCTTCTCTAAAGATCTCGGCTTCACTTTTAATGACTTTCCCATTTCCATTTTGTTTACTTTTTTCCTCAGCACCTGACTGTTCTTCTTGGCGGTCTACATTATTTGCTTCCTTGCCAACGGAAGCTTCCTTATTCAATTCCGCCATAAAAATCGAGCATCCTGAGGTATAACTTTTGGCCTGATTTGTTAACGCTTTATACGTCTCCATGTCTAGCAAAACGTCGGTATTCAAATCTTTACACGTCGCCACCAAGACTGTCATAGTAGGAGTGATCCGTCCTTCATTGCCTTCTGCTAAACTGATTTTGATTTCTGCTAGATTTGCTTCTTTTGCTTCTCCAAATGCAGGTTTCAGCCGAATTCTTCCCTTGACCACATCATTTTGTTCTTGCAACAGGTCCTCTCTAAAAACTGAAATTTCTGTTCCTGAATCCAAAATTGCATTCAATATGTTTTTTCCATACTTAATCTTCACTATATCCATTTGCGCCAACCTTATTTTGTTGTTTGTTTGCTTTGGTTGTATTGCCAATATTTCCCCACTGACTTTTGCCGTGATAACATCTGCATTGGCTTGTGTATCTCCACCCGTATCGCTTCTTTGACCCCCGTTCTGTGGCTCTCTGTCACTGTAGCCTGACCTATGAGAACAATTGCGGGCTAGGTGAGACGTTTGTCCGCATATGAAACATGCTTGTGGTCTTGATCCCCTAAAATCTCCATTTCTATAAGACCCTCGACGAAGCGGCGGCGGGCTGTACCTTCCATTATTACTATCTGAGTTTGCTTTATTACGATATCTGTTTGCAAGATACTGATTCTCTCCATCCCTCAATGATTTTCCCCTGGACTCAAAGTAGATGTCACACTCCTTCCCTAATCTAGAAGGTTTAAACCAATTATCTCCTTGCTGAATTCTTATAAACATGGCAGTTTCTGGATCCAAAGTTTTGAAAAGTTGATCCGACACAATTAAGTCGTTTACGGTCTGAAAATCTTCCGCCTTTCTTCTTTCACAGTAGTACAGCCACAGAGCGTTTAACCTCGATGCGAATTGCAAGAAAGTTTCATTCACATATCTCCTAGCCTCTGTAAAATTCTGTAAACAAGCTTGTGGGGAGGGTTCATATTCTCGTAACACCATCTCCTTAACGATATCATACTCTTTAATATCATCTCCCTTGAGATAGGTAAGTACACTCAACGCCTTATCGCCCAATAAGTTAATTAAAATTTCTGATCGATAATCCGCTGGCACCATCTTAGTTTCAAACGAGCGTTCCAAAGACTGGAAAAATAACACCCAGTTTTCTGATTTTGTTGGAACGGGCATTGTGAGTATACGAATACTTTTAACTAAACCTTCAATTGAAACTTTATCCCCCTCATTGCTTAGTTTAATAGAACCATCACTCACCCCACCGTTGTCGCCAAACCCAAGTCCTTGATTCAAACGCGCCAACTGCAGTTTATGTTCTCTTTGTTTTTCTTTTTCATTCAACCGCGCCAACTCCATTTCATGTTCTCTCTGTTTTTCTTTTTCAGCTGCTTCTCTTTCTTTTTCTTTTTCAGCCGCTTCTCTCTCCCTTTCTTTTTCCTTTTTCTCATCTTCCTCTGCAGCTTTTCGGTCTTCAATCGTCGTAATCAGAAATTCTCGCCAAAATTCTGGATCTTCGATATAGCGCTTGCTACCTTCAATTTGTTTCCGCAAGTCTACTAGTTTAGCCACAGCGCTTGGCGATTCACCCATTTCTTCCAATACCAGCCTTAAATCTTCTTTCTTACTTCCTTTAACAGCAAACATTTTGTCTGTATTATTATAACTCGGTTTCCCCGCACAATGTCAGTCGCTGCCTTCAGCCTCAAACTTAAAATAACCACAAGAACGACAAACGCAACTTTAAACACAAGGCCGCCATTTTTATTAAATTCTCCAGTTGAAATTCTAAAACATAGAAAATATAAATTCACACAGCTTCATGCTCACGCGGAGCAAGCATTTTTTACACAGTAGGAGAGCGTGCAGTAATTAAATGTTTTTAAATTCCACAAGAAACCTTACACTGCATCTCACCAATATTCATAGAATTTAGCTATAAATATATTATAATTTAGCTAAAATAGATTTTTAGGAAAGTACATATTAAAAAACGGTTGGAAAATTGAGAGACTGATACAAGGCGCGATATATCCGAATGCGCGATGTAACGAGGCACGATATAGCGAGGAGTTACTGTATCTAGTTTGCTATAGTTTAAAATTCCCTTTCAATTTCTACTTCTGAAAAAAAAACACATACGAGCATAAAATAAGCACCCAATATTTCAGTGGGCCAGAAAACAAATTTTCCTTTTTCGGTAGCCCACCCCATGAATATAATATAAAGTTCTCCAGAGTTGGGTGCAAATTTATAAAATTCTCTCACTTCCCCCTCTCTCGCTGAAGCAGCAGATGATGCGATCGAGAGATTTAGTTTCCATTTCCTAAACAGCGGACCGGAGTTGGACCAATTCGACGATTCGAGGGACCGGAATCAAATTTCAAACAAAGAGCTTGTAAAAAAATATGAAAATGGGCCGTTATACCATAGTGCCACCGTCGTATATATGGGCAGTTATACCATAATTAAAGCTCATTTGTAAAAAACCAATAATAATAATAATAATAGTAATAATAATAATAATAATTGATGGCAGTTTTTAAAAAACACCGATGCTAAGTTCCGAAAACACAGACGCTTTTTTCAAAAGTTATGCCCAAGGGACATAAAATTTAAAAAATATGGTAGGACTGACCATATGCATTATTTTTCAAGTAATTTCGCAAATTTGAAGTGAATATTGCAGATTATAATTCTTCAACCCTCTACTAAGGGATACAAGCGTATAAGTCCGTCACCTTATTTTCAAATTGTCCAGCAACACACATAATTTTAAAAAAATCCGAAATTTCCTAATTTAACTAAATTTTTTAATTTTAAGTAAGGAAGAGTCAATTATTAACATCTGCTGCTGGAATATAATTTGAAAACTAAAAGAATAAATAGTTTTTTAAAATAAAATTTCAAACTTAAATGCAATGCGGAGAAACCATGTTTACACTTCAGTCAATTTGCTTGTCCCCCCCCCCCCCCAGAAGGGTAAATATTTATCACTGCACATTACAAATAATTTCTTTTAGAAAATTTTTTCGAATTCAACTGCTATTCAGTAAACACATATTTCACGACTTACATAATACTCAGAAAAACTAGTGTTTCAAAACAAAAAATATATATATTCCCCCAGTTATTACAGACATTAGTGCATAACTTGTTTACAATCGTCTCATGAAACTTCAAAACACAAACCGACAGTAAAAAATCAATCTATAAAGCAATAAAGCTATCAGCTTAAACTAATTGTTTCCCGCATTGTAATAATTTGGCTCTTAGTTTCACTAAAAATATGGTTCTAGTGGCTGTATGGTGAAATACTTCAGCAAATTTTTGGGTATTAAGTTGAACCACTACTAACCAGCTAGTATGGTGGCTTAGACCCTTACTTGCCAAGCGAGTGGGCCCAGGTTCGATTCCCGGGATAAACATGGATATTTGTGTTGTCCTGAGTACATGCGGAGGACGTACTCGTTAAATCGGTGGGTCCGAAAGTCCTGTGGTCGGTCATTGCGCAGTTTACCATGGGTGCAGGTCGTCTGGAGAAAATTGTCCCTCCCATCCAGCGACATGCCTAAATAGAGGAGGTGGCGCCATCTCAGAGTAGAAGTTAGACATCCACCCTCTCATGGGTACTCAAAAAGCCTTGTGCTAGCGGATGCTGGAGGCACACGACAACAACTCAGATTTTTGACTACAAAACCAGAAAAATGGTTCAATAGGGTACAGAAACTATTTTAAAGCATTTCAACAAACAGATGTTGCAGCTACTAATGAGCCATTATCATGACGAAACCAAGCACACAGTTTTTAACAGTGCATCACAACTGCAATACAGGCATGGTCCCCACAAAAAAAATCAGAATAACCACAAGGAGCTTCAGCACGTTTTTAAAAAAAATTTGCATTCACCCATCCCATCACGTGCCACGAGTCTGTAGGGAAACATTACCCACCCACCACACACACACACACAGAAAAAGTAAATGCAAAACAAGACACTAAAAAAAAAACCAAGTAAAAATCGCACCAGAGATGCTTTTTTACAAATTCAAACTGGAGAGAGGGGAGTATACTCGCCGCCAACCAAATAAGAAACGGTAGGAATGGCGGTTTTTCAGAAAAAAACCCGGTGTTTTAAAAACCGGTTTTTCGGTTAAACTGAACCGTAAGACCGGCTTAATGAAAAACCGGTTTTTGGTCAAAACCGAGGGCAAAAAAAACCGGTTTCGGGTTTCCATCCCTAAAGTGCTTCAAATAAGGGTGGCGGGAAGTATAGTACGGAGGCTTCATCGTACAGTGATTCGCTGGTTTCCTTTACTGACTGTTTTATTACGTTATGATGGTGGAATTTTAGAGAAAATGTAAAATTCAAGAGCTTTTGCTGGGGGAGGTGGGTTGGGAGGTGGGAGACTTGAAAAGGTTCGGTTACTTTTTACCAGTTTTTTTTGTGAAATGACCCGGAGTATTTATTTATTAAAATGTTAGATCCATGCCTATATTCCGGAGTTCGAATCCCGACGTATGGGCCATTGGTATTATTAAAGTTATATTGTGTGCGTTTATACCAGTATACAGTGTGTCCGTAAAAGAATGTTCAAGTTTTAATGGTATATTACAGGAGTTTATTTTATACTAAATATAACAAATCATACTTGAAATTGAAGGAAAACTAACCTAGTTTTTCATAAGTGCTCAATGTGTGCGCCCTTATAGTAATACGGAACACACATCCAAACGAAAATGCAATTCTTCATATACTGTTTGCAGGAAGTCCGACACTGCAACTGTAAACAGATGTAGTGGTACCAGCGCATGCGCTTATCTGAAACTGTTGGAGTTATTCCTGGGGCAAAGCCCCCTGCTCGCTACCGCTCGCCAACCCCCAGGAACTGCTACGCAATACCTATTTGCTCAGCAAACAAACATGCAAGAATAATATGAGAACACTGCAAATGCAGGAAAGCTCATCCATACAAGGGACGCAACCTGAAGCAGCCTCGGCACAAAAAAAAAGCACACCGCACCGCCACACTTCCTTTCAGCGTTTCTGACGTTTCTGATTGGCTGAAGCCGCGTAAGTCACGTGGCTTTCAAGCGTCCGACAATTACAATTTTAGATTATATAGAGATTCGTCATTTTCAACCACAACTGTCGAACGGTTACAGCTGATACAATTAAAATTTTAAATTTGGAAATTCTTTACGGACAACCTGTATGTTGAGTACACTGCGACATACGTG
Source organism: Hylyphantes graminicola (assembly GCA_023701765.1). Classification (NCBI taxonomy): domain Eukaryota; kingdom Metazoa; phylum Arthropoda; class Arachnida; order Araneae; family Linyphiidae; genus Hylyphantes; species Hylyphantes graminicola. The sequence continues at coordinate 67,219,310 of CM043119.1, forward strand.
CTCGTAAAATATGTGAAGTCGAAAGTTCTGAACAAGCGCACGACAGGTGGCACTGGTTTGCTTTAAGTGCCCGCTCAGGTGTCGTCACCGGCATTTGATCGGTTCTCTAAATTACTATGTGTTACTAATTATAACGTTTGCAAAAAATTAATTTGTGCTTCAAAGAATAAATATGTAATATTAATTTCTTTTAAATGCAAAAATAAAACATTTCATATCAAAAACATACAAAGAATATCTTAGTGAAATATATTTGACGTCATTTCAAACTGATTGAAACTATTGAATAAATTATGATTGATTGAATTATTTCGAAAATTCAATAATTATTTCTTCAATAATTGCATCATTTGCAAAAATTAATTTATATTTCAAAGAATAAATGTGTAATATTCTTTCTTTTAAATACAAGAACTAAAACATTTTATATTAAATCAAACAATGAATCTCATAGTGAAATATATATTTGACGTCATTTCAAACTGATTGGTGTCGCAAAAATAAATTTCTTTAATTGATTATTTCAAAGAATTAAAGTTTTTCGAGAGATTGTTGCGAATGGCAATGACGATTTAATTCTAATAAAAATAGCTTTTTATCTTTAAACGAGCAATAAATTTTGCAGATTTTTTTAAATATTAAAGTACTTCGAATTCAAAAATTTTTATGAGATTTTCAATGTCTTTCAATTTCTATGCGCTGAATTTTTTGGCGTATCACACTTGTCTGTAGCATTTGTAGTTTGGGGTATAAAAGTGGGTGACAGACAGACGGACGGTAAGATTGTAATACCTTCCACTTTTTACGTTATAAACGTAGTGTGGAAGCTAAAAAAGGAGAAAAAAATTCACTTTTCTGTTGGTTTTTAATGGATCTGCTGCATCCTCTACTTCGTATTTGAGTCATTGATATTTTTTCCCTTTTGCTCGGCCCTCCATCAGCGGTTTGATGAAACCAATTTAACAATAAAAAATATATTGCGTGTTAATTGAATCAAAATTGCAAGAGAAATAAAAAAAGTAAGTAACCGCTGAAACAGGCGTTTCTTTTTGTAATCAGTATTGTAAGATTTCCCCTTTCATTAGTTAATTGAACTTTTTTGTTTTGAACATTTCCATTAAATTTTTGACAAATCAACTTTGCATTCTTCTAAACCCTCTAATGCATACTGTTGCCGTTTGGCAACAAGTAACACAATCCACTTTATTCTATTAAGGTAGAGCTCCCTCTCGAGAAATTTGTGGGTTTTTTTCATCTATTACATTCCATTTTGAAGTTTTAGTTACTAATAACCCTCATAGATGACAGTAGTAAAAGTGTATTCAAAATTAAAGAGAAAGATTATTAACTGTTGTGAAATTACGTTTTTGGCAGGTACAAAATACAAATAAATTGTTTTGAAAAATTAATTATAGTTAAAGAAGGTTATTTTGAAATATATAAAGAACTTTTTTAGTCTTGTCAAAATTGGAATTTTGTAGTTGGTTTATCAGATGGAAAAAATATTAAATATTGAAAATCTTTAAATTATAATAAATTTTAATTTTTTCAGTATTTTTCCCATAATGTATGAGTATTAAAGATACATATATATATTTTGGGGATGAAATAAAAATTTATGCATTAGAGGGTTAATCATTATGGATAAAAACACATCGAAGAACAGTTATTCAAAAAGAGCAGAAATAAGAAATCGCCAGTAGTAAACCGAACCAATACAGCACCTCAACTTTCGAACCGTTTTTTACTCCTCAAATCTCTCGGGGCATTGCGGGAAAGACTGCTTTACAGGCAAAGGTGTGATTCGCAGCGAAAAAGCGCAATAGGCCAAGCAAAAATATTAAAAAACAATAATAAAAACCGCCACCAACGATTTACATTGGTTCTTGCCCTGAAATATTTAAGTTTTTCCAGTTTTTTTTTCTATCCACCTTTTCTCCAGAAACTGAAAATTGATGGATTACAAGTTGCGCGGCGATCAAAAATTTAGGCGCCGCTCCCTACAAAATGCCGTGAAATTATTTTATATTATTTTTTCAGTGCAGCACACTTACAACTCAACTCTAGGCACTCTAGGGAGGGGTCGGTGCGTTTTTTGAAATGGTTTCGTCAGATGATGTCATGACCACGGTCCTGATGACGTATGATCCATCTTTTTAGGGGTTCATTTTTTTATGGCCTTACATAGTTTATGAATTTTTGCTGGTTTCAGTGGAGTTTTTTGATCTTCTGAAGTGGACTTTGGGAGAGTAAATTTTTAGATGTGGTAGTTTGACAAGAAGCTGTTATGTGCTAGTCCCTCGAAGCCATTTGCACTTTTTTAAATTGATTTTTTTTCCTTCTTTTGGGATTTCATGAATCTACAACATTGCGAGTTATAATATTAATATTGTTCGGGTTAGTTGCATAACGTTTCACTGAAGCTACGTATTGGTATGAGTTGTGGAGGTATGGTCTACGTATTGGTATGGTCTAAGTATTGGTGATAGAGTTGTTTATTCCTAATTATATTTTGACCTCCAATAAGCCGTCCGTTTTTACCATCAATCTACTCGGAGTACGTACAAGTGTGACCCACCGGTTTGTCTGTTCTGTGGGGCAACGTGACCCACCGGTGGGTCACACTTAACTGTTCCGTGAGGCAGTGTGACCCACTTGTGGATCACGCTTAAATAACCCGTGAGGCGGCGTGCATCACAGGGGATTCACTTGTTTTTAGAAAAGAAGTCGTCAAAGTATCTCGTTAAAATTGTCCATTGTTTTGAAGTTATGAAAAGCAACAAATAGTTCTAAGCAGCGTACACTCTTAAAACGAACGAGCGATTTTAACTCAGTCTGATTGATTTTCACTCCTCCAGTCACGAAAATGCATTTATCTTTTTGGAGTGGAACCTTTGTGTGTTAAACCTCCGAGAGGATCACTCCAAACGAGTGATTTTAACTCAGTCTGAGATAATATTAACTCCTTTCCAGTGTCGAAAATGCACTTCTCCAACTGGAGTCGATTTCACTCTTTTGTTTTAAGAGTGTAAGCCATACCAAATTAAAAGATACCAGGTTCAATAATTAATGTGAGATTAAGGCAAAAAAAGGTAATAATACTTTTGTATTTTTATTGCAAATAACAAATCCTTCTAATGAGAATATATCATAATAATAATAAGTTATTCAAGCTGCAATACCCAAAGATATTCTCATCAAATAGAAACCCAATCTAGCCCTACCCCACCTTCTATGCCCATCTATCACTACAGATATCGTCTATGCTTTTACTTAATCAATTACCCGTCCTTCGCACCCTTTAATATTTCACGAGACAAATTCGCTCTTCGCACAACGTGTCAGGCCCCGCTCATAATTATATTGAGATAGAATAAAATCAGGAATATAAATCGACGCTATATTTTGTAACACCCCCATAAAAAAAAATTAGAATAGATGGAGGATTTTGGGAGGAAAAATGGCATGATTCCAAAAATTGGGTCGCTACTGCATTTTAATTTTGGAAAATGGAAAGTAGATAATTGAATTAAATTGTAAATGTACTTAATATAGATTTGTATGGAGAAATGCCACAGTGCGAATGTCACTATATAGTTAAACTCATAGTTTCCTTGCACAGAAGCCACGAGGGCAGAGCTATAACAAGTTGGTTTGTTACGGAATCTGTCACTTACACCGCTTCCACACAGCAGGAAACACGCTAACAAAACCTCAAACAAATTCCCCAAGCAGGGCCTTAAGCTAGTTCTAATTCAAACTTTTATTAGTCAAAATTAATCATTTTCTTTAATCTTCTTCTGCAGATTTGATAATTAATCGTTATAGTTTGCCATTTTTTTTAGATGTTCGAAGGATAATGATATATTTTATAAATAACTACTTTTTTGCAGCCACAAGTTTACATTTCGAAAAATAAATTTGTGAAATTGTTGCATTAAAATAAAAGCGAAACTTTGCATATTTTATGCAAATTTAGAATTTTTTATGCATCTTTCTTCATTAATATATAATGAACCTTCAAAATAATTTTATTGTGCAATTAAAACAATCCAAATTGAATTACTATATAAAAAAAATAATATTTTTTCAAGAATTTTATTCTTATTTTTAATAAAGTTTCTCGGACGTTTGATGTCATGGCAACAGTGAAAATATTGAATAAAAATGGAATTCGTATGTTATTTCAATGTAGATTAAATTTTTAGTTATTTAAATTTTAAATAAACTTGTAATTAAAATTTTTTAATAGAATTTGGAATGTAGCCTAAACTGATTTTTTGCTTCAAAATGACGTATTCCACTTGTTTGTGAGACTTGCGGTTCGTTCTGTGAAAGTGGGTGACAGACAGACAGACGGACAGACAGACGGACTGAACGATTATAAAACCTTCCACTTTTTACGTTATAAACGTATTGTGGAAGCTAAAACTCGAGAAACAATCAAATGAAGACAAAATAAAACGGCTAACATTTTCTCGACATCTTATTGCTCCTCGCGTTTTATAGCTCCACCCATGGTCATGGCTTCTGTGCAAGGAAACTATGAGTTCAACTATAGCAATTCTCCATACAGGTCTAATATTTACAATTTTTTTATGTACTACAAAATTAAAAACTCCTCATCCTAAGTAGAAAATGTAACTTACGAAGCATTTTAATTTTCGAAATTCTTTACCTTCGAATCTAATGAATTTTGCTGAGAAAGTTCTCTTATGGTTAAAGGTATGAAAATTAGTTGAGTCCTTGTACACGATTCCAGTTGTGACTGCCAGACGACTTGCCGCTTGAATTGCTAAACAAAATGGCGATTGCTAGCTTACTTTCCTATGATTTTATCTGGATGCGTTTGAGGCCAGTCAACCTCGTCACTAGATCAAGATTGTAAGAATTTGGAGGAATATGAATTAAAACAATAACTATAAATATAGGGCCCTGCTCTAAATTGTAACCATACAATAGCTTCGACAATAACCAGACTACGAACATGACATTTGAAAGGATTAAAAATCTCAACCGAGGAAAATCTATCGACCGAGTAAAATCGAACCGACAGAAAATCTATACAACACATTACCCAAACTGTCCTGATGTCCAACTGTCTCCGCAGCATATCTTTGACTGCCCAGCATTTCAAGCCAGGATATTCAGGATTTGCTTTTTTGAAGACCCAGAGGATCTGAATCACTCTAAAAAGGCGGTTGAGGTTGCTGAAGCTGTCTACGACAGCTTCTGCCCGATCTAACCCTTTCACTCCATTATGCACATTTCATGGACAAGACATCAACAACAACCAAATATAACAAAAAACCTAAAAATGTACTTAAAGCTCTAGACTCAATTTTCCAGATTAGCATTCCCCACCTAAACCCCTAATTGGACGTAAGAGAGATATTCTCTTTAATACCAGAAAAACTGTATATTATAAATTTTAGGCACACTTACTTCCCTCTTGATATAAGGAGGCACAGAAATTGCGTAATTATAAATTTTTCACCCATTGTGAAAATATATTGCAAAATATTTAAGCATTTTGGCTAGGCTCACTCAAATATGACCGGCCCCTATGTGATTTATGTCTATATCAGTATGACGAAGTGAGTTTTACGGCGTTTCCTGGATGAGTTAGTAAAGTAGTGGGAGGTGTGTCTATGATTTGATGAATCTGAAAGCTGCTGTGGTATTAACAAGACGCCTTTCATGTTTTTAGATAAATTGTCAACTTTTTCACTTATATAATATGATATGGCCAGTCATATGAAAAGGTCAGTGCCTTATCTATTGGGCCATCCTCTCCCTCTAAGAAAGGTATGCAAATTCTTACACAAATGAGATAAAAAAAAACATATACATTTAAAAACTTTAAACCATTTACGTGTTGACACGATATGCAAAGAAAGATTCCTTCCAACAACTTGCCAGGAAACACATAAAAGCAACAACAACACCGACTACATAGTTAATGGCTCCCCTTTTAAACAAAGTTGCGAATCACCCTATATTACTCTTCCCTTGGTCTCCTTGAAGACACGCCATTTAAAGACCTTCCATGGCCTTAAAATTAACGCCTGGTGCAGGTAAATTGGGACAGTGCGGCGAACGTGGAAACCTCATTAGCCGCGTTGTTTTTTAAAAAGAAGGTGTGTGTGGAATGGTTGGTAGAGTGCGGAAACTTGCAAACTCTTTTGCGCCAAAAAGCAATCAACAAGGTCTTTCGTATGTTTCGCTTCTCTTTTAACGCCGGACGGGGTGTCATAAAACATTGGTTCTGGGTTGCAGAGTGTCAAGCTTTGGCGAGATTTTGCCAGGTTTGGCTTGGTTTATACCTCGTCTATCCAGAATGCGAGCTTCGAAAGCATTTTCCTGCCCCCTCCCGCATGAGGTTTTCTTCTAAACAGTGTGAGCATGTTTTTTCCCCATCCTACTTGGGTTCGAACTGTTTGGATTGATAACCTCACAACAGAACCTCAAACGCGCTAAGTTTAGAAAAGCGAGCCCCCCCCCCCCGTTTCCTAGAAAACCAAGCGAAGAGATGGGAGGAGAAAGTTTTTCGCTCGCATAGTAAATAGACAGGGTATAGTAGAGCTATACTAAGTTTCTCGCTTCATGACGGACATAGCGATTGTAATTCCTTCTTTTTTACGCTATAAACGTAGTGTGGAAGCTAAAGAGATTTAAAATTTAACAAAATTATCCCTGTAATGTTGTTAGCGTGGATGTAAAATCAGTACACACGAGCTTAAGATTTCAAAATTTGGCGATATAATTTGTAACCTTGGTGTTTACTAAGATTTTCTTTCCACACAACATTCCCCAATCATCTGTCCTCACTTTTAGACGGAAGGTGGAAAAGAAACCCTGGAACGAGAATTTTCAAGACGCGTGTGGTCTACTTACAAAAACATAATTAAGCACATTCCATCCTTCATAAGTCTCTCAAACTTCGCGTGCCCCCAACATGCTAAAAGACAAGCGAAGTGCTAAAGAGTTCTCTTTCGGCGAGAATTTCGGTCTGCTTTTTGAAGCAGCATGATTGTACTTTGTAGCATGTTGATTTTGTTATTAGGAATTAAGTTTAAGTCTGAAACATTATATAAAACTTTGTTTTTTGAATAAATGCTTTGCAGTTTTGGCATAAATATATATTGTAAATCGTAATATATTTTGGCGATAAATTCTATGCTTATAACGTAAAGACTCTGAACTTGGTTTATGACTAAGAGATGCTCTGAACAGGTATGAAGTATGAATGACTATGAACATGGTTATAATAGAGAGACTCTGAACGTATTTACAATAGAGAAACTCTCAACAGGCTTATAACTGAGAGACTCTGGGACCAGCGACTTCTATGTAAATAATCCATAAGGAACAACAAACACAAATTCCAATTCAAAATGCGTTCATTTCTAATGGATGTGTGACGCTCTCAGAGATCTTGTTGCCTTATCATCAGAGGGGTCGCCTCACTTGACTTCGGGACTCCACACAGAGATAAGTGCGACGCCAGCATCTGATAAGGTCTTATCTTGTGGAGTCGATGCCTGGATGAGAATTTTCGCAGGCTACCGAAGATAAAAGTGGATGTTTGTTTTTGTGTTACAGTGGCGATGTTTGTTTGATGTTGAATTAATTCTTTGTGTTGTTGGATTTGTGCTGAAGAATGAGCTTAATGTGATTGGATTTTAATAGAGATTGTTGAGGAGGATATTGGATTGAAGCCTATTACCGTGACCGTTGAGAAATGGGGATATTGAAAAGAAATAACTGCTTCAATTTGCAATGGCATTAATTAAAAGAAAAAGTACGAAAAAAAAATCGTAAGAAAATCCTCAGATTTGTGCAAGAACTTTGCACTTAACTCCGAATGTTTTCGCCGTTTCCTAGAAAATCGAGCTAAGGGATTAGAAAAGAAATTCTTAGAGAGTTCTTAATTCTTAAAGAAAGGCTCGCATGTAAATAGACAAGCAGAAGACAATTTTTGGTACTCTACACTCTGAAAAATGAATGCTCAAAAACGGCGAAATTTCCCTTTATTTTGACGATTCGTTTACTGGCAAATGCTCCGAGTTTTCGTTTCCTCAAAGTGAGGAAATTTGAATCGTCATTTTTATGAGGATTTGAATGTCGTCTAATCTAAAGAAATATTTCGTCATTTTTGAGCATGCGAGTACAACAATGAGATGCAGTTTCCTCAAAATCAAGATACAGAATCGTCAAATCACGATCGTAAAAGTGAGGATTCGTGTTTACTCAAAAGTCACGTGATAGTTTGACGAAACAAGCCTCAAAATTAACGAAATGAGGCTTGAGAATTCACGAATCGTCAAAAATGAAAGTGTTATTTCTGAGAGTGTATACTGCCCAGACTTCAGTACAAGGGAAGCAGATTTAAATTCGTAGTCACGCTCTGAATGGTCACACGACCAATATATCACGATTTTTCATACATCACTATTTTTCATTTGATTAAACATGAGTCACACAAGAGATAATTATTCAATAATCAGAATAAACAGCGTATGGTAATAGTTTAACATCCAACTATTATAGACTCAATGGACGATTTGAACCGGGCGTAGCATGGTTCGTTTGTGGGGGTAGAAGTCAATGTTTGACGTATCTATGGAGTTTGTATGTGGGGTATAATTTAATGTTTGGAGCAGCTGTTAAGTCACCGTTGGTGTGGTCGCTACAGTTGTCTATTTGAACAAATTTTTTAAAATAATAAAAACGTAACATCTTCATGTAGTATTTGTATTAGCAAATCTAATAGTTCAGTGACAGAAAAAGATTTTGGATCCACTTGAAAATTAATGCTTCAATTGCCTATAAGGACCAGATTATAAAACTTTGGGGCTAACCCTTGTTTGCTTCTGAGCTCCAGGCCACAATATGTTGCGAAGACAATGGGGCCATCGCTCACAACCCCATCGCCTCGCAATGAAAACGTTATTTACGCCCATATCGCACATTTTCTTACCGAGTTTTATTCCCGCACCAGAAACTGCGATTGTTTTATGAGCCAAAATAACAAAACTGTTTTCTTTCCCAGAGGTTGCCGATTTATGTGCTGGAAATAGCCGGTCCAGAAGTTGTGGCGCATTGTAAAGTGGGAGAACATTAGGATAAGGCTATTGAATAATAGATACAGATGGGATTCTATTATTATGTATGGAGGTATTTTCGCGATACGGATTGTTCTGTCTCGTGTTGCGTTTATTTTTATTTATTTGGAAGGATCTGTTATCAAGAGAAGAACATATATGTAGTTGGGTTTATATTGCTGTGGGATCACGCAAGGTCATTGGTTGACATTTTAGGTTCAAAGAGTTCTGTAGTAGGGTAGAGGAACGGCTCGTACTGAGCTGACATCGGCAGCCATGGCTCACTACGGAGCCCGAATAGAGTGGCAAAAGTGCTAGTTAATTTATCATTTTGATACTGAGAAAAGAAGTACACCCAGGGCAAAGCCAGGAATCGAGCCAGTACCCGTTACAGCGCGCGGACTGCTAGCGTTATGGCCTGCTATCCAAACCACTCGGTCATCGGGCCTCACGTGCTCCCTATATTGTTTCCGTGTTGGTCCATGGTGCTGTTGCCAGGTTCAGTCTCTACCCTACTACAGAACTCTTGTTACATTGTCGTCGCACTAGAGACTGGCGTCGAAATTTCGAGCCACAATTGATCAACCTGTATCTATAATAATAAAAGAAAGAGTCTGTCTGTCTGTCTGTGTGTATGTCTGTGGATCGCAAAAGACCTACTTAGACAGCTCTAAAAAATTCGAAATTTTTAATATAGATTCCTTTTAATACCTACGTGTGCACCTGAGGCTTAGTTTTTTCATATTTTATTGTGATTTTTAATTAATATAATTAGTTTTAAAAAAAACATCATCCACGTGGGAATGCGGGACCATAACAGGGCTTGAAAATACATGGACCGGGCCGAAACGGGGACTTCACGCCATCCTCCATTAGTTTGATTGGTTGAGATATATGCACTTGCCCTAAGGCTGCTTCATCCTCTATTAGTTTTTGCTTTTTTAAAGTACGCATAGGCCAACACGAATTTAATTTTGTTTTGGTTTTGAGTGTATTTTCACAAGTAAGCATGCCTCTAAAAGGAAGCTATACGAAGTTAACGGGTTCCCAGTAAGGCGGGACCATACTGCTAGTTAAGATAATAATGGCCAATGTCGGCTCATACCCATTGCCCAATTCATAATGGACAACGTTTTACCGACGCTAGGCAATATCGGGTTTGGATTGAATATTATTTGAAAAAAAAAATTCAATAAAAAATCTTGATTGAAAAATATTGCGAGATATAATATTTGCCTTTTACAATCTTGCAAAATACCATAAGATTGCAGTCCAATTAAGTATTGCCTTTTTCATAATTTCCGGTATGAAACCTCAAAGAGAGGGGAAATCTGGATAAAATCGGTAGAAAATGATCGATTTCATCCAATATTCTCCAACTTTGGCCGATACTCATGCGACATTGGCCAAAATTGTTGTGCTACCTGGGGAATCTCCCTGTCACAAACACACTTAAGTTCTGAAGAAAATATTTATTTTCAAGCTACAATACAAACCACACTATAACAAAACATTCCTGCCACAATAAAACGGCAGATCCAGCAGCGTAGTGGTTAAGGCATTGGCCTCTGGAGCTGCTGGGTCCGGGTTCGAATCCCGTTCAGGCATGGATGTTTGTGTTTGTCGAGTATATGCGGAGTACGTGCTCGTAAAATCTGTTGGGTCCGAAAGTCCTGTGGGCGGTCATTGCGCAGTTTCCCACGGGTACAGGTCCCTGGAGAAAATTTCCCTCCCGTTCAGGGACATGTATAAATTGCGGAGGTGGAGACAGATGGCAACATCTGTCATATGTGTTTGTGTTGTCCTACTTGACGATGGTTTATAAGCGGGTCCTTGCGACCAAGCACACAAGCCTGAAAATATATGTCTACCAACCAACCAACAATAAAACGACCTCACCAAATTCCCACTAAATTTATGCTCCTTCGGCCCCGTTGACGTAAGAATTTGTATTTTATTTGTTTCTCCCCAGAAAAAGCGCTTCTCGACAGTTAAATGACGCGCGCTATTTACAAGCGATTGTTTGCGACGCAATTTTCCCATAGAAAAGGTATCATTTGCGTCGTGAAACTCGACTCTAAGTGACGTTGTTTATCGTCGAAAACGTCGTTTTGTGTTGAGGCATCATGAGTTGAACGGGATCAGTTTATGCTTATTTTTCAGGGTATTGAGGAGAAAGGAAGCTTTTGTAATGTGTTCTTGTTAAAACCTTAAACAAATTATTTTTTTATAATTGCGTGAAAAAAATCCGACTTTTACATTATAATTTCAATATCAGACTCGTGCAAAAAGTTAGACTTCTTGGAACAGTGAAAAAAAGTACTTTTTTTCACCCAAAAGCAGTGAAAAAAAAAAGACTTTTTTTTCACTCTTTTCATAAGATGCCAACATTTCAAGTTAAAATTTCTATTTCAAAATATTAATAAAATCCAGATATTTACAGATCTGCTTTTATTTAAGGATATAAATGCGTGTGAAATATTTTTGGACCAATGATATTTTTTTTCACACAATTATAAAAAACAGTGTATTGCAAAAAGTAAACTTTTTAAAACACGTGTCATTATTTCACTCGCTCGTGAAATAAAATCCACTAGTTTTAAAAAGTGTTACTTTTCACACTGGTTGCATAAATAACTATTTCCACATTAAAACCCTTTAACAATTACATTTTATCTGTTTAAAACCCTTTGAAACAGTTTTAAGGCAGCTAATTAAGCGTATATGCAACTGTAAGAGGCATGTTTCATATATTGAGGGGCAACAGAAATGCTGAATTGAAATAAGTTCTTCCTCGTGCGAATTGATCGATCGGTAGTTGAATCAGTCACGTGGAAACATACTGATTGGAGCACCGATCGAAGGAAAGGCAGGAATAAAAAAAATGCAAGGAATTAAATCGATTAATTTGAACTTTCTTAAATAGGTGATTTTTTTATTCACTTCATATTTATATATTTTAATTACTTATTGGTTCTTTCCATTCACTTTTCAATAAAACTCTACATTATCATAAGTAGAAAATTTAAATTCCTAGATTTTCAATGCATGGCAACACAAACAAAACCAAATTATTTATTCAAGTTATTTTCAAAAGAAAAATAATATATGCTTTTAACTTAAAAAAATCCAATCACCTGTTGTGACATTGGATGGATGGAAATTACTGTTACCTGAGATGTGTCGGTTCTCCGGTCAGCTCCTTTGAGGTCAGACTTAATTACACAGGCGGCGCCTTTGTTCGACGAAAAAGTCCGTGAGCAACACTTTGTTATGTGAAAACAATAACAATTAAAATGTATTCGAATTATCATGTGGATGTGAGTAGAAAACAAAAATACTGCACTCTTAAAACAAAAGAATGAAATCCACTCCAGTTGGAGAAGTGAATTTTCGACACTGGAAAGGAGTGAATATTATCTCAGACTGAGTTAAAATCACTCGTTTGGAGTGATCCTGTCGGAGGTTTAACACACAAATGATCCACTCCAAGAGGATAAGTGCATTTTCCAGACTGGAGGAGTGAAAATTACTCAGACTGAGTTAAAATCGCTCGTTTGTTTTAAGAGTGTACTGTTTAAAATTTTGTGCCTTATTTTAGTAAAAATATGGTGTGCAGTGGGCTGCAACGGCTGTGTAGTAAAATTTTTCCATCGGTATTATCGGTTAAACCATGTTTCAGATTTTGGGGGAAAAAAACTTAAGAAATAGTGTCAAACTATTTCCCCACAGCCGTTACGAAGCTAATTATTTGCCATATTTAATTTTTAAATCAGTAAAACGAACGAGCGATTTTAACTCAGTCTGAGTTCATTTCACTCCTCCAGTCTGGAAAATGCACTTACCCGAAAGAAGTGGATTCTTTGTGTGTTAAGCCTCCGACAGGATCACTCCAAACGAGTGATTTTAACTCAGTCTGAGTTAATATTCAATCCTTTCCAGTGTCGAAAATGCATTTCTGCAACTGGAGTGGATTTCACTCTTTTGTTTTAAGAGTGTACAGTAATCAAAGCAACATCAAAGGTAAAATATTTTCTAAAATATTTTAGTTCTTTAAAAAGATAAGAAAACCGAAAACTTTACTTACTCCCGTTGGAAAATAAATGGAAAAAAATACTCATATTAAAAATTATGATTTTCTATACAAAACCATGTTTTTTTAAACTTTTAAATTTATGCAGTTAAAAGAACCAGTCATCACCATTTAAAGAACGATCAAAATTATTTATTACAGCTTTCACATTACAAGTATTTTAAATTTAAAAAACAAAATTTGTCGCCAAATTTCACAAACAAACCGCACTTTAAAAAATGAATGCTCAAAAACGACTAAATTTCTTTAATTTTGACGATTCCGTTACTGGCTAATGCTCCGAGTTTTCGTTTCCTCAAAGTGAGGAAATTTGAATCGTCATTTTTATGAGGATTTGAATGTCGTCTAATATAAAGAAATATGTCATTTTTGAGCATGTGAGTACAACAATGAGATTCAGTTTCTTCAAAATCAAGATACAGAATCGTCAAATCACGATCGTTAAAGTGAGGATTCGCGTTTACTCAAAAGTCACGAGATAGTTTGACGAAACAATCCTCAAAATTAACGAAATGAGGCTTGAGGATTCATGAATCGTCAAAAATGAAAGTTTTATTTCTGAGAGTGCGTGCCCTGGTCTTGTGTGGCGCTAAAAAAACGCAAAAAAAGATGGAAAAAATGGCATTCTGAGCGAATGCCACCGGCAATTGGTCAACACCTTTCACCAAAAGATTCAAACACAATAATAAAAAAAAAGTCCCCTCCCCCCTCCTTTTAACATTCCATAACAACTTCCCACCTTTTCATTCACAGTTTTGCTCTAAACATTGCTTAATTTTTAATCCCACTCTAAGTTTGTACATTAGGCCCTGTAAAAAATTGATTAACATTAATCAAGCTATGGAGTCTGTAACAATACACAAACTAAAATTTTACTCCTTAAAACTGGTGACAGCAAGCGTTGCCTCTAACTTAATGAAGTAACTATGCACCAAATTAAAGGAATAACACTTCACCGCAAATTAGGAGTATATTTTTTTTATGTGTGTACCGTTATGCTCCATAAAGCTGGTGGCGATTCAGTTTCTACCAGTTTTAAGGAGTAATGTTATCAACTTAACTTGGAATGCTCCCTCTAGAAGGGAGGAGCATAAGCTTTTTAGCCCGCTACAAGACTGGCCAGAAGTGACACATCAGACACAAGAGACACACATAGAAGGGACGACACAAACAGATAGACAAATAACAACTTTTATTGACAAAAACAAGCATCCATACCTTACCGAGATTCAAACCCGAATCCAGGCGCTCCAAAGGCTAATTCCCTAACCGTTGTGCTGCCAGGTAGGCAGCAATGTTTTTTGAATTTTTTATTACATTATTTTAAATTACATATGCAGAATTTAATTTAAAAGGTAAACTTTTGTGTAAAAATGTACTTTGAAAAATTTTAATTAATATTTTACATTTAAAAATTTTAGTTCTGTAGTAAATAGTTTTAAAACGCATCATATATATTGAAAATTCAATAAAATAAAAACAGTAAGTAAAAATATGTCAGTTGGTGAAAAAAAAATTGGCGGCCGGCCCACTGGCGCAATGGTTAGTGTACTAGCCTTTGGAGCTGCTGGGCTAGGGTTCGAATCCCGGTAAAGGCATGGATGTTTGTGTTTGTCAATAAATGTTGTTATTTGTCTATGTGTTTGTGTCGTCTTCTTTGAGTGTCTCTTGTGACTGTCTCTTCTGGCGAGTTGGGTAAAAAAGCCTACACAATCCCTTCTAGAGGGCGCATTCACTGTCATTTGTCATTTTTTGATACCGATAGTGGATTTTCCATTTTTGCCGAATCAGCCAGCTATTTTTCTCGATCCAAGCCCAACACAAGAAAAAAAATTCAACCAGGCGATTCGGGTGGCCCTACCACTGACCAACAATTTTTTTTCTTCGTCTGCCGTTTCTTGAGTAATATTTTTTTGCTTTTTAGTTAATTTTTTTTATGTTTGTAAATTCCAGTTTTCTAGTTAATATATTTATAGAAAAACTGCCTCATAACTTTCAAATTTTAAATTCAATAAAATTAAAAATATATATCAGTTAAAAAAAATATAATTTTCATAAAGCCTTTAAATTAAAACAGAGACTTGGCTCATTAGAACCGATAGTGGATTTTGCATTTATTTCACCGACAACTATTTTTCTCGATCCAACCTCAACACAAGGTAAAAAAAAAAACCTCAAGCAGACGATTCGGGTGGCCCTACCACGGACCAACCCCTTTTTTTCTTCGTCTGCCGATCGTGACGTGTCGATACGGCGGCATCGGGGTCCCTAATTACAGGGCACTTCGGGGGCTGGGTTCACTTCACAATTTATGAGACGTAATTGCGGCAAGGCCCGATTTTTCACTCTGTGGCCTACCAAGTTGGGGTGTTTTGGATTTCTTTTTTAAAAGTTTTGTTTTGATTTGGGTTTCGTTTAAAGTGGTTTTATATGCGCGATGTTTTAAGTGATAGAAAGAGATGTTTTTGTTGGTGAGCTAATGTTGGGGATGGGAAGTAGAAGAACTGTTTTGTGCTTTTTACCTAATTCATTTATTTTCTTTTTCAAATTTAATAAATATTCAATTCTAGTTGCAAAATTAATTTTCTTTCTTAATACCCTAAAGGACGGATGGAACGATTACAAAACCCAAAACCTTTTATGTTATAAGTGTATAGTGCGGAAACTAAAATATAATATTCGTTTTAAATTTTAAATAATTAACTATTGTAAATACAGATTTGTTGTGTAAAGGGTGTAAATATTAGTTGCAAATCTATTTTTAAAACTAATACAAGCCTAACTGAAGAAGCAATTTTAGGTGTTTGTAATTTTTAAGACTTTGTTGCTGATTTTGTAAAAAATTAAGAGTACAGGGGGAAAACCGCTTAATTTTGTAGAAACATTCCTCAGCATGCTTCTGTGGCGATGGTAGCGAGTAATCACCTAAACTGGTGTAAGGAAACCGGTTTCTACGTACCGAGATTCACGCGATGCACGATTCCGACACTTGGACTAAGTGAAGAAGAAGGAGAAAAACCGGTTTTCTGTAGCCAATGTCCGCAAAGCAGGCACAATTACGGAATGACTCCTAATTAGTCAAGCGGTTCTCTCCCTGTACTCTTCAAATATGTTAAGGTTTTTAAAAGGAACATGAGCAAATTATAACAGTTTTCTCTAAATAGCGAAGAAATTAACTGCTTCTTTACCAGGAAATGGCAGGGATTGGTTTTCATATTCCTGGACTGAATCAAAATTCCTGTGACTGAAAAACGACTTTATTTTTTAACGTTTAGGAATTTTATACTAATTTTTATTGTGTATTGTATTTCTTCGAATTGTTTTTAATTCGTTTCCTGTTTTGAAGATTTCGCTATGGAGATCGAAGGATTTCTAAAAGCTTTTATCTTAAAAGTATTCATAACAACACGTTTGTAATTTTTAAGACTTCGAAATTTTATATTTTAAGAATGATACCATTGACCATAAG
This sequence comes from Hylyphantes graminicola, assembly GCA_023701765.1. Classification (NCBI taxonomy): domain Eukaryota; kingdom Metazoa; phylum Arthropoda; class Arachnida; order Araneae; family Linyphiidae; genus Hylyphantes; species Hylyphantes graminicola. Next base: position 67,235,979 of record CM043119.1, read on the forward strand.
ATCATTGATCCGATTGACCCGATTCATTCTTTTTAACACTTTCAGTCCCAGTGATGCCATTGGCATAATCATTTTTTCATATCATAATTTAAAAAATTGACAGAACTGACGTCTATTGAAATTAATAAAAAATATTTTCTGAAAGAAAAAAGTTGGAAGAATTGAATGGTGTGCTTTTTGATATCATAAATGACTATAGACGTTCAGAAAAAAATTTCTAAAATGATAATGACAAATAGTCATTGGGACTGAAAGGGTTAAAATCCCAAATGCATTAAAAAAAAATTATCAAAGTATTGCTTTACGATTTGTGAATTTTTGCAACCGGTAAGGAAATAGTAACAACAAACTAAAACAAGCTCGAAGGGGATGTAGCTTATCTGGTTGTATAATAATGTCCTTCATTATTTTTCGACAGATGTCGACAGAATTGAAAAGTCCAGGGGTAAAAATAACCTTGATTGACAAAGAATCCTTCCTGTATTCAGGTCTGCTTGGCGGGCATTGGTGACATGAACTCAGTTTCTCTTTTAGTTCTTCGATCGGACACAAACGTGGGACTGGTGTCTGGCGTTAATTAGGGTTGCAGTGAAAGAAGAACCAAGTGAGAAACCGGTTCCCTTACGCCAATTTGGGCGATGACTCGCTGAAGAGGCCTTGTACGGACAGACACCCTATCGATGAATGGGTTTCCCCCTTGAACTCTTATATCAATTGAAAAAATCTAAAGATTTGGAAAAAAAAAACCATACAAATGATGATTTTCTTCAACTTTAATTAATCTCGTAGTTCGTTATTGTTATATTAGGTCCAGGGTAACTTGATGTATCCTAGGATAGGTTAGGTTTGAAATATCGTCGCACTAGAGCTACACGAGGGCTATTGGTTACGGGCGTCTTATTTTAGAACGACAGTCAAGAGACGAACCGACACCTGAATAGGCACCCAACGCAACCCTTAAAAGCGACATCGTACGCAGCGTCAGGACTATGAAGGATATTTAACGTGCATTCCATTACACGGTGATGTATCCTAATTAATATAGTCACAATACGGCGGCATTCTAAAATCCGCTACAAAGCACTAGAGTAGTACTTTATTTCACCAAATACAGGGTGTTTCATAATTGACCGGAATAGGAATTGATGCAATTCCGAAATATTGAGCCGGCCCCTCCGAAAAATAGTAAAAAGCCAATTGATCACGGGTTTTGGTCGTGGTTGCATACTTGAACTAGGGCAGCACGAGAATGTGTTGACGAAGGGATGCATTTGTTTTGAGTTCGGTTTGGTTGAATCGACATATTGCCTAGTAATTTTACAATTTGCAGATTCTGTTACATCACAGTTCCTAAAACAGCTAAAAATGATTAATAACTACGAAAATGGAATTTTTGTGTTTGGATTTCGATTTAAATAATTTGGTGTGTTTCAAATTCGAGCTGGATGTTTGAAAATTGGAAGGAGCTAAACGTTTTGCGATAGAAGTGTACAGTTTGTCGAAATGTGCATGTGTTGGGACCAATTAGTTCCATAGTAGGGTAGAGACTGAACCTACCAATCGCACCATCTACCAACACGGAGACAATTTAGGGTGTCATGTGGGGATCGATGGCCGAGGGGTTTGGATCGCAGGCCATATCGCTAGCAGTCCGCGCGCTGTAAAGGGTACTACCCAATTTTTTTTTCAAAATTAAATTAAAGGGTGATATAAAGTTTAGCTTTCACATTTAGAACAAAAGAGGCAATTTTACCCATCTACTTTACTTATTGCAAATGATATATAAAAGTACTAGCTTTATAAACCCGGCGTTGCACGGGTGTACCCTTAATAACGGATATTTTTTTTATGTAAACAATTATTTTATACCAATTGATCCCTTCCCCACTGGCCAGTACTCCATCGGTAAATTATAATCGCTATTCAAGTGACACCTACGACATAAAAAGAATATTTTAATAAAATTTGGTAGCTGTACCTTCAGTAATTTTGGCTAGGCGTTGAGTGAGTCAATCAGTGAGTTAGGACTTTGCCTTTTATGTATATAAATTGAATTTAAGAAAGAAAATCCATAAAAATTGCTTATTTATAACACTTAAAATTGAACTAAAAGCTGTGCTAAATGATTTTTGTCTAAGATATATAAATAAATCTTGTGTGGAAAATGGGCTCTAAGTAACAATTTTTTGTAAAAAAACGACTTTTCCACATTTTTTATCGAAAAAATAAGAACAAATGTCAAAAAAATATTTCTATTTCCACTTTATGTCAAATACTAATTATACTTCTGATTGAAAATCAAAATGTCGTGCTTGTAAAATAAATAAACTACAGCTTGGCAACTTGGCTCAATATGACATGAACATTTGGCTTCAACAAAACAGAACCATGACGTCAGTGTAGCGAACAGTCACCAGATTCACCTGATTGGCTGATGGGAAAAGTGTCGCGAGGAGTCGGGGAATATTTAAATCGCCTTTCTGCTGAAAGCGTGTGCTTTTCATTAATCTCCAGCTTGCTGTGAAGATATGGTTTATTCTTTAGAGGAGAGGATTTTTTTGGTGTTGGAATTTCACCGCCTAGAACACAATGTTAATGCAACAAAACTGAGTTTCAAAAAGAAGTTTAATGTTACCAAAGGACCAAAATTCGACACAATAAGGATGCTGTTTGAAAAATTTCAACGAACTGGGAACGTGAATGATGAGAGAGCTGGATTTGTCGGGAGAAGATTTTCGCAAACAACCACTGCTAATGCTCAGCTGGTGGAAACAGTAATACGAAAGCAGCCTTGTATATCCGTCCGCCGTGTTGCAACTACGGTTCAAATCAAGCCAACGTCGACGTATCGTCTCATGCGGCAGGGCTTGCACATGTTTCCATACAGAATTCAAACTCGGCAACCTCTCACCGCTGCTTCAATTAATTCACGGGAGACATTCGCTAACGATATGGTGCAAATGATTGATGTTGGTGATATAAATGTAGACAACATTTGGTTTTCGGATGAAGCCTACTTTCAGCTGGATGGCTACGTTAATAAACAGAACTGGCGCATATGGGGAACAGAAAACCCCCATGTTGCAGTTCCATCATCTCTGCATCCACCAAAAGTAATGGTTTGGGCCGCCATTTCGTCCAAAGGACTCATTGGCCCCTTTTTCAGAACCGGAACTATTACTGCCCTCCGCTACCTAGAGATTCTTCGTGAATTTGTGGCGATTCAAAATGCCTTAGATGACGCTGAAAGCACTTCGTGGTTCATGCAAGACGGTGCCCGACCCCATCGCACGGCCGACGTGTTTAATTTCTTGAGCGAACATTTCAATAACCGTGTGATTGCATTGGACTATCCCACACATACAGGAAGTGGTATGGATTGGCCTCCTCTTTCACCAGACTTGACCCCCTGTGATTTCTTTCTGTGGGGATATTTAAAAGATCAAGTGTACCGTCGCAATCCCGAAACAATTGAGGAACTAAAGCAATACATCTCTGCTGCATGTGACGCCATCCCACCAGAAATTTTCAAACAGGCGGCCGGTAATTTTGCTCTAAGACTGCGTCACGTTATTGCTGCTAATGGCGGATATGTAGAAAATATCGTAGTATGAGTAAACACATAATTTCACCCACCCTATATTTTCGTTTGTTTTCAACTTTATTTGCAAACACATGAACAAATTTTTGAAGGGTCGATTCTTTTTTAGGATCGACCCATAAAAAACAATAGCAGAACCACTACACATACATGCACCGTTAAGCCATACAAACCCTCCTTCTTTGTGCTGTTTACTATTTTTTTCCTTTTATTAATATAAATAAGCAGGTGCCCGGATGTTGTAATGGTTTGGATCGCAGACAATTACGCTAGCAGTCTGCGCGCTGTAACGGGTGCGATTCCCGCCTTCGCCCTGGGTGTACTTCCTTTCTCTGTCAGTAATAAGTCCTTCTGTGGTTGTCTTACTTGACGAAATCTTATAAGCGGGTGCCTCTGGAGCTGCTGGGTCCGGGTTCGAATCCCGTTCAGGCATGGATGTTTGTGTTTGTCGAGTATATGCGGAGTACGTGCTCGTAAAATCTGTTGGGTCCGAAAGTCCTGTGGGCGGTCATTGCGCAGTTCACCATGGGTACAGGTCAATGGAGAAAATTTCCCTACCCTTCAGGGACATGTCTAAATTGCGGAGGTGGCGACAGATGGCAACATCTGTCATAAGTGTTTGTGTGTGTCTTGTGCTGTCCTACTTGACGATGGTTTATAAGCGGGTCCTTGCGACCAAGCACACAAGCCTGAAAATATATGTCCACCAACCAACCAACCAATAAGCGGGTCTCTGATCATGCACACAAGCCGGAATATATATGTACATACCTACCCAGCATAAATATGAAAAATACAATAATTGTTATGTTTAAACTGATGGTCAACATCAAGTTTTTTTTAACAATAATGCAACAACCTATCAAAATGAACAGCATCCTAATTTTTTTTTTTTGAAAACTAGTTGAACCTGTAATTTTTATCAGATGTAAATTCAAACAAACCAAACTAAAAGTACTACATTCTTGTGTAGCTCCAGTGCAAGATTTCATGCACGACCGAAAGGGCGGCCAATTAGTTAGCCGTTTTTCATTGGCGGGGGCCGGGTAAATATTTAGGAATTGCGTCCTATACTATTCCGGTCAATTATGGAACACCCTGTATAAAGCACTACAGTTACAATACAATGACAAAAAAAAAACTACCACATGAAACATCAAACTATCTGCGGCTATTTCACACAGCTCTAACTGATTCTTGATAAAATAAAGAGGAAAAGCCCTTCCTAAATTGCCAAATAAAAACAGAGCACACAATTACGGGTGAAAATCAGAAAACAATTAAAGCATTATCTTGTTTTTACCACTCCCCACTCTAAGTTGGGGAGAGAAAAAAAGCTGATTAAAAAAACGATAGACGGTGTTTGTACTAATGGAGTAATAAATGCGATTTTTTTGCATTGGTCTGGTAACGGAAAAAACATTAGAAAACATTAGAGCTGCAATCAAGTGCAGTGGAATTAGTTTTTACTAATTTCTGGGGATGAATTAGTGCCAGAATATAGACGTTTTTATTGGAATATCTATATTAAGGTAATAGTGAGGTTTATGCTATAAAAAATTACTCTAATTGATGTAAAAAAAATACCTTTAAATTCAATGACCTTACCACTGGGGGTCGTACATAAATTACGTCACGCAAAATTTTGACTTTTTAGACCCCTCCCTCCCCCTATGTCACGCTGCGTCATGTTTGATCGAACCCCTCCCCCTAAAATTACGTCACGTTGTTGCACCCCCCCCCCTTAAGAGAAAAAGTTAATTTTAAAATTTTCCTTTCTTTCTGAAATTTGGAAAAAATGCAGATTTTATAATTTGATGTTCCATCCTCCTTCTGAATTATGGTGTTTCTTATAATGATTTTATGACAAAAAAGATTTCCGATTTCTTTTTCAAAAACTACATTTTAAATGTAAAACTGATTTTCCCTGCAAAAGTGAAATTTTCTGAAACGTTACGTCACGCAAGCGATTAACCCTACCCCCCTCCATGTCACGGACCGTCACGTTGGTTCATACCCCTCCCTCCCCCCTCTCTGAGTGACGTAATTTATGTACGTCCCCCTGCGTTTGGTGCAAAAAAGAGCCTATTATCATTTTTTACCCAATATAGTATGCTATCGGGATTATGGTTAGTACGAAATGCTTTTTTTTTTATTTAAAAAAAACAATCCAGAAGCCTTTGATATTTTATTGAAAAAATATCCATTATTTAACAAAAATGTAATAACTGTATTTCAAAAAGAAAGTGGCTTCGTTCTACATGCTTTCAATATTTTTTGATTGTGTCATAATTTATTTTTTATTGCTCACATTCTGACCTGCCAACTGGGGCTCCAATTCGACGCCATTCAAACATTAACCTGTAAAATCTCCACATTTCCACTCGGTAATTTCCGAATTTCGAGAGCGAAAGGAAAATTCAATGTTTTCCCTTTGCAAATCCCGCAATGCTAAGTAAAACACGGAAATTTAGATAAATATTAAAAATCCGGTATTGTAGGGTTAACACCGGAAAATAGGCATGTATCTACAGTTGCAATGGAGGCCACACTTAGAGTGTAAAAAGACGTTATGCCATATATATTTAATATATTTATACATACACTCTCAGAAATAACACTTTCATTTTTGACGATTCATGAATCCTCAAGCCTCATTTTGTTAATTTTGAGGATTGTTTCGTCAAACTATCACCTGACATTTGAGTAAACGCGAATCCTCACTTTTACGATCGTGCATGATTTGACGATTCTGTATCTTGATTTTGAGGAAACTGAATCTCATTGTTGTTCTCACATGCTCAAAAATGACGAAATATTTCTTTAGATTAGACGACATTCAAATCCTCATAAAAATGACGATTCCAATTTCCTCACTTTGAGGAAACGAAAACTCGGAGCTTTTTTGCCAGTAACGTAATCGTCAAAATTAAGGAAAATTTCGTCGTTTATGAGCATTCACTTTTTAGAGTGTAGGTTTACAGTTTGAAATAAATAAGGAAAACACTAAAAAACAGTTAAAAAAACATCTTTATAACATCAAGTTAAAATAAAACATTAATCCCTCATTACAGTGCATAAAGTCAGATATTCGGATGCTACAGTTTAAAAAAAAAAGTTAAGCGTGAATTTATGATACAAAGACTAGGCTTGACAGTTTTAACTGCTTCATATTTATCTCAATTTTTTTGTTAATCACCAAATTTACAAATTCTAAAACAAAGTAATTATCAAAAAATAACCAAAAATATTTGGAAGTTAAGTCTGTATCGAATTTAAATAGTAATTAAGCTCCGTAAATTATTTGATTTTATTACTGCCGTTATTAACTACCAAAAACACTTCCATATTTTTTTTAAGTTTGTAAATCATTTTGATAATTTTCTCCACTGATCGTAATCTTATTCTTAATTACTCAAATCTCGCCACGAAATCAAGCGTAAACACATACACATCACGAAAAACATCACTCACGTCATTAAAATTACAAAAAACACACCCAAAAAAAAAAGAACCTTTTTACAGCACCAACCCTTTTACCAGTACATCAGTCCATTATCACAAACGTAACACTTCTTAGCATAATTCACGCCGAAAAAAGTCCTCTAATTTACGTTGATTAGCATGCGAAATTCAATTAACGCAAGTATATCGCCTTTTTTTCCGCGCAGAGTTTTTTTGCCGCGCGTTTTTGCGCTGCCGTCGTTTTTTGATAAGGTTCGGTCATATAGACATGGATGATACATTAAAACTGATAATTTGAATCAATTAACAGATTAAAGACTAGCTAATGGATGGTGTAGAATGAATTTTTTCAAAGGAAATTTTAAGGACTAAGTTTTTAATAGTGATTAGGTTTTTTTTAATATTGAAGATAAATTATTTTTTGTTGTCCTCCTTTTGGTTTTAATTGATGATTTTTAATGGATAATTCAACTGGTTTTGTAGATTGTGCAGTGCTTTAAAATGATTGCTTGCTGAAGTTAAAATTCAAAAGAATTCCGATGAGTTTTATTGCTGCTAACAGCAAAAAAAATATACATAAGTATATTAAAAAAATATATTCATATTGCTGATATACTGTTGTCAGAGCCAAATTATTGAAAATAAAACAGTAATTGAAAACTTTTTATTATTTCATACAATTAATTTACCTCGCATTAAAATTATTACACATGATTAAAAATATTGGTTAGCAGTTTAGACTATCACTTTATATTCCCATTTTAGACACACCTTACTGAAATACAACATCAGCTGCATATTTAAAATTATATTTAGGGAGGTATAGTTACTACGAATGAGTATTTGCAGACATCTTTTAGGGACAGCTACTTGCTTTACGTTTGGAGCTTTGTCCTAGCATTCAAAAACTGGTTAGCGGTGAGTGATTTCAACTGTAACAACCCCGTCAAACGAAAATGAACTTTAAAAAATATAGATATTTTATGTTTGTCTAGTCTTTTTAACACTTTACCTACGGGCGTCGACTGACCCGTAGACTAAAAATCTTCTAGACCAGCAACTTAATCTAATGCCTAGCTCTTCTAACGTGTCGAAAGCAACTAAAACACTATAAAAGGTTGATTTGTTGATTGGCATAATTGTACTTTCAATTGTAGGGCTACTGTTTCTTCGGAATGTTCTCTGTTAAAAAAAGTTACCCACTAGTGATTATTTCAACCGTTAGTCATCCTTTTACATCGGACCTTTTTGACTATGTGAACAAATAACATTTTGAGTTAATTGCATGACACAAAATTTGCATAAGGGTCCGTCTTAATATTAAAAATGTTACGAACTTTAAAATTTTCAATAGCAACACCCAATTTTAATTACCTAGAAATGTGAAAAACCCTCGAAACCCCCCAAATCTAAGTTTTTATTACATTTGGATGAATATTTGACGAGTTATTTAATCGAATCACTTGTGGATCTTTGGGGGACCATGTCTAAAATGACAAGCGTAGTCAGTCTGTAGGTTTATTAATGGAGAAAAAGAAGCACAAGGTCAAATATCTTGAGGATGGGCCTACGAGGGATATAAAAGTCAATGAGTAGCTGTATATATTAAAAAATAGATCCCTAACGTCACTTGATAAGGGTTCCAAATTACGAGATGTCATTGGCTCTGTTAAATCTCCTAAAGGTGACTGCAAATAGGCAGCCAGAAACCATTACACTAGTTCCCTTAGACACAAAGGGGGCGCGCTAGTTTCTATGTCAATTTCAATGTAGAAATTCTCCAATGAGAGTTTGAAACTTAGAGTGTTCTTAGTCTATGGGTCAGTCGACGCCCGTAGGTAAAGTGTTAAGTTGTCCGCCGCTAGTCCTGACATGGCTATGCTGAAGCCAGTATGCGCAGTACGGTACTTGTGTCTAAGTTAGTGCTAAAATTCTTCTATAAATAGATGTCCATATAAACAATTTATTCAGATTTAAACAAAGAAAGAAAATATCTCACCCTGTTTAACATCAAACAAAGTACAAAGCTTGCAAATTCTCTCGCCTGTTACCACTGATGCAAATGCCATTCCGATGTGTATGTTCCCGCTTATAATACCGAAGACAACACATGTCCATAACTCCTTAACAAGGAGGTAAGAATAAGACGAAGGTATTTGGGATGTGATAAGACCAAACAAACAGTACTCTCACACAGTTAGGAATTTGATGCTTGGTTTCATCAAAATATGGTTCCTAGTTGTGGCAACTGCTGTTTGGTCAAATGTTTCCAAATATTTTCTGTATTCGATTGAAAAATTCCTCTAGTTTTAGCTTCCACACAGCGTTTATAACGTAAAAAGTGGAAGGCATTATAATCGTTATGTCTGCCCGTCCGTCACCCACTTTCATAACCCAAATTACAAATGCTACCGACAAGTGTGGCACCTCAAAAAATTCATCAGTGCATCGAAATTGAAATGAAAAATCAATGAAACACAACAATGAAAAATCAATAGTACAATGAAAAATATATCAATATACAATGAAAAATCGCCAAGCTCATGTTTGGGCTTATTACGGAAACGATAAACCGCTTCAGTTGTCAAACCAGTTTTTGCATTGTTTTTGACCAAGAAAGCATCTTTATCCGATTCTAACCTACATGGTCCAAAAACAAGAATAGTTAGATATAAAAAAGTAGTCAAGTCAACAGGCAGATTTCCGTACAAGCTTTTCTTTCACTCAAGTATTGAAAGGAAGAAGCCTAAAGGGAAATTCTTCTTTGAACTTAAACCCCTATTTTAATTCATATGCAAATCTACTGAATACATTTCATATAAAGTTCTCGCCAAGAGACGCTCTTGTCCGCATTTCCACGAAGGGATTGTCGAGTCGTACCTGTCATTTTTCAAGAGAACACAAATCTTATGCTGAGTGGTATTCTTCAAGCATGTTTGCCTTGCAACTTTTTTATCTGTTCCTCTCCTTACCATATAAAAACAAGGAATTATTTCAACAGTGGCGCATCTCCATTCTTAGACATTTGCATTTGGCGTGTCTCGGAAGAAAATTTTCAAGAGAAAAACTTTATATCTCCAGGACACACTTAGAAAATCCTCTGAACCAAATTTGGTCACTTTAACATAATTTTATATGAAACATCATGAAGAAAGGGAATTAAATTGCGTAGTTGTTTTTTAAATAACTGAAGCACTTTGAATTTTTCCCAAGATTTTCAATGAAATCGATTTCCGATCCATTGAATTTTGTGACGAATCACCATTAATCTGAAGAATTTGTAGCTTGGGCTATAAAAGGTATAAAAGGGGGCGACGGACAGACGGAAAAAAGGGGCGACGGATTTATTGGGGTATTTTAAGGTAATTCAAAATTCAAGAACTTTAATTACTATTTTACGCACACTCTAGAGAAATTACACGAGTTTTAAAAGCCCTAACCATGGAAAAATAAATGGAATTTTCCAGAGCTTACTAATATATCCAAGATGTGTAACCAAATTGTATTTGCCATGCATTTTACAGACAAAAAAAGTTAACTATGATGTTTGTTTACAAAAAAATATTTTGCACATAAAAGTCTTTTTACAGATGTTGCTTCAAAATCACTCACTTATTTCAGTATTAATGTATTTTATTCATTAAATATTACTTTTCTTATAATCATTGATTATGTCATTGCATATAAAAGTCATTGAGTTAACATTACTTGGTTAAAAGTAAGGTTTAAATGGGGTGGAATAACTCGCACCACTATTTGTATAAACCTTTCACTCAAGGTATTCGTTGAGAGGTTATACCCTATATATAGGGTATAACCTCTCAACGATTACCTTGAGCATGCATCTTTATGCATTCCTATATTGCGTGTAAAAATTTGGATTTTTTTTGGTGGGGAGGGATTGCAGTTGGAATGGATCGATTTGGCTACAGAAAAAATTTGGGATGGATCGATTTGGCTACATCATAAATTTACTTTAGTTAAACTGTTGGCATTGGGGGCCCGGGTGGCCGAGCGGATAAGATAGCTGCCTCCGCTAACAGTATGCGCACTGTACTGGGTGCGCACCAAAAAACACACACAAAAAACATTAAATCACAAGCAAAATTTTATTATGTGTTTTTAGAAATCACTAATTTAAATTAATTTTATATCAGTCAGTGTAATCTAAATATTAAAGGTTGCTTTTTTTTCATAAATGAAGTGACACTTTAACTGAGAAAAAATACATGACTTGTTATATTATATGTATATAAACACAATATTTAACCTTTCTCTAAGTTTTTGTACCACTTTTCTTGTGCTCTGCATTTTTCTATGTAAAAAAACGAATGATAACTTCAAAAATCAAACTATGTACATCTATTGAGGATAAATGAATCGCTAAACGTAAAAAAGGGTCACATCTCTAGTGGCTTTTTCTTCAAAGCCTTTTTCCTTAAAACTTTCACTAAAGGAGTAGCGGGTACGGAAGAATTCCTTTGGACTTTACTCTTTTTCCATTTTGTGATAGAAGTAATAAGTGTGTCCTGAATTAAGTGCTTGTGTCTGGAAATGAATGCCACTCCTACGCGCATGCGCCGGAGATTTAACCCTGAACTCCCATCTATGAGGCCTTTTTTAGGGACACTTTCTAAGATATTCTCATGAGATGAAGATGAGCAAAATTAGAGCTCTCCATATAGATTTCTTTTGTCTCATTGTGTATGTGCTGTATATGTGCTGTTATGTCCTTTTCAGTAATAAAATAGCTCATTAGAACATTTCCGAACCCTTCTTTCGTATATTTACGAAGAATAAGTGACATTTCTGGCATCCCCTGCAGTGACATTTGGATATTTACGTTATATTTACGTTAAAGGAATTTACGCACTTATATCTTACGAAATAATATTTGTGCGGTGCCTCCTCTTTTTTTTACGTTATAAATCTGAGCTATTCTACGAACGCTTTGTTTTTACTGAATAAATATAGGACGACGTTAAGCACATGCACATTACAAACTAATTGGTTGTTTACGAAGTCATTTACGCATCTCGGACAATGACTTCGGCGCCAACATTAGAGAAAGTGAAACAGAAAAGAGCGGTCCAACGAACGCAGTTTACGAAAATCTTCAATAAGGTTTCAACTCTTCTAGATGATGAGTCGTCTACGGACAGTTCGCTGGAAGCCTCTTTCGAACTTTTAACAGAACGGGTTCAGCAGTTGAGGGTCTCAGATGAATTAATTCTTAACTTTCTTCAAGATGCTAAAGTAACCCAAGAGGAGTTCGAGAAGGAATTCCTTGAAAATGAAGAGTACCAAGAAAAATACACTCTTCAAAGAGTCGCTGTAAGGCAGAGAAAACAACCGAGTTTTCAAGTAGCCGACTCATCTGGGGGTGTCACAGCCGTGACTCCTGCCGCTGTAGCTCCAGCACATCGAGTGGACCGACGACTTCCAGAATTTGAGATCCTGAAATACGACGGCGATCCGAGAAATTGGATTACATTCTGGAACCAGTTCAAGAGGATCCATTCCGATGCAACCCTGGAAGAGGACTACAAGCTCCAGCTCCTGCTACATTCCACAAAGCCGGGAAGCAAGCCGAGAGAAATTGTTTCCAGCTTTCCTGTGAGTGCAGAGAACTATAAACCAGCAGTCAAGTATCTACAGGAACGGTTTGGCCAACAAAGTGTGCTAATCCAAGTGTATATACGCGATTTGTTAAATCTTATAATTGTCAACAAGACTTCGACAATTGATTTGTCAACTCTTTACGAGTCTTTGGGTGTTACACAGAACACCTATGCCCACTTCCTATATCCGTTAGTGGAATCGGCACTCCCTATCGACATTCTCAAAGCGTGGGAGAGAGAAAGGGGTAAGATCAACAACTCTGGTAAGTCTGATTTAGACCAATTAATCGAGTTCTTAAAAAATGAAGTTGAATCTGAAATGCGCATTAAAATGGCCAAAGAGTCATTTCATAATAATACTTCTTCTAAAACAAATAATACTAATACTAATACTAATAGCAATCAGTTTAAAAATAAGAATAAATATGCTAAACAACATACTCCTGTTGCACATGAATTGTTAACTACCAATACTAAAACTAATAAAGGTAATTGGAATGATTCGAACGTTAATTTACATAAAAATAAAAAGAATGAATGCATATTTTGTGAAAAATCATCTCATACTTCTGAGAATTGTGATGAAATTTCTTCTCTATCTGTTGCAGAGAGGAAAAATATAGTTAAGCAAAAAAACGGCTGTTATGTTTGTTTAAAAACAAATTCTCATTTTGCTGACCGGTGCTTTTCTAAGATTAAATGCATAATATGCAGAAAGAGACATTTTTGCATATTGTGTCCTGAATTGCCTATAAAGGAACAAATTGAAAACTTTACGGTCGAAGCAGAAAAAACCATAACTACGAATGCGTTAACTAAGGGTAAACAATTCTCAGATGTATTGCTCCAAACTTTAATAGTAAAAGTTCATAATAATGGTAAAGAAATGGCCATTAGAGGCATTTATGATAGCGGTGCTATGCGTTCTTATTTACGACAAGATGTAATTAACATTATGAATTTGAAACCAGTTAATGAGATTAAATTACAACAATCTTTATTTGGAGGTATTGAAGTTAAAGAGAAACTTTATGAAACTTTTCATGTTGATATTGGTAATACTGATAATTCTTATAAATGTAAAATTGAAGTGTTAAATCAATCACAGATATGCTCAAGCATAAATCGCATTTCTTCTAATGTTATTGCGCAAGACTGTGAAAGATTAGAGATTTCATATTCGGATTTCACAGAACAAAATCCAGATGTTGACCCCGAGATCAAACTTTTAATTGGGGCCGATTTTATGCCAAAACTGCTAACGGGGAAAATGTTTAATTTGCCATCTGGTCCTATTGCTATGGAGTCTAAATTAGGTTGGGTGCTCCTTGGGAAATGTTTTGACTTGAACGCTCAGTCGATCGTGGGAACGGGAAATGAATCTAATGGTTTTGTAAACTTAAATATGGCGAGCCATGTGGTGAATCTCTTAACAAGAGATCGTTGCATAAGTGAGTTATGGCGATTGGATTCTTTGGGTATTAATGATCCTGTTTATTCTAACGACGACGAAATGGCGAGAGAAGTTGAAAACCATTTTTTGAGCTCCATACACTTAGATAATGACGGACGGTATGAAATAGCATTACCATTTGTTTTGGATAAGACGCGACTGCCTTTAAATATAAACATTGCAGAGAAGAGCGCTGCGAATGTAAAAAAGAAATTAATTGGGTCGGATCAAATTAAGGATTACGGAGCGGTTTTTACTGAGTGGTTGGACTTGGGAATTATTGAGAGGGTGGATAATGAGGAAAAAGTAATGGGTTGTCATTACTTGCCACACCGACCAATATTTAAGGAGCATAGTAGCTCACCTGTACGTCCCGTTTTCAACGCTGGTTCCGCTGCGGCTGGTACATTGTCGTTAAATGCTTGTTTAGCTACTGGACCTAATTTGATTTCACAAATTCCTTCCATCCTTAATCGTTTTAGGAAAAATAAAATCGCAGTTTCTGGGGATATTCAGAAAGCCTTTTGTATGGTGGGTATTCAGGAAAGCGATCGAGACTATTTAAGATTTTTATGGTGGGAGGATGATAATTTAAATAAACTTGTTACATATCGGCATAAAAGAGTTGTTTTTGGATTAACATGCAGTCCTTATCTTTTAGCTGCTACTTTACGATATCATTTAAATACGGTATCGGAAAATTTAAAAGAGACGACGGACGTTTTAAGGTCTTCCTTTTACGTGGATAATTGCCTCGCGAGTGTAGATTCGGAGGATGAAATGGTTAGATTTATTACGGAGTCGCAAATTATTATGTGTCGGCCGGACTTTTCAATTTGCGGGGATGGCAAACTAATGTTCCGTTTTCTGTTATGAACGAGTGTCATAAGGCGGAAGTCTCAGTGTTAGGTTTGACATGGGATACAGAGAACGACACACTTGCATGTAAAATCGAACCAGTTTCAGAGTTGGAAGGGCCTATTACTAAACGAATCGTTTTGTCTAAAGTGCATCAAGTGTTTGATGTAGTGGGGTATACTGTTCCGGTTTTGTTATTGCCTAAACTCCTTCTTCAAAAAACTTGGGAATTAAAACTTAAATGGGATGATGTACTTCCCATTGATTTGGCAAATAAATTTAAAAAGTGGATTAGCCAATTACACTTACTAACAAATATAAAGGTACCCCGGTGGCTGGCTATAGAACCTATAAATCAAATGATAAGCTGTCACCTATTTTGCGATGCAAGCCAATTGGCGTACGCTTGTTGTGTTTTCCTACGCGTTGAAGTAGATAGAAATGTTAAAGTAACTTTGTTAAGTGCTAGAAGCAAGATTCGTCCTTTAACTAAAACTACAATTCCACGTATGGAACTTTTGGCTTGTTCGATCGGGGCTAGGTTACTATCTACAACTTTGAGTGATTTAAATCTTCCGGATATAAGAATATATTGTTGGACCGATTCCTCTACCGCTTTGAGTTGGATTAAACGAAATCAAAATTGGGGAGTTTTTGTGCAAAATAGAGTAAAAGAAATCCAATCTCTAACTTCTACGGTAACATGGCAACACATCCCAGGTCAAAATAACCCCGCAGACCAGAGATGGGCGAATTCGTATTCGTAAATTCGAATCCGAATCCAAATGGATTCGGATTTGCAAGTGTGAATCCGAATACGAAATTTTGATTCACACCCATGAATCCGAATCCGAATCTATTCGGATTCGCATCTATGGATACGAATCCACTTGGATTCACCATTGGGATTCACACTCGGATAGTGATTATTTCAGCCGTTAGTCACCCTATAGAATCGGATCTTTTTGACATTGTGAACAATTAACATTCTGAGTTGATTGCATGACACAAAATTTGCATAAGGGGCCGTCTTCATATTAAAAATGTTACTAACTTTAAAATTTCCAATGGCAACACCCCTTTTTGAGTCCATATTTCTAATCTATGACATATTTTAAAACGTAATGCCAAATTTTGTTAGTTTTTAAGCATTATTAGGGGAGTTAGAGACGTGCAAAGGTTAGGTGCCATAATGTGTTAAATGAGTTGCACATAAAAAACTATCCCATTTTATAAATAATTAAGATAATGAAACGAATTTTTTACTGAAAAGAAATCATAACAACCCAAACAAAATGCATTCAATATTGGGGTATTTAAAGCAATTTTTATATATTTAAATAATAATTATATTATTTTTTTTTTTTTTAAATATGAATAGAAACCCCTAAATATTTTTACAGAAATAAATTTAAGACAGGAATTTTAAGCGAAATCCCAATTTTTAAAAAGTTTTATCCATAATTTGCTGAGTAAGTCATAAAATACTTTTCAATTACCCTTTAGGGAACTGTGTATAAGATTACATGTGTAATTGATAAATAAGGACGGCCTTGCATGCATGCTTGCTTGTCATTTTAGAGATGGTCCCTAAAAGGTCCACAAGTGATTCGATTGAATAACTTTTCAAACATTCATCCAAATGTAAAAAAAACTTAGATTTAAGGGTTTTCGAGAGTGCTTAGCATTTTTAAGTTATTAAAATTGGGTGTTGCCATTGGAAATTTCAAAGTTAGAAACGTTTTTAATATGAAGACGGCCCCTCATGCAAATTTTGTGTCATGCAATTAACTCAGAATGTTATTTGTTCACTATCTCAAAAAGGCCCGATTACATAGGGTGACTAACGGCTGAAATAATGTGTACTTTGTTTATTTCCGCAGCTGTACCACAAAGTATAGTTTGATCTATCATGTAATTTTTTAACTACTCAATATATATAAGTATAATTTTTTTATATGTAATTCTACAAGATTTATTTATTATAAAACAATTTTCAAAATTTATAAAACTTTACCCAAAACTAAAATAAATGATATTAAACATAAAGCTATTTTCTTGGTCATTTTTTCAATTTTGACCTCAAAACCTGCCGCGCAAGCCTAATCCCATTGTGTTCAAATAGCTTTATGTTAAATATCATTTATTTTAGTTTTGGCTAAAGTTTAATAAATTTTAAAATTTGTTTTAAATTAAATAAATCTTGCAGAATTACCATATAAAAAATTTATACTTATATATTGAGTAGTTAAAAAATTGCATGAAAGATCAAACTATGCTTTGTAGTACCTTCTTTGCACATTTCTAAGACTCCTTAGACCCCTTAAGGGGATCATAGGAGACTTAATAATGTGCAAAGAAGGTACTACAAAACATAGTTTGATCCTTCATGTCATTTTTGAACTACTCAATGTATAAGTATAATTTTTTTATATGTAATTCTACAAGATTTATTTATTATAAAACGAGTTTTAAAAATTATGAAACTTTAGCCAAAACTAAAATAAATGATATTAAACATGAAGCTATTTGAACCCATTGGGATTAGGCTTGCGCGGCAAATTGTGAGGTCAAAATTGAAAAAATGACCAAGAAAATGACTTTATATTGTACAAATATGTACAAACAAAGACTTATACCTAAATTCTCAGCTCAATTTTAATTAGAAATTATTTGTAAAAAAAATTTAAATCAAAATTTTTAAATTTTTATTAATTTTTTTAGAAAAAAGCTCTTAAAATAATTTGGCTAAAGTGTCATAAATTTTAAAACTTGTTTTATAATAAATAAATCCTGTAGAATTACATATAAAAAAATTATACTCATTTATTCAGTAGTTAAAAAATGACATGAAAGATCAAACTATGCTTTGTAGTATCTACTTTGCACATTTTTAAGACTCCTGTGACCTCTTAAATACAGCCCCGCTTGTTCACAATACAAATTTGCTTAAAAAAATTAGCAGGTAATTTTATACGTACATCCGCAAAATTCGCTACCACCCAAAACTCAACCTGTAGCGTGGTTACAGGCAGACATTTACTTATTTATATTGTCCTTTTGAATGGAATTTTTCAGTGAATCCGAGTGTGAATCCAAGTGGATTCGTATCCATAGATGCGAATCCGAATAGATTCGGATTCGGATTCATGGGTGTGAATCAAAATTTCGTATTCGGATTCACACTTGCAAATCCGAATCCATTCGGATTCGGATTCGAATTTACGAATACGAATTCGCCCATCTCTGCCGCAGACTTTGTTTCCCGCGGTTGTTCTATTGAACAGTTGTTGGAAGGGTGTTGGTGGGAAGGACCAGATTGGCTTTATTTAAGTGAGGAAAATTGGCCAAAGTCAAATGAAAATCCGGACGAAGAAATAGTGTGCTCAGAAATGCGTAAGTCAGCTGTTGTGAATTTGAGCAAATCTGTGGATGATTCTAATTGGTATTATAAGTATTTCTCCTCGTATAAAAAGACTATCAGAATGATTGCATGGATTTTAAGATTTGTTGATAAGACCAGGAAAATTAATGTTAATGATGCAAATGATTTGTCTTTAAGTGAAATTGAACGCGGAGAAAAATATTTGTTCAGACTCATTCAACAAGAGTCATTTACGGGATGCTCTGATCCAAAATTAAAAAATCTCAAACCAATGATGGATAACGAAGGGTTATTAAGAGCTGAAACTAATCTGGTATCGAGAGATGATACACATAATTTTAAATATCCGATAATATTGCCATCAAAGCACCCCGTGGTGAAGCTGTTGATTATGAGTTTTCATAAAGATTTATTACATGCTGGTACTTCTATGTTAATGTCGAGTTTACGTGAACAGTTTTGGATCTTAAAAGCACGTAAGACCATTCGTGATTGTTTAAGAAAATGTACAATATGTCAAAGGTTTAATAACAAACATAGTGAAGCTCAACCGGGCATATTACCAGCAGATAGGGTGAGAGATACGGCAGTATTTGAAATTGTGGGAGTCGATTTGGCGGGGCCTCTTTACATTAAAGGTGGACAAAAAGCCTACATTGTTTTATACACATGTGCTGTGTATCGAGCAATTCATCTTGAACTAGTGACGCTTTTGTCTACTGAAGCCTTCTTACAATCATTAAGGCGTTTTATAGCTCGGCGTGGTAGACCCAAAATTATTTATTCCGACAACGGAACTAATTTTGTGGGGGCCAACAGAGCGCTCAACGCCATCTACTGGAAGCGGATGAGTTCCCAGGCAGTTGACCATAAGATCCAATGGAAGTTTAACCCTCCTTCCGCCGCTTGGTGGGGCGGATGGTGGGAGCGACTTATTCAAATGGTTAAGAGAATATTAAGGAAAATACTGGGACGGGCAGCCCTTACTTACGAGGAACTGCTTACAGTGATTTGTGACTGTGAGCAAGTGGTAAATAATAGACCTCTCACTTATGTGTCCGAAGACGCTGACGTCGTAGCTCCTTTAACACCATCCATGTTTTTACATGAGGTGAAGACGTCAGGTGTCCCGGATATTGATGAGGTAGATAACTCCGAGTTAAATAAAAGATCAAAACATCTCCAAAAGATACGTGAAATGCTCCGATCACGATTTCGATCCGAGTACTTGGGTCAATTGTGCCAACAGTCTTTTAAAGATAAAATAAACAACCCAATTGCAGTAGGTGATATTGTTTTGTTAGAGGATCCAAACAAAAAACGTACTTTCTGGAGTATGGCTAGAGTGTTAAAATTGATTACTGGTAGAGATGGTCATAAAAGACTGGCTCTAATAAAAACTGAAACAACTGAACTATTACGACCAGTTCAAAGACTTTATAGACTTGAACTTGATATTCCTATTAATGATAATGCTGAAGAGTTAATTAATAGTGAAATTGTGAAAACCAGAAGTGGCCGAATTTCTAAGCCACCCAATCGTTTGTGAACTATATCATTGAAATGTTGTGTGTAATATTTTCATTTAGTATTATAGTTCTTACTTGTTTTTTATAGATAATTGCTTAAAGTACTTTTTATTCAAATGTTTAGTTTTCTAGTACTTTTTAATGCAAATGTTTGGTACTTTAGTTTTCTAGTACTTTTTAAATGTATGTTTTAAAATGTATTTGAATTTTTTAAGTTAAAAACTTCAAAGGTGGGAGTATGTCCTGAATTAAGTGCTTGTGTCTGGAAATGAATGCCACTCCTACGCGCATGCGCCGGAGATTTAACCCTGAACTCCCATCTATGAAGCCTTTTTTAGGGACACTTTCTAAGATATTCTCATGAGATGAAGATGAGCAAAATTAGAGCTCCTTATATATTTCTTTTGTCTCATTGTGTATGTGTTGTATATGTGCTGTTATGTCCTTTTCAGTAATAAAATAGCTCATTAGAACATTTCCGAACCCTTCTTTCGTATATTTACGAAGAATAAGTGACAAAGTGAAAGTAATTAGAAATGCCTCATTTCAAAGAAGCCGCTTTCGCTACGTAATTGGTATTAGAAACATTTTCGCAAACAATTTCTAACTCGATAATTAATTACTAAAGGTCAGTGTTTGGTCACTCGTGTAATTTACATAGCATAATCTTAGTGGTAGAGTTGCTGATTGATTAATGAAAGCACGTCCTTCAAAGAGACCGATTTTCATACAGCTGAGATATTACAATTAAATTGTACGGGATTTGCTTTTAAAACCACGTAAAAGTCAAAACCTACACAAAAACAGGTTTGCTAACTGAAGCTATTGATCGCTTCAATATTAAGCCCAAACAAACGCTTGGCGAATCATTTGCCGGCAACTACGCTATGGTTTGAGAAACTAGTTGTTTTGAAATATAAACAGGGTTTGGAGGGTTGGTAAAAAAAAAAAATTCCACTAGTGATTATTTTGGTCGTTATTTATCCTAGAGAATCTGACCATTTTGTTTTTGTTAATACAAAACATTCTAAAATGATTGCAAGACACAAAATTTGCTTTATATAGGACGTCTTCATACAATATGAACTAAGATATGAACTCGCCACTAGTCTATGAGAAGCTCTAAAGTGAAGCTAATTGGATCCAACCAATACAAAAACAGGTTTCAGGCGAATTCAAGAGTTTTTCTCGCCAAGCATTTTAACATATTCCTATCTCTAGACCGGGACCACTTTTATTTGCACCATCTTGTATATGGTGCTATTTATTGATGGCTATTCCTGTCCAGCACGAAGTCGACTAAAGAATCTCGGAAGGTATTTTCACTGGCCTGTTATTAATCCACAACTCTACGTCTCCGCTACCGGTGCTTAATACAGGGTGGTTAGTAATTAACGTGAGGTGTGTAGAGCCCTCTACACTCTTAAAACAAACACTCCTAATTTAACTCAGTCTGAGTGGATTTCACTCCTCCAGACTTCAAAATGCACTTCTCCTTTTGGAGTGGATCCTTTGTGTGTTAAACCTCCGACAGGATCACTCCAAACGAGTGATTTTAACTCAGTCTGAGTAAATATGCATGCCTTTACGGTGTCGAAAATGCACTTCTCCAACTGGAGTGGATTTCACTCTTTTGTTTTAAGAGTGTAGCAAGTAAAGTATTGGACGAAACCTAACCAAATTTTATGAGCATGCTTAGTGGACCATGTGATTTTGATTTCCTAAAAAAAAAAAAAAAAGTTACACCATAAAAAATAAACTCGTCTCTTGACCAGGGTTCTAAACCTACTAAACTAAATTACGAGGCGTAATTGGCTGTGTTGGCCGTAAATGGCCATAATTGGCGACGCCTCGTAATTTAGAACCCTGGTCAAGAGACGAGTTTCCTTTTTATGATGCAATTTTTTTTTTTTTTTAGGAAAACAAAATAACATGTGTGGTCGACTATGCATGCTCATCAAATTTGGTTAGGTTTCGTCCAATAATTTACTCGCCAGAGGGCTCTGCACACCTCACGTTAATTAATTACCACCCTGTATATGATGCAAGTTGTTATTCAGAAGGGCTACATTCAATTACATAAAATAACCCATAGATTAAGATTGTTTGGATTCTGAAACTTAAGAACGTTTTTATTTCACCGATTATGATACATTAGTAAATGCAATACAATTTAGTTTGTTTGCTTAGGTTTGATTTAGGGGGACTTAACAACTAATCCCCTTAGCAGCGGAAAGAACTAAAGACCTTTACAAAAATATTTATCTTTTCCCTTTACGTTTCCAATGTCATCGCAAAGTACTTATAAAACAAATTCCCTCCGCACGTAAAATACTACAAACTAATTATTCCTAAGACCCAGCCCAATCAATAACACGTTACATTTCGCCAACAACCGTGAAATTGGCTACAAAATGGGGAAGACATCACAAAAAAAAAATATTATAAAGACGGCGCCAAAGCGAGGCATGCGTGTGAGATTACCACCTGTCCCAATATTCCTTTTTAAGAACTTTGGAACACAAAAAAATATTCGAAACAAAAGACCCCCTCCGTAATAAGCGTCGCCGCTAATGTAACAAAAGACGACCGCTCTGTGGGTGGTCTTAGAACTGTACAAGAACAGAAAAGTAATTAAAAACACACACGCTATACATTCAATGCATCGGCTTGTGTCCGTCAAAGACATATGAAAGGTGTTTTGTGCAGAGTTCGTGAAACGCCACTGTCAGCAATTTATCTTGTTGACTTTGGCTGGCTTTTGTGCGAATGGTGAGCTGGAAATCAATTTGAAGAATTTCTTCGCCAGGGGATATTCTTTTTCGTAGATGAAAAAGGACTTCGAGGAATAGAATTGATTGAATTCTTTCATTATGCAGAATTAGGACACAAATATAATTTAATTATAAATCAATTATTGATTTATTCCAGAAGCAAAAAGAACATGAACACTAAGACTTAGTTAATTATAAGTAGGAAATCAATTTGAAGAGCTTCTTGATTATGCATTCATTCTCGATGATTTTATTGATGAAAACGAATATTGTCGAAAAGAAATTAATTGAATTTGGGTGGATTTTGTTTTTCATTATGCAAAATTACGATACAAATATATCTTGTTTTTAAATCATATGCTACTTTATTCTAAAAGTAAAAAGAAAATTACCATTTTTCATGGTGCTGCAAGGCATTGGCTTGTGTCCGTCAAAGACTCCGGAACGCATGAAAGGTGTTTTGTGCGGAGTTCGTGAAACGCCTCTGTCAGCAATTTATCTTGTTGACTTTGGCCGGATTTTGTGCGAATGGTGAGTTGGAAATCAATTTAAAGAATTTCTCGCCATAGTATATTCATTTTCGAAAAAGATCTTTGTGGAATGGAATTGATTGAATTCGGAGGAGTTTAGTGTTTCATTCTGCTCAATTTGAAGACATAGATAATTTATTTATGAATCAATTATTGATTTATTCCAAAAGCAAAAAAGAACACTAAGGCTTAGTTAATTATAAGGTGGAAATTATTTTGAAGAGTTTCTTGATCACGCATTCATTCTCGATGATTTCGTTGGATAAAAATGGATATTTTCGACGATAATTAATTGAATTTGGTCTAGTTTAGTTTTTCATTATGCATAACCAAGACACAAATATATCTTGTTTATAATTCAAGTATCGATTTATTCGGAAAATAAAATTACTGAAGCTTTTCACGACTCTACATGTCACAAGGCATCTGCTTGTGTCCGTCAAAGACATCGGGACGCATGAAAGGTGTTTTTGTGCACATTTCTTGAAACGAAATTGTCAGCAATTAATCTTGTTGACTTTAACCGGATTTTGTTGGAATGGTGAGCTGGAAATCAATTTGAAGAATTTCTCGCCAAGGTAACATTCATTATCCGAGCCAAAAAACGTCTTTGTGGAATATAATTAAATTTATTGAAATTGGACGAGTTTAGTTTTTCATCATGCGCATTTAAGACACAAATATAATTTCTTTATAAATCAAGTATTGATTTATCCGAAACTTGAAAATACACTAACTCTTAGTGGGTTGAGTTTCACGTAGTTTAATTACGATGATTTTGTTAGATGAAAATGGACATTGTCAAAGAGAATTTATTGAATTAGAACGAGTTTGTTTTTCGCAATGTATAATTAAGTCACAAATATATCTTGTTTATAAATCAGATATTGATTTATTCGGAAAGTAAAAAGAAATTAAAACTTTAACGCCGCTACAAGGCACAAGGCATCAATCAGCTTGTGTTCGTCAAAGACATCGGGACGCATGAAAGGTAGTCGGCATTTGTGTGCGAATGTTGGTCTGGAAATCAATTTCTAGAATTCCTCGGTTACGCGTTGTTCGTAAGATTTTGGTAGTCGGAAAAGAATTGTATTTAGCAGAATTGATTGAATTTGGACGAGTTTAGTTATTCATTGTACAGTTACGACACAAATAAAATCTTTGTTGAATTAATTATAAGGTGGAAATCAATTCAAAGAATTTCTCTATCAGGTATTCGTTTTCGATACTTTTGTCCAATGAAAATGGATATTGTCGAAGAGAATGAATGTATGATTGTACCTGGACGAATTAAATTTTTCATTATGTAGAATTAAAGAACAAACGTATCTTGTTCGCAAAGCAGATATTGATGCAAAGATTGATGAAATTGAAGCTAAAATGTATATAATTCCTGTATTTTTTTTTATTAAATACAACATTTTATAAGAATTTATACAATAGCCCGAAAGAAGTCCCAAGATAGTCTTTTCTAATCTAAAAGGTGAAATAAGGTAGGAGGTAAGTTGTGAATTATCGTCGCACGGGTAGGTGATATAAAATTCAAACCCTAGTATTTTTATTGAAAGTATTCATTAAAATAAATTACCTTTTTAAAATGCAAAATATATTGGGTATTTTTCTTTGCTAGTTTTCAATAAGCAGAAGTTCCACCAGGAGTTAGAACTGGAGAAGGGCCTTTCTTTCATTCAATGAAACATTTCACAGAATTCTTCAACCTTGGTGATCCAGCTCTGACTCACAGACAACTTCATTTCATCAAACCCCCATCAAGTAAAAAAAAATCAATCTCGCCAATATCCATTAGGACATCTCAAAAGCCCTACAACAAAAAGTAGCCGCCAAGCAGGCCCGTCAAAACACGCCAAACTGAAAGGTATGCGAGACCCCAGGAGCATATAAGTCATGCACGGGGTCAAGCAAAAAGGACCACCGCGGAAGGCCTTGTTAGATGCGGCAACACCACCTAGACTGGTTAATGCCTCTTGAGTGCCCGTGACGTCACTAATAAAGGTCTTTATGTTATCTTTGTCATTATGCAGCTTGACACTTCTGTTCGTGAATGACGCCGCGAATAGGAAGGCCGCTTTTGTCTGGACGGCATAGAAGAAAAGGGACTAAAGATGAAATGTTAAAATATATTAAATGGGCCCTTTTTCTATTGATATACAAGTAGAGAATGTGGCCACCTGGTATGCCTTGTTTTGCTTGATTGGCATCTGTTAGAGTGGGATATGCGCAGGTAGAGTGATAAGAAAAGAATTTGAGTTTTCTGAAATGTTTAATGCAATTGAAAGCATTACATTCTAAAATTTTAAATTACTTATAACTCGAATTTTAAATTTCGTAGAAATTGAAGTTGTGTATTAACAAAATTTAATTGGTAGAAATAATTGATGATTAATACAAGTCCTCATGTAGCCGCCCCGGTGGCACACTCGTTAGGATTCTAGCCTTTGGAGCTGCTGGGGTCGGGTTCGAATCCCGGTCAGGTATGGATGTTTGTGGCTGTCAATAAATGTTGTTATTTGTCTATGTGTTTGTGTCGTCTCTTTCTTTGTGTGTCTCTTGTGCTTGTGTCATTTCTGGGGCTTAGTACAATAGACTTAAAGTCGCAGTGCTTGGCGATCTCCCCCCCCCCCCCCCCACCAAGAAAGTCATAAGTCATAAGTTTCATGTAAATTTGACAAGTAAGATATATATCTATGATAGCCAAATATTTATTTCGTACTTTACTATGTGTTTTATAGATGCTATATTTCCCATTTTATGTTATAGGTTTAACAAATTCATTTGAATTGGACTTAGTAACACCCCATGGAGTTCTAAATAAACTGTACTAAACAAACATATAGCTTACAACCAGGGCCTGATCTAGGAAATCTCAGACTATAGGCACAAATTATTTTGGGGGCCCCTTTTCGGAAAATTTTATGTATGATTTCCAATAATGATGGTGCTTTGGGACCCATATGTAAAATGTTTGCTACAATTTTATAGGATTCCTTACAAACATCGATCAAAACAATAACGTTAGGTCAATTACTCACTTAGAATTGAGCAAAAAACAAATTGGAGTATCCGAATTTTTTTATGTTACTGATATTTTGGGGATTTACAGCATGTAGCATAATAGAAACTGAAATTTAGGGGCCCCTAAAATTTGGGGGCCCTAGGCCCGGGCCTAACAGGCCTTATGGAAGAGCAGGCCCTGCTTACAACTATTGCAGCTTACTGCATTTCAGATATTCCGTCATGCAAACAGGAAAGACTACGATTGTCATTTGAATTAGCTGTCGAATCATCACGTTAGATGTCGAACCCAAAACTTGTCGAGTTATAAAAAAAGTAAGGATTCCTAATTAAATAATTAAAAAAAATTACTTATTAATAAATGAATGACTAACTTACACTAAATAAAATGGCAAGAAAATTCACCAATAGAAAAGTTTATATTAAATATAAGACAAAAGAAAAAAAAATAGTAGTGAAGAATTCGTTTAGGGAAATTTTAAAAACCTAACACAAATGGGTCATTAATGATTTAAGGTAACCACCAATAATAATTTGTACGACTCTACACTCTTAAAACAAACACTCCTAATTTAACTCAGTCTGAGTGGATTTCACTCCTCCAGACTGGAAAATGCACTTCTCCTTTTAGAGTGGATCCTTTGTGTATTAAACCTCCGACAGGATCACTCCAAACGAGTGATTCTAACTCAGTCTGAGTAAATATGCATGCCTTTACGGTGTCGAAAATGCACTTCTCCAACTGGAGTAGATTTCACTCTTTTGTTTTAAGAGTGTACGCCTACTACCATTTGACGTAATATAAAATACTGCCAAAATAATTTAGTTTCCCTATGCAACGGTGAATTTGAGACTTCTGATATAATTGTTCACAATTTAGTGTTTTTAACCAATTATCTATAAACTCATTTATAACGATTGACAGAAAATGTGAGATGCAAAAACTAACTTTTACTTGAGTTTATCGAAATAAACAAAATACATATAAGATAAACATAAGACTACAGTACAGTTACAATTTATGGGGGAAGAGGGAGGGGCAAATTTAAAAAACTTAAAATTAACGCTTCTATTCGTTACTGAAGGTGTTAAAAGTCACACATGGGGTTGAGGTTAGCTTAAAAATCCGAATAACAAATGTTTATCTTTTCACACCAATTCGATTTCATAAAATTTAAACAGCACCTCTAATAATTTGGTTCAGATCCATTGCCAATTACTTATCCATAACTGTTGACTTAAATACAACCAGCAAACAGCACCTTCGAATACCAATTATCCCATCCGAGAAAATTAAAACACCATCTGCAATAATTCGTTCCTATTCCATTCAATGTCCAACCCATAAAACTCAACCTACGAAAGACAGCAACCCTAAAACATCCCCCCTTCCCAAATATCCCCAAACAGATCCCGGAAAACAGGAAAAAAGAAGGATTTAGCGGCGGATTTCCGATTGACATATCGGGATAGTAACTTGTCCGGTGTTACACAACCATTTGGAAAAGGATACAAGTCCGATGGGGGAGAAAATGTAAGAGGGGAAATGGCCGAAAGATGAAGTCGGGGAAGGGGGGATTTTTGTTGAGAGACACGGGTTTTGGGATGGACGTGGCTAGATTTGGCGACGTTTTTGGTGATTGGAATTGGTGAATACTTTCAACAAGGAATTGTATTCATTATGATTACTTTAGAAACATTAAGCTTTGGAACAATTTTTAGTGCAAAAAAGGTTTGTACTTAAGGATAATTATAAACAGAGTTAAATTATTTTAACTTTTGGTAAAGGACGATTTATAATACTATTTGATAAGAAAAACAGACAGTCCTTAAAGAAGTTGAATAGCCGATTTCCCTGTCACAGAAACTGCATACTCACATAAATTTGTCTAGCACAAACAGATCCAGACAGACCGAAAAATAAAAGGCATAACAGGAAAGTCACTGAATTGTTATTTTCAAACTAAACAAATTTTAAAAATCAGACGGTCAGAACAAAAATTGAAAGGAAGACGGGGGAGGGGGTACAGAAAAACCAACAAATAGTGGGAATTTCGTGGTAGTTTGACCACGGACGACTCGACTTATGAGGCCATAGAAGCTATTTAGGACGTCACACTCTTCGTCTGGTTCGGGTTGTCGGTTGTTTCGAAAGAGCCGGGACAAAGCCTGTGCGGAGCCTGAAAAGTATTAACGGCCGTGCATAAATATATTTATAGGTCTTATAATTAAAAAAAAACTGGCAATCCGAACCGGACGTAAAGTGTGATGTCACAAAAGCTTTTACGGCCTTAAAGTTAAATAGACTATGATACAATCAAGCTGAAATAGTGTAAAGTTATGTAAGCTGAAATAAAAACAGCAGGCTTTTGTTTTCTGTGGATTGTCACATTACTCAGTTTAGTTTCGTAGTTTATTGCAATAAGAACATATTTTTTTGTGGGGCTGGGGAGCCCAGTCATTTAGACACTCGCCTAGCATGAGAAAGATCAAAGAATCAGGCCCGGGCATCGCCAAAATAACTGACGATCTATTAACGGCCCTTGTGTGCAGCTAAAAATTTCCGATGAATAATAGCCCGTGTAGAGGGAGTACACGTTAGCTCCTAAGTCCTAACGTTGCGTACGATGTCACCCTTAACGGTGGCGTTGGGTGCCTATTCAGGTGTCGGCTCGTCACTTGACAGTGGTTCTAAAATACGACGCCCGTCGCCAATAGCAATCGTGTAGCTCTAGTGCGACGATGATTCAAATCTAACCTAACCTAACCATAACTTTTGTTAACAGAGGATAATTTGGCGCCCTTTCTTGGGCAGTTTGGCGAGACGTCCCATCTTCTCCCAAATCTGGCAACGTTCACAGGAGATGCGTTGAGCGCGTAATATGTGGTGATCCCTTTCTTGACAAATTCCGGAACGCTCCCGTTTTTTCCCGGTTCCAAAGCTGCGACCATTTGTTTCTTGTTACAGGGATTTTCGGGCGCAAAAAGGGAGGGCTGGAATGGGGGTTAGAGTAAACAGGACATGCTTGGCGCCATATTATGTGAAGACGTCCGAAGAAAGTCGCCAAATTCAACAAAAAGAGTCAATAGATATTGTCTGTACCAATACCTACTAAAGATCAGCCTGAATATAAACCGCATATATATATATTTTTAAAGAATAGGTGTGTCGTAACTGGTGCCGAACATCAATGCTGCACTAAGTGGGACAAGTCGATTTGATTTAGTTCCCAGAATTTTCGAAATACTGGACAATTATGTCACAAACGGCATGTCTAACTCCTCAGCAAAATTCTTTCATTCGTTTCTTGTGTTACTTATTATTATTATTATTTTCTGCATAAATTGTCAAGTACCATGGTTTTCATTTGAAGAATACAGGGAAGAACCACTTGATTTTTTAGGAATCTTCCCTAAATAGTGTCTACTTGGCGAACATTGGCCTCAGGAAACCGTTTTTTTTTCGGTTCTCCATCGCTCTTCAAACGTGTGACTCGTGTCCACTGATCTATGGCGTGAATCAGGGTTGCCGCGAAAGAAAAACAAAACGAGTGACCGGTTTCATTACACCTGTTTAGGCGATTTCTCGCTATCATTGCCGAAGAGGCCTATGAGGAAAGCCTTCTACGAAATAAAGCGGTTTTTCCCCTGTACTCTTCATTTGTCGTGAATGGGTCCTGATGCCACGTACGCTGTCGCTATACGGTTGCGTTGGGCACCAGTTCATGCGTCGGCCTCATTACTTGACCACGGTTCCATGTCGCCCGTCGTCAATAGTCCTTGTGCAACTTTTGCGCTACGTTAATTCAACCAAAAATAAGTGCTTTTTATTTAAAAATCAGCAATTTAAATGATTAAAAATTAAAAATTTTTGCTGTTGTAGACCATAGTCCAGAGATCGGAAGTTCATCTAGTGCTAATATTCGTTTATTAACGTTTCACTCGAAAGATTTCAAGTTTTATTAATTTTTAAAAAAACTTTTAGTTCAAAAAAGAATCTAAGAGTGTGTTTGGGCCTACAAAAAATCGAGAAATGTCTTCAATGGTCCGTCCAGTTTTTACATAGGTTTTCAACAAGGCAGCATTTTATGTTATTCCAACCTTCATGAGGGGCTTGCTATTTTTATGTCTCTTTTGCCTTGTAAGAAATAAAATGAAACAGACAATCGTATGTGTCTGGGATCTGTTTTTATGGGGGCTCAAAAAGCGACGCGAAAGTTGGCAATTCGTCGAATTTGCTTTATAAGGTGGAAACATGGATTTGTGATTGCAATAGGATAAGTTGGCTGTCTATATATATTGCATGCAATAGAATGTCTATTTCAGTGGAAACATGCAGAAACTATTTTAAATGCATTTCATTTTACTAGGGTAAATTTTTAAGCGATAGCCGAAAACAATCATTGATTTGTTGCTCACTGGCACTTAAAAAACAAAGGGATTTGGTATTTTAGAAATTTCGCTGAATAATAACTTTATGACAAAGCCGTCAACGCATTTATAAATTGGATGGAAATATTAATTTGCTATTCAAGTTTGTGTGCAATAGGAGGGAGCTTATCTATTTAAGTTATACAGATCACTTATTTGATGAGGTACCAGCTCAAGTTTGACGATGTCCCTCGACCACCGGTGGCCTATGACTACGGTGGTTGAAGTAATTTGGTTAGAAAGTCGCAGTGCTTGGCGATCTTGCCCCCTACCAAGAAAGTCATAAGTCATAATTTGGTTAGAAGACGTATTTTGAGAGACGGAAAAGTGATGACGCGTTGACCCCTGAACTGGCACTTAGAGATATGTTTAGGTTTTGATGCCTATTTTCAGCAATTTTTGTTGAAAAAATGCTTTTTCGAAATAACCCATAATATAAGAGTATCATTCAAACAAAAATCGAGCTTTGAAAATCAACCATCTGAGGGATAAGTAAATTGGCTGACGTGTCAACTTGTTTTCACTTCATAAATTTAAAATTTAAATTTCGAACTAAAAATTATTTTCTTTACACTTTATAATACTTTATTTCTATAGCAGTATGGCTCGAGTACAACGTTATTAACCCTCTAGTGCATGAACTTTTTTTTTCATCCCAAAATAATATGTATCTTTAATACACATACATCAGGGAAAAATACTGAAATTTTTTTAACTGCATTAGAATTTAAATAATTTCAATTTTTCAATTTTTTCCATATCACAAAAACCGGCTACAAAATTCCAATTTTGATAATATTGACTAGAAAACTACTAAGTATATTTCAAAATAACCCTATTTAACAATAATTAATTTTTCAAAACAATTTATTTGTGTTTATTACTAATATTATTGTACTTTGAATACTGCCAAAAACGTAATTTCACCACAGTTAATAACCTCACTCTTTCATTATGAATACACTTTTACGACCGTCCTCTATGAAGATTATTAGTAACTAAAACTTCAAAGTGGAATGTAATAGATGAAAAAAACACAGATTTGTCGAGAGGGAGCTCTACTTTTTTAGAATAAAGTGGATTGTGTTACTTGTTGCCAAACGGCAACAGTATGCATTAGAGGGTTAAAAAGAAACTGACTACTCGGGCTGTAGGGAGCCTTGTGGTCAAGATCTCGGTCTCGAGATCGGAAGGTTGAGAGATCGACACCCGGTGCCACTGAAGACCTACCGAGTATATGCGGAGTACGTGCTCGTTAAATCTGTTGGGTCCGAAAGTCCTGTGGTCGGTCATTGCGCAGTTTACCATGGGTACAGGTTCCTGGAGAAAATGTCCCTCCCCTTCAGGGACATGTCTAAATTGTGGAGGTGGCGACAGATGGCAGCATCTGTCATTTGTGTTTGTGTGTGTATTGTGTTGTCCTACTTGACGATGGTTTATAAGCGGGTCCTTGCGACCAAGCACACAAGCCTGAAAATATATGTCAACCAACCAACCAACCTTATTTCTTAACCCAATTCTCCCAAACGAACCCTTTTACACATTTTTTCCCCCTCTCCGCAACAAAACAAATTGTTTCACACCATCACACCTACACCAAATCCCCTGGGACAGGAGACAATACCTTACACGACAACAACTTACACCAACAATAACAAAACAATACCCCTCCTCCCCCCCCCCCCCATCACCAACGACACAAACGAAGGGGGGTGGAAAAGACCATCTGGCAGCCCTGAATTCACTTCACTTCCAGGGGCGCAAGCTTCTCCTCCCCCCTCCCCCCAAGGGACGCAGATGGCCGCCCCCCCGTACTAGTGTCGGGAGGGGGGGGGGAGGTCCGTAATTCGAACATCTCGATCTGAGGTCTTGCCGCAGATTAAGAGGGGGAGGAGGGGGAGAGGGGAAGCTTAAACGAAATGTGACTGTTTGCTCAACACGAGGGGTGTAATCTCCCCTCGTTAGGGCGCAATTGGGGGGGAGGGATTGGTGTGGCGGTGGATTGGTTTTGGAGTGGAATTGCTGTTTTTGGCGAGTTTGTAGCACTATAACTACATTTTTTCTTTAAAAGAAAACTGTGAGAGGTACAAGTGAAACATAATTAACAAAGAAAATCTTTTTTTTTAAAAAGTTGTCTGTAAATTGTACAGAAATTTTGTTAGGAATAGAATTTGAAATTTTTTTTGGGAAAAATAACCTTTTTTTTTATATGAAGGAAACCCTTGATATCTTGTTATCGTAATGCCTGGAACGATATGCTAGCTATATATAAAACTAATTTGGTTGAAGTTATGTCACATTAGAGCTGCACTATTTGTTTGGAAAAGACAACGTTATTTTGAGACATGGACAAGTGACGATGAGCTGGCACCTGAACTGGCACTCAAAGCAAACCGAAGATTTATTTCAGGTTTTTATGCCTATTTTCGGCGATTTTTGTAGAAAAAAAGTTTTTTCGAAAGAACCGAAAATATAAGAGAGATATACAGTCTGATATTACATCATTCAAACAAAAATAGAGCTTTGAAAATCAGATGACCCTCTGAGGGATAGTAGCTAATTGGCTGAAGGGTGTCAACACTTCATGAATTTAAAATTTAAATTTTGAGCTACAAATTATTTTCGTAACATTGTATATTACTTCATTTCCCTAGCAAATAAAAATAAATGATTCCTCCATAATTTAAATTTAAAAATTTAGTTACACTTAAAAAATCGAAATTTTTTATAAATCTTGTATGTTGCTGGAAAAACTGAAATTCAGTTACAGGGTCTATATAAGGAAAGGAAGTTGACAGACGGATAAGGTCAGATGGCCGAGGGGAATTGCCACCATAATACAGGGTGTTCGTAAAAGAAAATCCGAGTTCTAATGGTATATCGCAGGAATTTACTTTGTACTAAATATAACAAATCATACATGAAATTGAGAGAAAACTAACCTAGTTTTTCCTATAAGTGCTCAATGTGTACGGCGTTAGTGATACGGACATATCCAAACGAAAATGCAATTCTTCCCATACTGTCTGCAGCAAGTCCTGAGTAATGGAATAGATGACACTGCAACTGCAAAGACGATGTAGCGGTACAAGAGCGGATGCGTTTATCTCAAACTGTTGGAGTTATTCTTTATTCGTCACCTTTAACCGCAACTGTCGAGCATTTACAGCTGATACCATTACAATTTGAAACTCGGACATTCTTTTACGGACACCCTGTGATGCCAATTTTTTTTAATTCGTTAACAAACATTGTAATCGTTCCCGGCTGAATATTTCTAGCATCCTTTCGGAGCCTTAACACAGCCAATAAACGCCTCGTAATATAGACAATGGTCAAGTGACGATATTTAACAAATATTCATAAATTTGGCGACTTTTCCATCCTCCCAAAATCCCCAACTCTGCAACCCTTGGCCGTTGAAGATGTCACTCTGCAAACAGTGGGCCACACATTGGTCTGACACGAGCAACAGAATTGGCTGGATTGGGGATTGAACGATTTACCTTTTCAAACAATCGTTAAGGGTGTGGGCCCCTTTTTTTTATATATTGAAGGGGGGATGGGAGAGCTATTTTAGTGCCTTTTATTGCTCGTTTATTTAGTTATGAAGTTGATCGGATTCGTGTTCAGTTTTTGTGGGAGAGAAGTTGGCGATTAACTGTGACATGTGCAGATTGTTGGAAAAGAGCAGGGAAGGGTTGCTGAGGTTTGTCACAGCTAATTTGCGATGTTTTTTTTTTTTTTTTTTGGTTTAGTTGTGGGACGCACCAAACCCAAATAAAGCTCTTGGAGGTAGACTTCGTAATTTTGAACCACGATCAATGACGAGGCAATAAAAAAGAACTCACTATCAAAGTGTAACTTGGTAGCGACATCATATTGAGCTTTAGAAATCGAGGCAAAGGAAAATTTAAATCTAGTATATATAGCACAAATAAAACACAGAAAAAAAAAGTAGAACAGAAAACGAGGCAATGAAAGAACTATTGAGAGACAGTAACTACCCTTCTCCCTTCATTCTTAGATATTTACCTCCAGCTACTATATATACGTCACCTTAATAAACATCATTTTTTCCCCGCTGTAACCGTTTTTGTGATTGTTGGTTCTGATTCGTATCTTCTGCGTCACTTGTTTGTTTTGCTAATGGCTCTGCGCTGGTGCGTTCTAAAATGGGGTATGTTCCTCTTCATTTTTCATATTTGTTTTTGATTGTTTTATGTGCTTATTTATAATTATTATCTTCAACATTGTTTCGGGGCAATTTGGGATTTCACATTTTTGGACTTTTTAGTTCTTCCCAAAACAGAAAAACAATGTTGTCCTGTTGGTGTCGCTTTTTGAATTTGCCTCTTGAGAAAGTATTCAAATCCGCCACTTTTCATTTTCACTTTTTATGTGATATATCATCTAAATAAAGTCTAATACCATAAAAGCACTATGCATAAAATATGATTCAGCTATTTGAAAGCCAATAAGCTAACCATTAAAATACCATAAACCAGAAAATACTCGATATCACACACATTGCACCAGCCATTCTAATTCATAGAGACGCTCGCGTAACAAAAACTAAAGTTCAGCACAGAGAAAACTCTCTCTACTTTTTTATACTCTCCTTCTTATACTAATATCCATCAAAAATGTATAATCGCGTCAACCTTCACAAAAATCAAATTGTATAATCTTTACCAATTAAGTCTCAAAAGCATCAATAAGTATAGATATCTCAAAGCAACAAATCTCTTTGACACTCCAACAACCCAGACGAGTCACTAAATCACCCAGACACCAAACCTAACTCACAGCGACACCAGTATCAGGCTCGACAAGTTGCCCCAATAGCTGAAATAATCCGGACGTAATTATCCGGTAAACGATCTATCCGGCAGCGTGACGGCCTCCGATGTGACCTGTCACCTATCCGGCCTAGCGTGAAACGGATGCCTCTCCTGCCTCTGGTGATCCCTGCTCCATCCTTTTTGATCTTGGGCCTCCCGGGTTGGAGAGCGGGGCGAATCGGAGCGGAGGGGAGATGTAATAAGAGTTTTTTTGTTGTTGTTTTTGAAGAAGGGATGATTTGATTGCTTTCTGTGCTGAATGAACATGCAAATTGCATGATATGACTAAAATCGATAAAATAAAAATGTTTTGCTAATTTGAGAGAATTATTTCTTATATTAACCCTTTCAACCCGATGACAATTTGGCATCATCATTTTAGAAAAATGTTACTGATGGATTGGGATTGGATGATTGATTGCTTTCTGTGCTGAAAGAACATGCAAATTGCATGATATGATTAAAATCGATAAAATAAAAATGTTTTGCTAATTTGAGAGAATTATTTCTTATATTAACCCCTTCAGTCTCAATAACAATTTGGCATCATCATTTTAGAAAAATGTTTCTGATTGTCTATAGCCATTTATGATATCAAAAAGTATATCATTCGATTCTTCAAACTTTTTTCTATTAGAAAATACTTTTTATTAATCTCAATAGATATCAGCCTTATTTTTTTAAAATTATGTCCAAAAACTTGATGATGCTAAATGGCATCACTGGGACTGAAAGGGTTAACAATATGAGAGATACATACTATAAAACAGCCAACTGATAGTCAGGTTTTCTAGCAACACACAAATTTTTTAAAAATTGGAATTTTTCCTAAATTTTAAAATAAAGATGATTCATGGACGAATCTTTTATAGTCATCAGCTACAGATGATTATTGATGCTACAGAAATGTAATTTTAAATTGCTATATAAAACCAATTTTTAAAAATTATAGAATTTAAGTTTTCAATAAAAACTTAATTTGTTTTATGTTGTGCAAAAAAGTGTACACTTTAGGCAATTTGCGCATCTCTTGGAGGGTTAAAAAAATTAAATCCCTTATAATCTGAATTCACTGCGGATATGGCAAGTACAAAGACACCTTGAACTCTTTTATCAACTAACGTTTTCAGTAATTTTTGAAATATTTGTGGTGCAACATGATCGCAGCTATTATAACGGTAAGTGTTTAGAGAGTTCACATGTAACGGGGAAAATATCGTGTTTACGGTTTTACAAATGATATTCGCTCCTGAAAGAGCAATGCCAACACAATCTATCTACAATGGAAGTGTACAAAATATGACTTAACCGTAGGTGACAAAACTTACCACATTTGTAATATTAGTTATAATTGATATTGGTTATTCTTGATAAAATGCATATCGTTTATAAAACCGGGCAGTCCATCCCCATCATAAAATATTTAATTTCTTACAATTTATAAAATAACAATACCAATTTTTTTTTCTTTCATCTACAGCCTATAAACTGAATATCGAATCTAGAGAACATTCAAAGGAGATCATCAAATTTCGAATTCCACCCTCATTTTCACGATCCATGAAAATGAACTCGAGTCAAAGACTCCTAATAGGATTAGACTAACGTAAAAGGTGCCCAAAATCATTACCCAAGTCAGGTGGGTTCGGCGTGACATCTTTGAGTGTTTTCTAAGCCAGTTAATAAAAATAAATGGAGTTCCCGCTAATTATTAAATATTTGAATGATTTTTTTTTCTGTGATTGTATTAGTATAAAAAATGACTAGGCATATTATTGACACTAACTTGAATAAGTAAGTGTGAATAGTCGTTTAATATTACAATGTTCACTCTAAAAGTGGGATTAAGTCGCCAAATAAGCAACTAGTATCGCCAATCAAACGATCTATCTCTGCCCAGATACTCAACATGTCTATTCAGTATTAAAAAGACCATCAATTAATTCTTTTTTGGGAACTATTCCCTGAAGGATTTGTATTAAATACTTTACGAAATGAAAAGCACTTCCACTTTCTTTTTCGAAGGTATTTTGCATATTTGTCCCATTACCAATTGAACCGCTTGAGTAAGAAATTTGAATACAAAGATGCTCACTTAAACCGGGTTTGCTGCGCAGTGCCTTTAGCTTTGGCTTGGGTTCGTAAATTTGGGCGATGTTTTTGGTTTGGTTATGTGTGTGAATTAACGTTGTGCTAGAGACAATATAATAGTTCAATTAGTATTAATCCAAATAACGTATATTTAACGAATTTAAAATGTTCACCGTCAAAAGAGTAACATATTTTTGTTTGAATTTTCATTTTAAATGCGTCCCTTGAAGTTGAAATTAAATTACATGTAAACGATGCTCAAAACTTGTCTAATCTCACAATATTTTGATTATTCTGGTTTTCAATCTGTTTTAATAATTTTTAAGGATATAAAACATTTGTGAACTACATATGAAAAAGTAAGTAACATATTTTGAAAATTTTTCTTCTGATTAAGCTAAATACACAGCCTTAAAAATTTGGCTCTTGCTTTTAAAAAAAAATCCCTATTAGCTGAAACGTTTGTGTGGTGAAATGTTTCACAATAATTTTGGTATTTGGCTCCAATCCCATGCTTCGGCATGGGGGCCAATGATGTAAAATCAAGTGCTTTTGCAATAAAAAAAAAAAAAAAAAAAAATTTTGGTATTTGGTTGATTCATTTTTCAGGTTTTGTTGAAAAGTGTTGAAACTAATTCCAAAAATATATTGAAACATTTCGCCAACATGTTTTGCAGCTACTAGCAACCATATTTTTGGCGAAACCAAGCAAAAAATAATTTATCAATATTTTGACAAAAGCGTAAACTTCGGTTTTAGATATTTTTTCATAAATGAATAATACGATAAGATATTTTGAAATAAAATTAAATTAAACTTGATAAAATTATGGTCTGTATTGGAAAAGGAATTCTGTTTCAAGGTGGCTGCCTATCGCATATCGGGATACACATTGAACATTTTCATTAAATAAGTATCTGTAAAATATTTAATATAAATTAACCGACCAACCATTAAAAATGTATTTATAGTTTAAGTTAACTATTATATTGAAAACAGTTTTCTCGGCATATTTTTTAGTTATGGTAGTAAAGCACGTAAAATTCTAAGAATAAACAATAAATGTGTCTATGTTTAATTTCAAATTATTATTATTGTTACTATGGTATGGTATGATACATATATATTCCAGCTTGTGTGCTTGTTCAGAGAACCGCTTATAAGCTTTCGTCAAGTGGGACAGACACAGAAAGAAATTTTACAGTCACAAAGAAATGATATTGCTACTATTATTTTGACAATTAAAAATTTCTCTGAGAAAATACTGTAAAAGTAAAACCAACATCGTTTCTATTTATCATACAATTAATGAAGAACTAATAACTACTTAAAATGTACTTTAAATTTTAATGGGGTTGTTTCACGGAGGATCTGGCAATTGCACCACGGTCTTGCTTTTATTTCTGTCGTATTACTTTTGTTTTGGTTAAGTTGGTTGTTACCTATATTCAGGTTAGTGTGCTTGGTCAGCACACTAACCTGATTATCTCTACCAACCAGCCAAAACAAAAGTAATTCGAGAGAAACTATGATATCTAAGGAGATAAAGTAAAACAAGACCACGGAGCTATTGCCAGATCCTCCGTGAAACAACCCCATTGATGACTTTCGTAATTAACTTGGCGACTTTCACAACCAGCCAATCTTTTAATCGCGTGTAAAATGCAGCGCCTCAGTAAAGTCCACCTTCAGTCCCCAAACACAATGAAGAAATAGACACTTTTAATACAATAAATCGAAATAAAATAAAAGAGAGAGAACACTTGAGAGAACGAACTAAGAAGAAGGGGGTGCTAGGACGAGCGAAGAAAAGAAGAAAGAGAGATAAAGAAAAGAATTAAAAAAAAAGAAAAGAAGAAAAACTCATCCGAATGATCAGTGGCGCAGTCTTTTTATTATCTCCCTTTCGGCTACTGGTAACAAAGTACAGTAATCAAAGTTAATGTACTCGACCTCTCTAAAACTGGAGAGAGGAGCAAAAAACCCTCCCAACTTTCTCGCTCTTCGATGGGAAGAGAAGATGAAGAGATTTAGAGAAAGAGGCGCAAGAGGAGAAGGGATGGTGATAACGTCAGAGGGATGATAAGGAAAGAATGAAGTTTTCTCTGTCACACGTTATTAGCATTTTTTTTAAATCAATTTTTTTTAAATTGATTAGAGCGGATTGGATATTTCCGTCCGTCTGTCTGTGTGTTTCCTTTAAATTTTGTTCAAACCATAATATTTTTTTCTGTTTAAAACACATAACATAGAAAAGTCTCTATTATTCACTTTTCTACATGCTGTGTTTCGGTCTTTTTGTCAGGTTTTTATACATATTTTGTTATTTACTAGAAGAAAAAGCTATCCATCTATGATATATCTTTTAAATTTATTATCATATTATAATCCAAATGGTTTATTTGATAAATGTGTAAACCTAAAATAAAGAAGAAACTTTTATTTTCAAATACAGAATATATTGGTTGCCAAAGGGTCCCCGGGCCCTTCCAGACAACACATAAAATTATATATTCAAAATAATTCAGAAAAATTAAAAGTAACGTTTCAAATTACACCCAAACAAAAGGGGAACAAAAAAAAATAATAAAGTACATAATACCAACAAATCAGAGGCATTTAAAACTTATGGGTCAGATTTGTCCATTGTTCATATTTGACTTAAGTAAAGTTCAGTTGATTTGAATTATACTAGCACTACAGTTATATGAGGGCCATTGTTGCTGACGAGCGTCGTAATTTAGAACCACAGTCAAGTGACGAGCCATCACCTGTGTAGGCAACCAACGAAACTTTTAAGAGTGACATCGAGACTTAGGAACATATTTAAAATGATTCGCTTTATATACGGGGTATTCTTCGTTGGGCTTTTTGGCTACACCGTCCGTTTATAGGTCAACAGCTATTTTAACTTTCCCATTCCTAGGACCTTTCACATTCAAGGCAAACACCTTACCGACTGGGCTCCCCAGCTCTCATATTTGACTAAACGGGTTCTAGAATGGGAGAGAAAAATTTTAAGAGCCATATTCGGACCAATGAAAGAAGGTGATGTTCGGAGAACACGATACAATTTCGAAGTGGCTAAACTATTTGGAGATAAATACATCATAAAAACTAGGAGAATTCAATGGCTGGGACATATGGAGAGAACGGACAATAGCAGAGGCACAAAGAAAATTTTCAAGGGGCAATGTCAGGGAGAGAGAAGAAGAGGAAGACCGAGAAAAAGATGGATGGATGATGTGGAAAGAGGTCTAAGGGACATGATAATTAAGAACTGGACGGCGAAGACCAAAGACAGGCGGCTTTGGAGTCGTATTGTAAGAGAGGCCATGGTCCAGCATGGACTGTAGTGCCGGGGAGTTAGTTAGTTTGTTTGTATAATGCAGACACACCACGGTAAGAATAACACAAACAAACAGAAACCACTTTTAAAAAAGAACAATAATAATACCACCCAAAAAACACTAAAAACAAAAGGGGGGTTGTTCCCTCTTAAATCCCTCGTTTCGAATTCCGGTTGAGGGCTCTCCGTTGCAGTCTGTCGCTTCGGTCCTTTGATGTGGTGTTTAATTGTCTGTTTTATTGGAGATCCACTCCCCCCTGTTTTTTTAAAAAGGGAGTTAAGGGGGATTTAGAAGATGAGAAGGGGGAAGTGGGATTAAATTAACTTGGTTGCAGGGTTTTGTATTTAGATTCGAATTAATCAAAGGGTATTTTTTTGTGTGAGTACGTTTTGTAGTAACTCTACACTGTCTTTGAATATGCAGCACCCAGTGGGATATGAAAGAAGGTTGGTTGGTAGACATATATTTTCAGGCTTGTGAGCTTGGTCAGAGACCCGCTTATAAACCTTCGTCAAGTAAGACAGACAAAACCCACATACGTGACAGATGTTGCCATTTATCGAGCGCCACCTCCACAATTTAGACATGTCCCGGAAGAGGAGGGAAATAGTCTCCAGGGACCTGTACCCGTGGGAAACTGCACAATGACCGCAAAAAGGACTTTCGGACCCAACAGATTTAACGAACACGAACTCCGCATGGCGCATATCCTCGGGACAAACACAATCAACCATGCCTTACCGGGATTCGAACCCGAACCCAGAAGCCTGAAAGGCTCCCTTACCGTTATGCTGCCGGGTCGACAGAAGGTTGGTTCAGTTCGAATAACTTACGCAGAATGACGAAGCCAAACAACAACTGCAGTTTGAGATACACTTGTTGGAAGATCTTATAATCACCCCAATTTAAACAAAACAGTAAACTTAACAAAATTACGGCCCATTTAAATAACATTCGAATGCAATTTTTTTATTAATTATTTTCCAACAATAATTTCGATTCTATTTTTAGATAAATTAATTTTACATAAATATTCTTCAAACAGCAGATGTGATTTCGGCATTAATAAAAAGAAAACAAAAGTAGAAAGCTAAATAAAATTAATGAAAAAATATATAATTTTGGAGTTTAAAAGTTTGAATTAGAACTAACTGTTGTGTTGGAAAATTTATTACTAAGGTGTATAAATCGTGTGTGAGGAAGTTGATCTAAGTGACAGTTACTGTTACGAGCCTACATTATTATGAATTTGGTGATTGGTTTCACTAACAATATGGTTCGGTTAGGTATTCCATTGAACTATTTCTCACACTCTTAAAACAAAAGAGTGAATTCCACTCCAGTTGGAGAAGTGCATTTTCGATACCGTAAAGGCATGCATATTTACTCAGACTGAGTTAAAATCACTCGTTTGGAGTGATCCTGTCGGAGGTTTAACACACAAAGGATCCACTCCAAAAGGAGAAGTGCATTTTCCAGTCAGGAAGAGTGAAATCCACTCAGACTGAGTTAAATTAGGAGTGTTTGTTTTAAGAGTGCAGGTTTTATAGTTATGTTGAAACCAACCACAAAATGTTGAAATGTCTACTTTTTTCTCACGCCAAATCATCTCTTCGTAATGCAAATGCCCAGTGTTCAAGAAAAGATCGCCAAAAGAAAGAAGAAATGATAATAATAACGAAGAAAAACAAAAACAAGAAGAGTAGAAAGAGAAGACCCCGGGCCGAGGCCGCCGCGAAGATCTGAACTCAGCGGCAAAATGTGATTTAATCCCCCTTGACAGTAATTAGCCAAGGAGTGAAAGCGGCCCCTTTGTACTACTCGTAATAGCTTTGAATGGCCGACCCCGTCTGGTTATTATAAAAAGAACCAAGCCTCTAAAATACTACTTTATTCATCCAAATGGTATGAACTTCAATCAATTGAAAAAGATTTTAAGGAATATACACTCTTAAAACAAAAGAGTGAAATCCACTCCAGTTGGAGAAGTGCATTTTCGACACTGGAAAGGAGTGAATATTAACTCAGACTGAGTTAAAATCACTCGTTTGGAGTGATCCTGCCTGAGATTTAACACACAAAGGATCCACTCCAAAAGGGGAAGTGCATTTTGCAGACAGTGGAGGAGTGAAAATTAATCAGACTGAGTTGAAATCGCTCGTTCGTTTTAAGAGTGTACATGCTTTGAAGATCAATTAAAAGTTTTAGGTCACTTTTATAAACAATTAATTTTTTTGACCAGTTGCCGGAGAACATCACGTGTGTGCAAAAACTTTAACTATCAAGAATATAACAAGCATTAAAGATAACCAAACACTTCAACGTTGTTTCGATTCCTGTAAAAATGTATATTATTTTCTGTACAAACACTAAAAAATACTCTTTGAATCAGTGTCTTAAATTCAATTCCAAAGCTAAAAACCAAAATATTCTCAAAACAAAGTTTCGAGGGTCGCTGTTCAAGAAATATTTTGTACAATTATTGTGTCAAGAAGATATTGGTATCTAACAACGTCCATTTCCACTGAATTCAGTATCAAGTATAGTGAGTTCTTTACGTGGTAAATTATTTGAGAAAAGTTCAAGAGAAATTGCTACTTTGACAAACCATCATCGATGATGCTTTTTTTAAAGAATACATACGACTGGGGCTTGGCACTTTTCTGCTTACCGAATTAGGCCACTGGCTGAATTCGGGAGCTCGCTAAACCCATGTCCACGGCTTTGTTCCGGCCCTAATTTATAGCGCCAAATAATTAAAAAGTACAGTAAAAGCACTCGGACACTGCGTCTGCACGATTTTTTTTTCCAAAGAAGAGAATTGCTGCCATGGTGGTCCACATCCCCCCAAATTGCAGAGTCTTTTTTTTTTTTGCCTCGGTGAAAATTATTAAAAGATTATTTTTCCAGGAATGATTTACTAGGAAATGTTTCCGAAAATTCCATTAGAATGTGATAGAAAGTTGGAATATTAAAGCACCAGAGGCAGAGACTGAAGATGGATTGACCAGCAATTAATGATCTGCTGTAAGAAATTTATGTGGGATACACATTCACAAGCAAAATTTTTTCCCACGGTTTGCACTTATTTTTTACAAGTAGCTCGAAACATCAGTTTATGCTCATAAATTTTGTCAATCGATGCCTTTAATTTACTGCTTAAAATAATAAGAAGAATGACAAACACAATTTTGAA
Source organism: Hylyphantes graminicola (assembly GCA_023701765.1). NCBI lineage: Eukaryota > Metazoa > Arthropoda > Arachnida > Araneae > Linyphiidae > Hylyphantes > Hylyphantes graminicola. The sequence goes on from CM043119.1 coordinate 67,280,140, forward strand.
CACCAGGCCGCCATATTTTTTTTACAATTGTCAGATCATAGAGTTAAGAGAGAGTGGTCCATGTATGTGCGCAGTAACGCACAGAAGAAGCAGGCTAGAGCGGTGCATCTTGGGATACCTCAGTGCAAGTTTAGGTTACTATGATATGTGCATCAGTAGCTAAAAAAATGCTAAAGTGTTGCATCTTGGGATACCTCAGTGCCGGTTTCTTATGGGCAGTAGCTCGAAAATCCTGACAGCCCTGCTTCAATCCATTTGAACTGATAACCCCCTCTACTCCTCCTTCCTAACTCTATGCCCCAAATTAAATTCGAATATCAGACAGTATTAATTCACGCAGTTTACAGAAAGACAAGATGCCTGCTGCGGAGCAAGGAATTTAACAATGTTGGAGCGCGGGCATTAATAAAAAATGAACAATTATATTAGAAACCTAACAAATTTGTTTTTACCTGTATAAATAAATAACTCTATTATATGGTTACCACAGTAGCTGAGTAGTAGCTCAATACATTCATGCGTAAAATTGCCCTGTGACGTAATACTGTACGAAGTTTGACTTTCGGTAACTCCCCGTTATTTAGGAAACCTTAGCATAAAAGCTATAATCGTCCATTTCCAATGAGGGAATGTTACTTTAGCATTATGATAACAATCGAAATGTAAACAAATCAGTCTTTCTTCACTTACCACAGATAGAAAATTCATTTATACAACAATAACGTTGTCGAACTTCTATTTAAAAAAAATCAGTGTAGCTCCAAGGTTGAATTTCTATTCTGTAAGTCCATTACTTCAGAACCATCATTATTTTTAAGGTAATAAATATAGTTTAGTTTCCATTCGTGACACATATATCATCAATTTATTGAAGCTACTATTTAACCTTTTATATTGATCCATTTGCAAAAATTGACGATTACTATTAACAATACACTCAACTTGATACTGTAGACATAATCCGGCATCGAATTTCGAGCATGGTGCATCAAAGCCTAATCCTATAAAGAAGTTCCCGTTCTAACCACAAAGCATTCATTTATCTCATACAAACTGGCATTTTCTGATCGGAGGAAAGAATTGGCATTAGCTGAACATGCGAAAAAAATTTATTACTCAAGTTTAGTAATAAATGTCTTGTAAAGTCCATCACTTAATATTGTTGCTTTTATGCTTATCTTTACACAACTTAGTGCTCTGTCCTTTCGGCAGACATAATCCCGGATCGAATTTCGAACCGTAAAGAAGGCGACATTTAACCAAGCAAGCAAATAATCACCGGTATTTATATCTGCAATGGACTAGCATTATTTAGTAATAAATGTCTTGGAAGTTCTATTTGCAACATCACTTAAGATCGTTGCTTTTGTCCATTGTAGAAAATTGAGCTTAAAACGGAAGACAAAATATACAATTCATACAAACTTGGATACTTTGTCCTATAGGATCAAATTTCGAACATACTTATGACCATAAAGAAGGCACAGTCTAACTACATGAAGACTTAATCATCCCATACAAATACTTGCTCTTCTACTGCAAAGCAAACAAAAAGAATCAACACATTCTTGATATTTACAATAGAGTATTATAAGTTAAATTTTGTAATAAAAATCTTGTAGACTATGTTCGCTACATCACTTAACGGTGCTGTCTTTGTGCTGATCCATTGAAGAAAATTTAGCTTAATTTATAAAAAAAAATGGACAATTCACACAACTTGATATTCTTTCCTTTTCGTGGACATAACCTAGGATCGAATTTCGAATAACTGTAAACTTGCACCAAATAACACCTAACCACAAAAGACTCAATTATCTCATTAAATATTGTAATCCCAAATTCTCGAATACTCAACGTTATTGATACTTGCAATCGACTATTACTTTGGTCATAAAAGTCTTGTAAGTTCTATTCACTACATCACTTATTATTGTTGCTTTTGTACCCATCCATTGCTGAACATTAAAATACATTAAAAAATCGGGAACTTGATACTCTATCCTTTTCTTGGACATAATCTAGGATCGAATTTCAAAAAAGATTATATTGTAAAGAAAGCACACTCTAACCAAAAAGACTCAGTCATCTCATACGAATGTCCGCTCTTCTATTCCGAAGCGGGGGGGGGGGGGGGGGAAAGCCACCGTTATTAGTGTTTACAATCGACTATTATAACTTAAATTTGGTAATAAATGTCTTGTAGACTCTATCCATGGCATCACTTAACGGTGCAGCCATTGTGCCTATCCGTTGAAGAAACGTGAGCTTAATGGATGAAAAAAAATCGACAGTTCACACAATTCCATATTCTGTCATTTTCGTGGACATAACCAGGATCGAATTTCAAATAACTGTAAATAAGGCACTCTCTGACCAAAAAAAAAGACTAAATTACCTCATACAAATATCTGATTTTCTATTCCAAAGCAGCTATATAACTTGAATTTGGTAATAAATGTCTTGTAGAGTAAATCCACAACATCACTTAACGGTGTTGCCGTTGTACTCATCCATTGCTGAAAATTTGCCTTTGCATAGCTGATAAAGATCGACAACTCCCTTTTTTTCAAGAGATTACAAGACTACCACGCCATAAAACATGAGAACTTATATTGTGCCTTTAAAAACATCAATGATCTCAATTTAGTTCACACATACAGAAGCTAAAAAAAAGAGTCAAAACTAATGCAAAAATATCGTAGAAGAACTATCTTGGACTCATCTGGGCCGTGGTGTCGAATATCCATACAATTGGTGAATCTGCAGTTTTTTCTCCAGAGATATCTTTACACAGAATCAGGCTCCTTGTCACAATAAAAAACGCGTCTTCGGCTTTTGCCGGGTCGGAAACACGTAGCACCAGTTGGACACTGTTGTAACTTGTCCTCGACTTTTTTCTAAAATACGACGCCCGTCGCCAATAGCCCTCATGTAGCTCTAGTGCGACGATAATTCCAACCTAACCTTACCTCGACTTTTTAACACTTTCGTTGTGGATGATGCCTTTAGGCATCACAAGAACTATGTATTTGATGGTGATATTCCTGAGCTAACAAAAATCGTAAGCATCGACTATGTGAATTTTGAGCACAATAAGTTTGTGACAAAAAAATGTAAACATTGTCTATTGATCCACATATTTGTAGAGCAATAGATATTCTCAAAATCTTGAGGACTTCGAGAATAAGATTTAAATAATATCACATATTTTAAGGAACTAATTAATTCAACATCGATTCAACATTTGAATTAAACATTGAATTGATAATAAAGAAAAACGAAGAAAAGCGATACCCCAAAGAGTAGAGCATTATTTGAAGATTAAATAGTTTTGGCACGATTTAAATGAGCTTAATAAATGTTGCAAATCATGATTCAAATTAGCGTGTTTCAAGTGACGTATTTCTTCCGTTTTCCTTGTTTTCGCTTCCTTCAATCGATGATCAGATTAGTGTTCTTTTCCAATGAAATTTTTTTTTCACCTTTCGAAGAAAAAGAAATAATTTTCATTCATTCAGCATCCCTGTTGCCACTCAAAGCCTGGAACATACCGATTAAATTTAGTTTTTGTACATAATTATCCATTCATAATACATAATTATCCATTAGCAAAATAATTACAAGGAAAAGGTTTTGTTTGAAACCTTTTGGTTCTCAAAAGTGCTTTGTTTCTGATTTTTTTAAAAGTTTTTTTGTTATCTTTTAGAATTTTTTAATATTATGATTTTGAAAAAGAGCGAGAATTGTCAAATGGCCACAATTTTCCAACGGTGGATATATTCGAAAAGATACGGTATTACATTTTACAGTGCAGTTGAATCCTTGTCAAGCCAAACACGACCATAGGTGTAACAGGAAATAAAATCCTAATTCGGTATCGTGTGAGATCTCATCTCCCGATGGCTTCTGTGGCTTTGGTTATTAATGTTTTCCTTCAGGAATTTCTCTGTGTGCTAGACAAGCGAGGCGTAATAATATCGCGGCGTTTAAGATAGTCATCGCTTGCCAAGATCGTTGGTGTGTTTTCCATTGGGATACATTGTGTAGGGTCTCCCATACACAATCCCGTTCACGTTCTGAAAAGAATCATTTAAAAGAATGACAAATGACTTTGTGGGGGTTCTTGTCCTCTATCAATGCGTAAATGTGTCCAATTACATGGTATTGAGTTTTTAGTTATCAATGAAAATGGAGATTTATGCTAAGGTCCCATCCAGCCGAATAATGTAATTCAATTTTATGATTAATAGAGGTTTCAATTCCTCAAAAGTATTCATTTATATTTTTTCTTATTATTTTGTTCTCCAGAAGTACCTCAAATATTCAAAACAATAAAATATTTTAATGCTCTATGCCGACATTCGAGTATAAACCAAGTCTTTCATATGTCTTTTGTCCGTTCGCAGTTAAATTCTCTATTATCTAAAAATTAAATCTTCATATTTATTTAAGAACTTCGATATAGATAGATTTGGAATAATATTTTTCAAAAATCCATAGACATACAAAATTGAATGATTTAAAAAAAAATTAAATGGTGTACCTACTGTTGCAGATTCTTTTAACTGTAAATTGATGTTAAAAATGAAAAAGTAAAAAATATGACATGGAAAAAGTGTATTGGTGGTCCCCCCCCCTCCCCCCCTCACAGTAGTTAAGACCCTTAAACCGCATTTGAAGGAACGCAATTAGAATAAAACTGAATGGGTCATTCAAAAACTTTCACTCTGAATATTGCATGTAACGAAGGGGGTCAAATAATGAAGGAACGGATCGAGCAGAACAATATCATTGGAGTTTAGAGTTCAGACAATTGGAGTTCTACTGGGCCTACATTACTACCCAAAACCATTAAAATACACTCTTAAAAGAAACGAGAGGTTTGAACTGAGTCTGAGTTAATTTTTACTCCTCTCAGTGTCGAAAATGCACTTCCCCTATAGGAGTGGATTTAACTCTTTTGTTTTGTTAAACCTCCGACAGGATATCCGCCACAGTCCCTACTCTTTGAAATTTGAATTGCAGACAAGTGGCGCAGATGACACCTGAGCTTTCGTAATTTGAAAATACAAAGCGAAATTGGAGGAATTTGAGAGTTAGGTGTATGTAAGTTGTATCAAATATATTTTCTTTTACTACATATCATTCGTACACTTTTAAAACAAACGAGCGATTTTAGCTCAGTCCGAGTTAATTTTCACTTCTTTGCAGTGTCGAAAATGCATTTCCCCAATAGGAGTGGATTTCACACTTTTGTCTTAAGAATGCATGCTTTAAAACTAAACCCTCTCAACCATTTTGGTTTAACTAGTAACTATACAATCACCAATCGTACGACTCCCAGAAACATAAATCATCACTCCTTATAGCAAAATCTCCCAATCAGATTTCGAAAAACCAACACCAATTACCTCTATCCAAACGTGATTCGCAAAACGATAAGTGGCAAAATTACCTGCGAAAACCATTTAACTCCGACCGCAGTCATCTTCCTCCAATGATTCCAATTCCCCGTTTTGATTAATGTCTCCAATTGCCAATCCTCGTAATAAAATAAACGCATCCAATTCCATCCTAGCCCCTCCTGCCTTATTAACCGGCCCGGTAGCCCATGTCGCCCGCTTTAATGTGACTGGGTTTTAACAACTCAATACTCGAAATGCGAGATTATTTATGTCTTCTTTGCACAGCCGTCCTCTGGTACTTTTAATTTATTGGATTATTATCCGCCATCTTTTATTATTGCGCTGCTTTCAAGGGAACCACCGTTAGTAAGGGTTGGGGCGTTTGCGTTCTCCTTAGAAGAGCTGTTGTCCAGGTACACTGGTTATTCTTATTGAACCTCTTTTTAAAGGGGAGGGGGAGTCATGGGGGAGCTCTGCATGCGGAATGTCCCAGGTTCCCGTCCGGGCATCGCCAAGACAACTGCCGTTCTATAAAAGCCCAAAATGTCCGACGATTAATACCACTTGTACAGGGAGTGTACGTTAAATACGCTCCAAAGACCCAACCCTGCGTACGATGTCGCCCTTAATGGATGCGTTGGGTGCCTACTCTGGTGTCAGCCTGTCCTCTGACTGTGGCTCTAAAATATGATGTCCGTCGCCAATAGCAATCGTGTAAATCTAGTAAGACGATAATTCAAACTAAACTAAATTTAAAGGGGAAATCAAGTATCTGTTCTTTTATTGCTTTAAGGATTTTTTTTATACTTGATTGATTTTTGATACTTTTTTGAGTAATCTTAAATTACCAAAGTGTTTTCATTTTTTCTTTCATAAGGTTCGTTTTTAAATTTTACTCTAAAATTTTAACACAGTTAAACAAGGTCGAAAAACTGACCATAATACAAATACAATATTTCGCTTGCACTATCGCAGCTTTAGGTTTTGAAGAAAAGGATTAGAAAAACAATTATACAATTTCGAAATTCCCAATTCAAGCATTCGCCAGGTGGTGCTGATATTATGTAAGCAAACTCTACACAAATAAGATGGCGCAAAAGGATACTTCCTTTGGAAATGATAACAATAAATCTTTATAAAATTGTTTTTAAAAAAAATATTACGGCACAAAATAAACTTAAGGACCACAAGATCGAAAAGTAATTGCATGTGCTTTTGAAAAAATATTATCTTCTTTTAGTGTAGATTTCGATATGTGCCGATGAAGTTCGTAGTAAAGCATTTGAAGTATCAATGGAGAAAGGCAAGAGGAAGTTCATATCTTAAAACTATGCGCTTTAAAATCTGTTTTTAAAATTCTGCCTCTACTAGTACTTTGAATGTTCTTAGAAGTTGAATTGTTTTAGGTATGTTACGCAATTTAAGTCGTTTCAGTTTTTGAGCAACATCCCTTTTACCAAAGAGCCTTACGGTAAAAAAAATGTTACGAAAGAGCCGACAGACAGACTCTTGTTTCCATGGATACAAATGTCTTGTTGCAACTTTGGAGCAACTGTTTCAAATCAAACTGTTATTACATATAAAAAGTTGTTCTTATAACCTTGCAAAAATACAATAAGGTTTCTTGTTTCATATCCTCAACCGTTAGTGGAAGTGGCTTTTTCCGAATGTGCCTCGAAGCCATCGTCCTACGTGATCGTCCAGCCAATGAGCTCCTTGCTATGAGGGTCACGTGTGTAGCCAACGTTGCGTGTGACGTCAGGGGTCCGACCAAAGGAAAGGCAGATGCATGTTTGGTAGGCAAAAATCTCATTTTCTAAAACGACGCCACTGGCGATAAATCTTGGCGATTCTGCTGAAATTCTCGTGTTTCTGGCGAAGCATAAATATGGGGTTTAGAAGGCGGTCGACCAGAAAGCAATGACAGCTCTGGTCAAGTGAGAATGTAATCAGGGTGGATTTACAGTGACTGATCGGGCATAAATAAAATTTTCTGTCCAGTTGATGACAAGAAGGTATTTATATGTATTTAAATGAAGAACCATGATTAAAATAAAATAACCGGAACCAATCAACTCATGTTTCCCAATAATCAGGAAATATCAAATATAACAATAGACAACTGAAGCGGCCAAGTCTGCCAAGAAATCACAGCTACGTCAAACGCTGTCTAAAACGACGCAAATAAACCACCTGGCAGCTAATTATTCTAAACTAAAGCGGACAAGTCTTTGTTTGATTCACAGCTACGCCAGACATTGTCTTCTACCCCACAAATAAATCCCAATTCACCTTGTTCGAATCGTACATTTAATATATTAATGTTGTACATTAACCCTTTCAGTCCCAAAAATTTACTACACTACAGAAACATCTGATATTCACAAAATAAGCTTATTTTAGGTCAAATATACGAATTCCATAAGAAAAAAAAATCCATTAAAATTTTTTATATGGTTTTTGAAACAATGCCAAAATTCTTTAACTGTGGAAAACAACAAAATAAAAATATATATATTACCTAAAAACACTTCGAGTTATATATTTTAAGGTATCTGACCATATTATTAAAAAAAATTTAGTAATTACTTTAGCCGAAATAGTTTAAATTGTGTTTTAAATATGTGGAACTGAAGTGAACTTATCAAAAATCAGGAGAAACGCTTGTTGACTATTTTCTAAATAAAAAAAAAAATAGTAGTTCTGACTTCTATTGAGATTAAAGTAAAATTTTGCCTGACAGAACGAAGTGTGAAGAATCGAATGATGTGTGTTTGGATGTCATAGCGGGACACAAACATTTTGAAAAAAATATTGAAAGTGATGATGCCAAATGGCATCACTGGGACTGAAAGGGTTAAGGTAGTGGAATTTGCACATGCATAAATCATGTTTTTCTAAAATTATGGGGGCTGAGGAGCTCAGGCAGTTAGGCGATTGCTTTACATTGTTCGGATAGAGTCAGGCATCGTCAAAATAACTGCCGGCTTTGAACGTTCAGTGCTAAGAAAATCGAGTAACTATGAAAATGATACCCTGTGTAGAGCAGTGCACGTTAAATATGCCCCAAGACCCGACTCAGCGAACGCTGTAGTGTTTAAAAAGTAGTACTGGATGCCAATTTGGGTTATTGATCGTGAGTAACAAATCTTATGCTTTTCTTGAAAGATAAGGCGCTTTTACATGAGCCATCGAATCCATGGATTGACGAGCAAACTCAGCAATTTTTTCTCTTGGGGATTTTCTCCCAGACGGAACCGGAATTGCAGGGTTCATTGAGGGTTTCGCAAACCCTCCAATGAAGGAGGGTTTGTTGTTTCATACCATGGGTTCGGCCACAGACTATCATTTGGGTTAGGAATCCTGCTCGGCCTATTTTTCCCCCAATGGGGGTTTTGGCATTCCATGGATTCGATGGCTCATGTAAACGCGCCTCTAGTCTCAAAACAAAACCACTGGACGCAACCCCGACAATATTTTCCATTTCAAATGACGCGGACGTGAACAAAACTTAATCTAAAAAGAATTGAAAACTGAAAAAACATACCTCGTCTTCTGCATACAAATCTCTGTGGTTATGAGTTTAACTCAAATGCGGGGCGCGTACCCAGTGCCTTCAAATGCGTGTGTATTCCTTTTCAGCAGGCTTAAATCGTCAATCAGCGATTTTACGACGCCGCTGATAGCACTGTGGACGTTTTATGGACGATAAATAAGCAAAGTTTTTTTTTACAGCTTCACTTTCTTGGTTCGCGTTTTCCGGTTCATTATGTGCCCTTGGCATGGGAGTTTAATTAGAAATGGCCATTGTGAGAAAGGGAAATGCGTCCATGTGAATCCTAATCATGAGTTATGGGCCAGGCAGTTGGAGAAAGTCTCTGGCATCTGTTTTGCTCCGATCAAAAGGAAATATCAAAAGGACATCATTTGGGAAAAACCTATTTTTTTTTAAACATAGAAACGGGAAGGCCGAGTATGACATGAATACATAAAACTTAATTTCTAGACCACATCACTTTATTTCAATGTCTATGTCAAAGTCAAGCTAAAAAATAAAGTGGAATGGGTCTCAGGAAATTTTAAAATTTACTGAAATTTTGGGGGATTTTAGAGAATGTAGTATAATAGAAACTAAAATTTAAGGGCCGCTAAAATTCGAGGGCTTTAGACACAGGCCTAACCTGGTATATTCAGACAGCAATGGAGTGAAAACCTTTTAATTTTTAACCAATGTACACTCTTAAAACGAATGAGCGATTTTAACTCAGTCTGAGTTAATTTTCACTTCTCCAGTGTCGAAAATGCACTTCTCCTAGAGGAGTGGATCCTTTGTATGTTGAATCTGCGACAGGATCACTCTAAACGAGTGATTTTAACTCAGTCTGAGTTAATATTCACTCATTTCCAGTGTCGAAAATGCAATTCTCCTACACTCTTAAAACAAAAGAGTGAAATCCACTCCAGTAGGACAGGTGCATTTTCGACACTGGAAAGGAGTGAATATTAACTCAGACTGAGTTAAAATCATTCGTTTGGAGTGTTTCTGTCGGAGGTTTAATACACAAAGGATCCACTCCTTTCAAGTGAATTTTCAAGACTGGAGGAGTGAAATTAACTCAGACTGAGTTAAAATCGCTCGTTTGTTTTAAGAGTGTACAGGAGAGGATTTCACTCCTTTGTTTTACAGAGTGTAACATGACGTATCTCAGACAGCAACGGAGGGAGAACCTTTCAATTTTTGACCAATGTATTTCAATATTTGACTATATTCTATTCCCTTTTCTGTGGGAGAAAAACAATATAACATCCTCACTCCTACAGTTGGTCCCGCCAAAACAAAGTCCAAAATAAAAACCGCCCACACACTAATTCCACCAAAAACTGACACTTTGAACCTTTAAGTCCCGATGGCGGCCTAAAACTTTTTCATTGGGTTCTTACACGGGCTACACAGTGAAACTGCAATGAAATTGACTAACAAAGGAGAGGTTTCGGGAGGGTGGTAGTAATCCTTTTTCGACAGTGTTGTGGGAGAGGGGCGTTGTTATTGAGGGATTATAAGGGGATGGGGTAGATTCTTTTTTAAATTTGAGACTCGTCGAGTGCGGGGTGTCGCTGCCTTCACAAAATGGGCGGTGGTGCTGGGGGGTTTGGGCTTTTTGAATGAGGGATGAAGTAAATAAATAGCACATTTTTTTTTTAAAATTTTAATTACTTCAATATTATAGCTATAAGCGAATCGTGATAGGCAAAAGTAGCTACCAATGAAACACAACGTATTTATATGACGGTTGCAAGTTAATTCTAACATGCATTCAAGCATAACATACATAGTCTATGTAAAGCCTAATACGATTTCTTTATAATGTTGCGTTAGGTGCCAACTCATGTATTTTTGTCATTTCTTTTGTAATATCAGTTTCTCTCATTTTTCTATGTGTGGCACACTTTATTTGTTATTTGAAAATGCGTACAAAATTGCACTTCAAAATCCCTTAGCAAATTTTACTGCCAACAGTTGCTCAAAAAATTGATTAGGGAAATTTTCAGTAACTTTTGATTTTAAAGTTATATTATCCTCTAACGCGTGATTAAAACTAGAATCATTTCTATGATTAGAATATAACAAATAGTTCGTTAGCAATATCAAACAAACTTCATATTAAACGAACTATTTTCATAGCCATTGTTTAACATCATCTATACGACCCCTCGCGAGCCAAAAGGTCACTAAAAACGTTCTATTTTTTTCAGTGACAAGTGCAACAGGAAAAAGGTGGGAGTATGTTAAAAAAAATAATCTTCGCGCCGCGCGACATTCTAATCCTAGTTATTATTCGACAGTGACACGTGCGGGCGATTGTCATCGAAATTGGCTCTCTTCTCGCCAGAAATCGAGGGCTGCCGCTCGCCAAGTGCCAGTCAAAAGAACAAAACTCGCCAAACTTGGCTACCAAGCTGGCAGCCATACTGAAATTACATCGAAATTACATAGGTAAGCTTAGGTAGATATCTCACTTTAACGTTTCAAATAAGAGGAGAAAATCCAACTCGTGACGGATAGGCCCGAGTACACTGGGACAGACGTGCTCGTTAAATCTGTGGGGTCCAAAGTCCCGACGGCGTCAGCGTACGATGTCGCTCGAAGTTCCGATGGGTGCCCGCTCAGGTGTTGATCTCGGCACTTGACCAGGGTTCTAAATTACGAGGCGTTATTGGCTGTGTTAAAGCTCCTAAAGTATTCTAGAAATAGGCAGCCGGGAATGATTACATTACATTACCAATACCATTACTTCAAAGAAGATAATTTTGTTAGAATTCTAATCAGATAATTTAATTTCCTGTGGAAACAGTTTTATGTTTTAACTATCATACGTCTATGATTGGCTCTAGATTTTGAATTAAAATCTTAGACTTTATTTTCAATTTTTTTTTCATTAGTAAGAAGTAGTAAGAAGTCTTTTTTGAGGCATTGTGCGTGCCCATTAACCTGCTAGCAACTCTTTATTCAACAGTTATCTTCTTTTAAATAACGACATGCTAAAAAAGAAAATTATTAGGAATAATTCAATTTGAGTTCCGATCACAAATGTGGCCAACTGGATGGTCAGACAGCTAGCCAGGAAGTCAGAAGGTCCCTGGTTAGAATCCTGGCATTTAAGCATGCATTTGTATGTAGTTTTCCTAAGTACACTGTGTAAATGTGTGTAGTCGAAAGTCCGTAAGTGCACGATGACGTCACTGGTTTGCTTTGGGTTTCCGCTCAGGTGTCATCCACGTCACTTGAAAAGATTCTCTAAATTAAGAGTCGGAGTTGAACGTGTTAGAGGCGAAAAAATAGATAACCGGAAAACGTACAACCAACCTTTTCACGAAAACTGCGCTATGTCGCCAACCATGGCAACCCCGACCACCAATCCTTGTTTGACAGCAACTCCGGAAATCCTTTATACGTTGACTTCATCTCCTAATACCTTCGTCGGTCCGGGATTCTGCACCACTTTATGCAAATCCCCCTCTCCTCCCCCCCACAAAGTGAAAGTTACTTAACTCTCCCTCCCCCCCCCCCCCTTCAAACAGGAGAAATCCAGGAAAATGATCCAGGAGCAGACTTGGGGGTATTAGTGGCCCCGATAAAATTAGAATTAATTAGGCAAGCACATTCAGTTCTAATTCGAAACCTCTCCACCAAGAGACCCCCCCCCCCATTCCAGATTGTCGTTTAAATGGGGAGGGGGGGGGGTGACTGCTACAGCATCCACTTAAATATCTGGACTTCTGAGCCTAAGAGGTATAAGTTATAAGATGACGTTGTAGCCTAATTTGAAATCGGCCTACACTCTAAAAAATGAATGCTCAAAAACGACGAAATTTTCCTTAATTTTGACGATTCCGTTACTGGTAAATGCTCCGAGTTTTCGTTTCCTCAAAGTGAGGACATTTGAATCGTCATTTTTATGAGGATTTGAATGTCGTCTAATCTAAAGAAATATTTCGTCATTTTTGAGCATGTGAGTACAACAATGAGATTCAGTTTCCTCAAAATCAAGATACAGAATCGTCAAATCACGATCGTAAAAGTGAGGATTCGCGTTTACTCAAAAGTCACGTGATAGTTTGACGAAACAATCCTCAGAATTAGCGAAATGAGGCTTGAGGATGCATAAATCGTCAAAAATGAAAGTGTTATTTCTGAAAGTGTGGGGAGCCCAGTCGGTAAGGCACTTATCCTTGCTCAGGTTCGGGTCCGGCCGGACATTGAAAATATTACTAGTGAACTGTAAACGGTTTGCACAAACAAAACGTACGATGCATAATACCCCATGTAGAGGTTAATAACGCTGAATATGCCTCAAAGTCCTGACGCTGCGTGCGATGTCGCTGTTAAAATGTGCCTTTGGTGCCCATTCAGGTGTCGGCTCGTCACTTGACAGTGGTTCCGAATTCGACGCCCGTTGCCAATAGCCTTCCGTGTAGCTTTAGAGAGACAATAATTAAAAATCCAACTTAACCTAAATTGAAACCATAACCTTCAAAACTATTATTTGTAATTTATTCATATGAATATATAAAATAAGTTGTTGTTGATTGTGATCGACCCTGAAAGCGTCGACCCTGATATAATTTTTGGATAATCAAATATAAATCCAATTTTGCCGACATGTTCTCGGTTATTCAAGAATAGAATTTGGAGTTAGTAGTTTGAGAATGAATATTTTTTTTTGTTTGTTTTTTGCGTTTGTTTAAAAGTTCTGCCTTTAAAAGTTCTAAAAAAGTATACTGTAAAAAAAAGTCAATCGAATTTACCATGGAAGTGTGATCGTTTAAGTGCTGCTCATACCCCGTGGTGTTTAAATGCATGTAATGTAATATTTATTGTGGTACAGGCGAAAAAGTGTGCCTCATTGGAAAATATCAATTTGCTATGAAAGAAACTTAACAATACCGTGATGGAAAAAAAAAACATAAAATGTGCTATAATTATACAGAATTACTTTTACATCGTACTATCGGAAAATAGTACAAAAATCTATCATCGTACATTATTCCATCATAACTTTGCCCCGACAATCAGCAAAACTATCTTTTCTATTGCTCGGATGTGAAGTTAAGACTCAATCCAGTCTGGCTCTTACTTTAATTTGCAAACCGACTTAGTAGCTCGGCAGCAATTAATTCTGCCGGGAGGAGATGAAAATGTCAATTGCATTTTGCTTAGATTCTCGTTGGTCGAGTGTAGCAGAAATGTTGGATTGTGTGTAGTGCACCTCCGTTGACTTCGATTTACGTTTAGTCTGTAGTTTTAAAGGCTGTGTTTTTCCGGTCAATATTGGTCAGACTAACGCGAAATCCTCACTATGTGGTTCCCATGTGCTTTTAACTGACGTAATTGAGAACATGCTATCAAGGAAATAGTTTACAAAAATGTAAACGCGTTAAAAAAAAACGATTCAAGACCGCATATGAAGAGTTCATCGGAAAAACCGATTGATTTTGTAGAGAAGTTTCCTTAGCAGGCCACTTTGGCGATGATAGCGAGTGATCGCCTTGTGTAAGGATATCAGTTCCTACCACAGATATCATAGTTAAAGTAATAGAGTGCCCGGTCACGTGACCGCCAATGCTAACGACGGGACGCGCAAGGAGCTCCCAGAAGAGCCCCAATGAAGTCAGTGTTGTAGGTCACGTGATCTTCCACTCTAATACTGTAACTATTATCTCTGTAGTTCCTAGCTACCAAGATTCAGGCGATTGACGATCCCGACGCTTGGACCAGCGAAGAAGAAAGAGTGAAACCGGTTTTCTGCCGCCAATGTTTGCCAAGCAGACAATTGCGGGCGTCCGCCTAATAAATCAATCGGTTCTTCCCGTGTACTCTTCATATGTGAAATAGTTTAAAACCTTCGAAGGTTTTAGAAACTACCGTAAAAAGTGCCGGCTTTATTCTGCTGCGCTTGTTGCAGATTATAAAGCGAAATTCCTTCAATTGAAATAAATAATCCATTTACCAATTTGAAAAGTTTATAAATATATGGCAGACATTGTAAAAGAATGTTCCAAATAAATTAAACTTTTTGCTCGTTGTATTGTAAAACGTAAAGCCACATACTTGCAAAAAAACTCATAATATTTTAATGCTTTTTAATAATTATAGTATAAGTAAAAGAAATCTATCCAATCTTCCGCCAAATAGGAACTTTTTGTATGTATTTTATCTATATCTTAATTCAAATAAATTCGCTGTACCCAAATCTACATTAATCAACCAAAACAAAACTGGGTAGCCTTTCTTATGGTCGAAAACATGCTAGAGATTTCTTTTCATTTCACTCCTTAACAAGCTCAACAATACTTTTAAAAATTCAGTCAACAAAAGGAAAAGTTCGAATCGTATATCATCCCCCCCCCACCCCTAAAAAATCTAATTCCCCTCTCCACACACACAACAGCAACCACTAATGACTACCACAAAACGTCTTCACTCACCCCCCCTCCCCCTTAAAAAAAACGTCATTTAATAAGAGAAACTCCCAACCACCCCCAACAAACAAAAATGGCGCAGAAGCCAACGACAGAAAAGGGCGCCGCGGTGACACCGCCAAACCCGCCAAATTAATTGCATCCTTCCTTGACAAATGAATAAGTCCCTTCGCTGTCATAGAGTCGAGGAGGCTTTAAGGGCGGCTTTATGGCCATTTAGAGTTTCTCCGACAGATTTTTAATTTGCGGGTTCCCCGCTAGTAATTTGCCCGCAGCAGCTGTTCCACTAAAGAGGGATTTTGGTCCCAGGGATGGTGAAGGTTCCTCTTGAGCCTCTCTCTCTCTCTCTCTCCTCCTACCATCCCTCCTCGACCAATCAGGAGGAGTCTTCCTTTCATCCTTCATTTTTCTCTCGGGTTTTTTCCTTGCTGGTGGGTTTGGAGGGAGAGTGGAGTAAGTTCTTGGGTTTTCTGTTTTAAAGTTATGATATTTACCTATAGGGTACAAGATTAACTTTAAATGTGTTGATTGTATGGACGAATATACTCGATCAAGTGTTCCCAACCGGTGGTACGCAGGAAAATTTCAGATGGTACGCGTGAGTGATGTGAGCATATGTGTGAGTGAAGTGTTACGGGTTACTTGCGTGAGAGTGGATTTTCAGAACTATTGTACATAAAAAATAAACTTAGAACCAGAATAAGTATTGAAGAGGACTCCTTTTGAACGATTTTAGAAGAGTAAATATGACACGCTTTATTAAAATATTTAAGTTTGGTGGTACGGCAAAATTTCTCAAAGAGTCAAGTGTTACGTAGGTGCAAAAAGGTTGAGAACCCCTGTACTTGAGGCATCGCAACTACGGCATAATAACATTGCGGACTTCAGTATTAAACCATTTTTCCTCTCCAATACCTCCAAACCTCCCCGAATCCAGTTTGTCGCAGCCTTCTTTGACGTGTCACCATTAAATATGAATCCATGGAAAGACTAATGATAAGGCCTTTCCGAACTAAACGCTATATGACGAGCCCTGAGACCGAGTAGCCAATGAAAAAATGACGCGTCTCCTTAGCCAAGTCGAGAAATAATGGAGCTACCCACCAAACCTATGGAATAATTTTTTCGAACGAGAGTTTTTTTGTGGATCAATGGGTTTCTTGTAATATCTGCTAGGATTTTTTTTTTGACTCTATGCATATATGAAGAGATTAAAATTTTGTGATGGTATTTTTGAACCGGTTGGAATGAAATACGTATGTAGGTTTAATATAAACGGAGGTATTATTATGAGATTTTCTTATTTACTGAATCAGGAGAAATATAAAGAATCATTCCTGATGTGTCTGATGTGTGGTAAAGCATTTCCGAATTATCTACAGCATGTCACCAAAAAGACCCCTGTCTTATAATGTGTATTTTGTTACAATTTAGCTAGAGATCTTTATATCTACTAACCAAAACTAATAGTCTTCCAATATTTCATATGAGTATTTTTAACTGCTTTACCTACTGTAATGACTTTTAAAAATAATTGTGTCACTAATTTGATTCTCCTGTTGTAACGCAACAAAAATGTTCCATAAGTAAATAAAAATGTTCAACACTTTATGATGAATAGTAAAAAGTTTCAAGACATAAAATGTGAAATTTTAAAACATTCGATTCTTCGATAGTGAGGATAGATAGAAAAAGTATAAAAGATGGGTCGACGATATCGTACCTTTCAGACACTTGTTTTGGTTATCTGATATCTAAAGACTACATTGTGTCAACACCCAAATATAATTTTTTAAAAATTATTTTCAATCAAAACAAGTACTTCTGAAGAATTGGAACATTGTTTAGTTTAAAAAAAACTTATTGTGAAGGTTGTCAGACAGTCAGACAAAAAAAAGCAGAACAGTTAGGTATATGATATCTTATCTTTTTAACAAAATAACATTTAAAATAAGCTATTTTTAAAGGAATATGGAAGAGGGGTATACTCACGGACAGACAAGACAGAAAAATCCATGATGCCAGTACCTACTTTCCCGTTTATTTTAAAACAATTTCAAAGAAAAAAAAGTAAAGCAGAAGCAAGTAAGTAATGAAGTAAGTATGTAAGCAAGTAACAAGTGTAAGCAGCCGGCCCATCGGCGCAATGGTTAGTGTACTAGCCTTTGGAGGACTGGGGTTCGAATCCCTGTAAAGGCATGGATGTTTGTGCTTGTCAATAATTGTTGTTATTTGTCTAAGTGTTTGTGTCGTCCTTCTCTGTGTGTCTCTTGTGACTGTCTCTTCTGGCGAGCTGAGTAATGGGCTATAAAGCCTACACTCTCCCTTCTAGAGGGCGCAATCACTGTTATTTGTCAACAAGTGTAAGCAAGTAAGTAGGCAAACAAGAAAGTAAGTAAGCAAGTAACAAGTGTAAGCTTTCCCATTTATTTTAAAAATCTTTCAAAGAAAAAAAAAGTAAACTAAACAAAAGTGCATAACCCCCTTCCCTGCCCCTTTAAAAAATTCCGCATCTGCGACCACTATTTGCGTTAGCAGCTACCTCACTGTGCTCGTAATCTTGCCAATCTATTAATCACCACACAGTGTCCACAAACTGTGTGCCATCGACACTCGCTCTCTGTTTGCACAGTGACACACGGGACTAAATCGCCGACTACACAGCCCGCGATGTTTGCCGTTGGGATGATAGACAAGGGATGTGAATGATACGAAGTTTGGGTTATTTTGAATTTGTTATTGGACGCGATTATTTTTATTTTTTTTTACTCAGAGGGTAGGTAGGTTTGAATTATCATCGCACTAGAGTTACACGAGGGCTATTGGAGACGAGAGACATATTTTAGAACCACAGTCAAGTGATGAGCTGACACCTGAGTAGGCACTCAATGGAACAGTTAAAGGAGACATCGTACGCTGCATTGGGACTTTGGAGCATATTTAAAGAGCACTCCCTCTACACGGGTATTATTCGTAGGACATTTTTAGCAGCACGGACTGTTAAAAGGTCGGCAGTTATTTTGGCAATGCCCGGACCCGAACCTGAGACCTTACGAATAATAGGCGAGTGTGCCCCCCTATCCGACGGAGCTACCCAGCCCTTTAAAAACTCAGAAAAAAACTTGTGTTCAAACAGCACAAACGGAACACAAAGTGTGTACAAATGGTAACATTAAAATACTGTGTTGTTTTAGTACTGTGTGGTGAATTGTGTTGGTAACATCTTAACACAAATTTATGTTGTTCCCAAGCAATTGACAGAGAGGAGACGATTGATATATCCATGCTCGATTTACAAATAAAATTGTATATTGTGTGTCTTCTCTATAATATGTATACATAAATTATATTCCTTCTAACGTAGCATAATATATATTATTTTAACTTCAGTTTAACTATTTATCCGAAATATTAAAGTGAAGGTTTATTTTTAATTTTCGTCGCACTAAAGCTACACGAGTGCTATTGACGACGGGTGTCGTAATTTAGAACCGCAGTCAGGTGACTAGCCGATATATGAATAGGCACCCTACGCAACCGTTAATTGCGAGATCGCACGCAGCGCCTTTGGGCATATTTAACGTGCACTCCCTCTACACGGGGTATTATTTGTCGGACATTGATAGCTGCCTGGACTGTTAATAGGTCGGCAGTTATTTTGGTTATGCCTGGACCCGAAAATGGGTCCTTCCGCATGCAAGGCGAACGCCTAACCGACAGGGCTCCCCAGCTCCACTATAGAGAAAGTGTTGCAATAAGTTTCAGAAGAATATATGTTCTGCGCCTTCAACACAATTTTGCATTGCTTTAACACAATTTTTAAAGAAAAAACACAATATCTTGTATTGAAAGTCAACACAAGTTTTTGAGTCGTCAGAAATTTAGAACTGTATCATAAGAACACAGAAGAACTGTTCTTTTAAATAACCTATATTTCACAGTGTTACGGTGTCAGGTGTGTGGTTATGCTTAGTACAAAAGAACTGTATTATGTATATTATTTGAGAGAATTCCTCTTTTTGATGTTTTGGGGATGATTTCCAGATTTAAGTTGTAATCTTTGATAAATGTATACGATTAAAAATAACAGGATTATATGTGATATATTGATGTAAATGTAGCTATATTGGCTTTGTTCGCCCACTTTGAAAGTTCATTTTTCAAACCTTAAAAATAGTAGAATTTATTAATTTTCTATTGTCAAGCTTCTTTGGATCAAACTCTTCAACTTACTAACCTAAACTGATTGGTAGAAATTCGCGGAAAAAAGTCTGTAAATGTATGTTTCTAAGTTAATATTGTTGGCATCATTGACACCTTTAATACATTGAATAATTAAGAAACAGAATGCGCGCCAAACGAAGAATATGAACTTATAAGGGTTTACACTCTAAAAACGAACGAGCGATTTTAACTGAGTCTGATTAATTTTCACTCCTTTAGTCTGGAAAATGCACTTCTCCTTTTGGAGTGGATCCTTTGTGTGTTAAACCTCCGACAGGATCACTCCAAACGAGTGACTTTAACTCAGTCTGAGTTAATATTCATTCATTTCCAGTGTCGAAAATGCACTTCTCCAACTGGAGCGGATTTCACTCTTTTGTTTTAAGAGTGTATATTAAGAACTTAAAGGTTGTGAAAATCTGAAAATTACAATAGTTTTATTGGCACTTTTTACTAAATTACAGTATAATGTATTTTAAGACCAACTTCGATTATTATTTTGCTATATCTTCAAAAATAGTAGGTAAGAGGTAATGGTAGTGTTGTATATGTGGTTCGGATTCCTGTGCTGTCAGCCGTACAACCTTAAATAACATCCACACCAGATGGCGCTGCTTTATCCCGGTAATATTAACACTCATTTATATTCAGACAAATATTGTAGTATAAAACCCAAAGCAACTTGGCCTTCAACTTGAGGTTTCTTTGGCGGATTCAGGTTTATGTAAAACTAGATCCTATTTCTAATCGAGTGATATTTAGGAATGAAAATTCGAATGACTCCAACTTATTTAAGGGCAAATGAACATCATAACATTGGCATTACTAAAACCCATAACAAATGCATTAATAACTTTAAAAACACCCAAATCGTCCGATCTTTCACGGAATATTAACCCTTCCTCCCACATCATCAAACTTTACGCTTATTACGCCGTAAACTCACTATATCCTATCTATAGCCTTCATAGAAATGTCCCTAACGACACGTGACAGCGGAAAATTCCCTCGAAAATCCCTACGTCTCACCGTGACGCGTCGGCATTCTCGACAGCAGCAAGTGAAATTGTCATTTCGATCGGAAAGATTCCGTTCCGCTCTAGGGATGTTCGGTTCTTATAAATAAACCGTTTCCTTTCCGATTATAACCAATCCCGGTTTTTGCCTTTCGCTCACCAGTTCCTGTAATTTTCGTCACTTAACCAAGGTTCGAAGCTACGGGGCGTTATTGGCAGTGTTAAAGCTCTTAAAGGATGCTACAAATAGGCAGCCGAAAACGATTACATTACCTTACCTTCCTGTGATTCCGTATTATTTGGATTCATTTCCTATTTTTAGATTTAAATTACGGTTTTCCTAATTTGCGTTTTTTTTAACGGTTTTTCTTCCTTTATTTTTTTTACTAATATTACGCATGCTGCTCATGATTTTTTTTGGTTGAAAATTTGTTAAACCTTTCTTTATAAAAAAATGTTTTCGTAAAGAATTAAAAAAAACCTAGTTGACGTTTTCGACTAAACTAAATGATTTTCAATACAAAAGGTTCAGTCAAAGAAAAAGTTTTTGTCAGTTTAACCCTTTCGCTACGAAGGATTTTTGCTTGCTCGTAATATTTGATAGGAATAACATTATCGAATCCTTAGTTGTTCGGGCGTTTTGGGGCTTTTCAGTAAGGAACGGTTTAAACCTAAACCAAACATCGGTTTTTCAGTTTAGCCTTTTCGGTTTTCCATCCCTATTCCTCCCAAAGATCAATTCCGCTCGCCCACGCATTGGGCTGCCTGCGAGGGGCCCAAAATTTTTTTTTCTGCAGAGTTTATTCTGGATGGATGGCAACATGTCGAAACTGTTAGGGTGTTTTTGCTATTTTTTTTTTCTTTCGTTCGTCTTTGTCGAGATCGACTTGATGGGTTTTAAAATTCCTTCCGCCGCCGCAAATTGCGTGAAATGGTTTATTCTGACGTGTGTCACTTCTGGAGAGAGCGGAGATGATGAATGAAGTATTAATTCGGAAGAAGTATAAAGGTGATCTTTACTTACGAGTTCTTTTGAGTGTGCAGGAAGCAATAGTTTTTAAACTCTTCACAGACAAAACCGCTTAAATTTCTCATTGGTGTTTCTTTCTATGAAATTATAATGCTCTGGCCTAAAAAATACTTTGGAGAGCATTTTCTTGTGCATTTCGTCATTTTAAATTGCTTCGTAAAATTGATTGTATTACTTAAAGCTTGTACAGCTGCGGAAAAAAAAAGTACCACTAGTGATTATTTCAGCCATTAGTCACTCTATAGAATCGGACCTTTTTGAGATTGTGAACAATTAACGTTTTGAGATAATTGCATGACACAAAATTTGCATAAGGGGCCGTCTTCATATTAAATATGTTATGAACTTTGAAATTTCCAAAAGCAACCCCCAATTTTAATAACTTAGAAATGTTAAGCACTCTCGAAAACCCTTAAATCTAAGTTTTTGTTACATTTGGATGAATATTTGACGAGTTATTCAATCGAATCACTTGTGGACCTTTTGGGGATCATCTCTAAAATGACAAGCGCAGTCTACTTCTTCCTTTTGCAAGGCCGTCTTTATTTATCAATTACACATAATGTTATACACAGTCCCCTAAAGGGTAATTAAAAAGTATTTTGTGATTTACTCAGCAAATTATGAATAAAAATGTTTAAAATTTGGGATTTCGCTTAAACTTCCTGTCGTAAATGCATTTCTGTAAAAATATTGAGGGGTTTCTATTCATATTTTTTAAAAAAATTAATATAATAATTATTAAAAAAGATAAAAATTGTTTTAAATACCCCAATATTGAATACATTTTGTTTGGGTTATTATAATTTCTTTTCAGTAAAAAATTCGTTTCATTATCTTAATTATTTATAGATTGGGATAGTTTTTTATGTGCAACTCATTTAACATTATGGGACCTAAACTTTGCACGTCTCTAACTCCCCTAATAATGCTTAAAAACTAACAAAATCTGGCATTTCGTATTGACATAGGTCATAGATTAGAAATATGGACTCAAAAAGGGGTGTTGCCATTGGAAATTTTAAAGTTAGTAACATTTTTAATATGAGGACGGCATCTTATGCATATTTTGTGTCATGCAATTAACTCAGAATGTTAATTGTTCACAATGTCAAAAAGGTCCGATTCTATAGGGTGACTAACGGCTGAAATAATCACTAGTGGTACTTTTTTTTATTTCCGCAGCTGTACAGTCAAATAGGGTAACTTGGCTCGACTAATGAAGGGAAATTTTGGTCCAGGCATAAAACAATAGTACTGCTTTTATTCTTGAATATTTTTTATTCATAGGTCAAATCAGAGTTGTGACTTATTGCCAGAAAAAGACTACCACATTTTCAAAGAGTGTATTTAAAGAAAAGTTATTTGCTCAAAAAGCGTGGGCCAAAGTTACTCCGTTCGACGTTATAGTTACAGTTTCGTGTGGAATATAAGAAGTTTAATAACTGTCGAATTTATGAAAAAAAAAGATTTTAAAACATCCGAGTCACAGGGGAATTCAAACACTTGTGATTTAAAAAAAAAACACAATAAATAGCAACCAGTCCCTAAAAATAACTTAAAAGTCCTCACGTACTCTACTGGAGATGACTCGGGTATTAGTGCGAAAAGTTTCGCTTGCGTTTTTGCTACGTTAGTTTTCGTTTGAGTGAGTTTCAGAAATTGATGCGATTCGAATTGTGAGAAGTTTGGTAGATCTCTCTCGCAATAATAAGAATGAAAAGGATTAAAGATCGTAAAGTCGAATAAAATAGATGTTTATCTGCGTTTTTCGATAGGTTGATGCTCAATGAATCTCGACAGTTCGTATATTGGAGAAAAGTTACTGACTTGTAAAGCAATTGATCTCCTTAAAGCGTGAATCTTCTTTTAAATTATATAAATAAATTATTACTTATTTCGGTTATTTTAAGTAATGTATGTGGAAAGAATGCTTCAAATACGTGATAGTTAATACCGATATCCTACGATAGTGCCTTTTTGTATGTATTGAACAGAAATTGAGAATCTAAAATTTATTCACTTAATTTTAGAATTGCCTTTGGCAAATGAAAATAATTTCTTTTTTGAAATTGAGAATAATTTCGCTTTTGAAATTGAAAATAATTTAGTTTTTGAAATTGAAAATAATTTAGTTTTTGAAATCGAAAAAAAAATTAGTTTTTGAAATAAGAAAACTTTAGTATAGATATTTCTTTAGCTCAAAGTCAATTTCTGTGGTAACGACTAATAAAATATAATTTGTTATAAAAATAAAAAGCTCTTAATTATACAGAAATTACATTTTTTTATTGCTCTCTTTAGGACGAAATGTTCAATTTCTTTAAAAAGTAAAACTTTTATGTTTGCGAACCAAAAATTTTAAATTAAACTCTTCGGCGTAACAGCCAATTAGTGCGACATACATTCCTACCATGCCCATTTCAGTTTTTGTGACCTAGAGCTCTGGCGTGCTGAGAATGTCCACGTTAACCCTTTCAGTCCCAAAAATTTACTACACTATAGAAACATCTGATATTTACAAAATAAGCTTATTTTAGGTCAAATATACGAGTTCCATAAGAAAAAAAATTCATTGAAATTTTTTATATGGTTTTTGAAACAATGCCAAATTTTTTTAACTGTGGAAAAATACAAAATAAAAAAAATATATATTACCTAAAACAACTTAGAGTTACATATTTTAAGGTATCTGATCATACTATTAAAAAAAATTAATAATTATTTTAACTGAAATAGTTTAAATTGTGTTTTAAATATGTGGAACTGAAGTGAACTTTTTAAAAATCAGGTGAAACGCTTGTTGGCTATTTTCTGAATAAAAAAAATTGTAGTTCTGACTTCTATTGAGATTAATGTAAACTATTGTCTAATAGAACAAAGTGTGAAGAATCGAATGATGTGTGTTTGGATGTCATAACGAGACATAAACATTTTGAAAAAAATATTGAAAGTGATGATGCCAAATGGCATCACTGGGACTGAAAGGGTTAAGCATAGTTAACCTCATGTGGATCTCCCCGATACCCATTAATGGTCTAAACCTTTCAGCTCTTACAATTTTTAACGATATAGAAAATTTGACTTAAAGAATAAACTTTTTTTTTATTAAGTTACATTTTGAGCATTGAGCAATTCGTTTCTTTAATTACAGTCATTGCTATCATTTAAGAATCACTAAAATTTAACATATTTCTGTTAAAACAGCAACTAACTTTTCCATTTTACTTTCCCCATCCTCTACGAGCTCAAGTGAAATTGGAAACAGCAACAAATCTTGCTAAAATTACCCCACCTTATTGTAAAATTGGGGCCCAGTGGCTTAATGGCAGTGTCTTGCATTGCCACACACCACAGGTCCTGGAATCGAAACCAGGATTGGGCGAGCTTGACCCATCCTTTCATCCCTTGAGTGTGTCGTTAAAATGGTTACGGAGCATGCTTGAGAACTAAACAGGGGGGTTCCACGTGAAGCTGGCAACCCTACCAGGACATATACCTAGCAACCCAGTGCCCTAGGCCACGAAAGCTGAAATGGGCAACGGCAGGCCTTGGCCCAGTAATGGGCTGTTGCGCAAAGAAGTTTAGTTTAGTTGTAAAATTACTACACTCTTAAAACGAAAGAGCGATTTTAACTCAGTCTGAGTAATTTTCACTCCTCCAGTCTGGAAAATGCACTTCTCCTCTTGGAGTGGATCCTTTGTGTGTTAAAACTTCGTCAGGATCACTCCAAACGAGTGATTTTAACTCAGGTTGAATTAATGTTCACTCTTTTCCAGTGTCGAAAATGCACTTCTCCTACTGGAGTGGATTTCACTCGTTTGTTTTAAGAGTGTACAGTGATTACAAAAAATCAAAAACATTTAGTCCACTAATCTTTTCATCAAGAACTCAAAACACGAACCTTCATTCTCCTCTATCCATCGTCCACTTCCCCTCTACTTTCCCACACAAATCCAACCCCTTGCAATCCCTCTTCCCCCCACGCCATCACAGCTCGGCAGCGAAAACAACCCCACAGTGACCAGCGTCCATAACGAAATTCTCTCGCAATTTGTGGCGAATATATGAATTCGCCCACCACGGCATATCGACTTGTCTTCACCGCGTGCCGACATAATTAATGAAGGGGCTCTCGCTCTCAGTTCTGAGCTCTCGCTCCCTGGTTTCGTGAGAAGCTCTAAAGCCCACGTTCTATTTTCAGCGAAAAGTTACGCCTTACGTTTAGCATAAAGAGAAGGCTTTTGTAAAATTAAAAGGTTGAGGTGAAGTGGTCGGTCACTTAGATTTGCCTAGTACTAGGTAGGGCATTCTTGTAGAGGATTAGAAAATTGAAACCTACTTCAAAATAAGGAATTTGTTAATTAAAAGTTTGTTGACGTTATTTATTTGGTAAATTCAATTAGAATATTTATGAAATGAATTTTTTAAGTTTTCTAAACGAATTTGTATTGCTTCCTATTACAAATTTATTTAAGGGGTCATAGGAGTCTTAAAAATGTGCAAAAAAGGTACTACAAAGCATAGTTTGATCTTTCATGTAATTTTTTAACTACTCAATATACAAGTATAATTTTTTATATGTAATTCTATATGATCTATTTAATATAAAACAAATTTCAAAAGTTATGAAACTTTAGCCCAAACTAAAATAAATGATATTAAACATAAAGCTATTTGAACACATTGGAATTAGGCTTGCGCGGCACATTTTGAGGTCAAAATTGAAAAAATGACCAAGAAAATGACTTTATATTGTACAAATATGTACAAACAAAGACTTATACCTAAATTCTCAGCTCAGCTTTAATTAGAAATTATTTTAAGAACTTTTTTCTAAAAAAATTATTAAAATTTTTGATTTAAAATTTTTTAAAAAATAATTTCTAATTAAAATTGAGCTGAGAATTCAGGTATAAGTCTTTGTTTGTACATATTTGTACAATATAAAGTCATTTTCTTGGTCATTTTTTCAATTTTGACCTCAAAATGTGCCGCGCAAGCCTAATTCCAATGTGTTCAAATAGCTTTATGTTTAATATCATTTATTTTAGTTTGGGCTAAAGTTTCATAACTTTTGAAATTTGTTTTATATTAAATAAATCATATAGAATTACATATAAAAAATTATACTTATATATTGAGTAGTTAAAAAATTACATGAATGATCAAACTATTTTTTGTAGTACCTTCTTTGCACATTTTTAAGACTCCTATGACCCCCTTAATGTATGTTTATTTTGAACTATTCAAATATGGTTAAGTTCTGTAGAAAAATATTTAAAAAATTCACTTCCTGCAAAATTAAAAAGTTGAACGAAGTGGTTAGTCGGTTAGATTTACTTGGGACTAGGCAATAAATTGTTGCATTAAGCAAGGAGAGTGAAAATATCAAAATTAATGTTAGGTGCATGCCTAACCGACTGAGCTCTCCGCCCTTGAAATTTATAATTAAAGTCAATATACATTTGTGTATGGTTCTAAATTACGACAGTCGCCAATAGCCCTCGTGTAGCTCTAGTGTGACGATAATTCGAACTAAACTAAACATAGTATAGCTCAAAAAAAAGTATTTAGTACTAGAACTTACCTTCCTTAGATTTTCTTTTTGAATTTCTCTTTAACTAGCACAGACTAAAATTTATGTGCATGGAATATATAATTACCTGCTACATTTACAATTACCGTCAATATTTCTAATAATAAATTAATACAAAAATTAATTTATATTCATTTTACACTTCAATAGAAAACCCATATCCTTCAAATTAACAAAAAACCTCTTCAAAAATCAAAATATCCAAACCTCCATAAATACCCCTCCCCCCTACCCCGTCCCCCTTTAAAATCGCTTTACTTTTCGTAATAGGCCGGTCCCACCCTCCCCATTTACCGTGGCATCCCCCTATTTTGCATATTTACGCAAAGGGGGGGTATGTATCCCAAGGGGGCATAGACCCCCTCCCCGACCCACCCCTCCTCGTACTAGAGTTGTAACAGAAGTTTCCTAGAGTAGGGGGCCAAGTGTAGGGGGGGGGGGGAGAAAGCAAGCGAAACTGTGAACTAGGCGGCCCGTGAAATTAGCTTGTTTGGGTGGCGTGCGCTTTTTCGAGTGAAGGGCAATTTTGGGTGGCGGATTTTTGGCGAGGAAATGTATGCAGATGACGCCAATATGGCGAGAAGTTGGTTGGGTATAAGAAGTTTTTGTTTAGGTTATCATTAAAAACTAATCAAGACTCAGTGGAGTGACACCATTGTAAGTTAAGACCTGTTGTGCTCGTTGGTTAACCTAACTAGGAATCTCTAGTGTTTAGTTCTCAAGCTACTTGGTCATCTGAGCATGCCTAGAAAAATGGTCACAGGGCAAAGTCAACTATTTGACAGTGTTCATTATTTTTTAAAAAAAATTTAAGATGTACATACTTATAGATGAACATATAACGTTAAATAAACTTACATTATGCAATATATTTATAACCAATGCAACGAAAAATATATGAGCAACAATATTACAGGAAAAGCTCATTTGTACATCTTCAAGTAATTACAAGAAAGGGTATGTAAATCAATTGGGGTGCAGTGTCCATCCATTAATTGCAAGTTCAATGCACAAAAAAATAACCAAATATAACAACATTTTTGAAAAAGCTTAGGAATACCATTAAATTTTTAATCATATTTCATTTTTAAAAGTCATTAACATTTTCTCATAGAACTACAGCAAAATTCAAGGGGAAAAAACCGGATGAACTTATTTAATTAGTTATTTATCTAAAATTTTCCTTTCCCTTCAAATGTTTAGTACTTCCACAAGAAAATTTAAAAAAAAAAACATAAAATATGTTTCAAAGGAATAACTGTATTTTAACTTGTTAGCTAATTTAATTTATAGTCTATTAATAATTTGAATTAATAATTCATGGCTTTCTCAAGAACTGAACTAACGTCACAAATTACAGATAGATGTATAATCAAAAAATATAGTATAACCAGAAAAATTAAAACAAAACTTTTACATTGCTATAATGGAATTCTGATTATAAATTGTACCTACTTAGTGTTTTTCAAAACAAATGCAGAATGAAAAAAAATTAAAACAATTTATCATCTATAAGCGATTTACGAATCCACAAATTCAAGGTTTTATAATAAAAAAATATAACTTTTCCCAACAAAAAGATCGTTACTTAAACAAAATAAAAACTCCCTCACTCCAGTAAACATATAAATCATCCCAATAATGAATTCTCCCTCTCAAACCATCATAAAAACACAATCAAATTCCATTTATTTGCCACTTTATGTAAGAAGAAACAAACAAAAGCAAAAAAGCTCAATTATTTGCACACACCTATGGAAATAATAAGCTGGCTACGTCATCATTTTTAACACACGATTCTATCGCCTCTTCCACAACAATTTTTCATAAACCGATAAATTAGCACGGAAGAGAATCACATCTGCATTTATCCGGGAAAATATTTTACAGGATTATTAATGTTCTCCGGGAAATTCCGTTCGTTTTCGAGGGAGCCAACACATTCATCTTTAATTGTTTTCTGCCCTCCCACACTTTTCTAGTTTTGATGCTTGCTTTGGTAAACTTGGAAGTGGCTCGGATTTTAGTTGGGTTAAGAAAAGTGCTGATCGTCTTCGTCTCAAGGGGGTCCGATACCTCCAAATCGCGAATTTTTTTTTAATTTTTAAAATAATGTTTGGATATTTCTTTTAATCTTAGAAGAAACCGCTTTAAAAAATAAGCATTAGTTTTTGAGTTATGAGTTTTTGAATAAGACACACTCTCAAAATGTCACTCACTAAATGGAATCTTTAAACGCTCACCATCCACTGTTTAAACGCTATTACAGTAATTTCTTCACACGGCTCTATATACGTTGCGAAAACATCATCTGTAAAAGAAACGTCACAACATTGTTACGTAAAAAAAAACCGCATAAATGTGCTGTAATTTGACCGAATTTTTTGTTTAATGAAACGAGAACATATAGAAAACTTCTCTTAAGAGAATTTTATCTAACTGTTACTTTAAATTTCAAGCAACTTTCTTAACCCTTTCAGTCCCAGTGATGCCATTTGGCATCATCACTTTCAATATTTTTTTCAAAATGTTTATGTCCCGCTATGACATCCAAACACACATCATTCGATTCTTCACACTTTGTTCTATCAGACAAAATTTTACTTTAATCTCAATAGAAGTCAGAACTACTATTTTTTTTTTATTTAGAAAATAGTCAGCAAGCGTTTCACCTGATTTTTGATAAGTTCACTTCAGTTCCACATATTTAAAATACAATTTAAACTATTTCGGTTAAAATAATTACTAAATTTTTTTTAATAATATGATCAGATACTTTAAAATACGTAACTCGAAGTGTTTTTAGGTAATATATATATTTTTATTTTGTTGTTTTCCACAATTAAAAAATTTTGACAATGTTTCAAAAACCATATAAAAAATTTAAATGAATTTTTTTCTTATGGAATTCGTATATGTGACCTAAAATAAGCTTATTTTGTGAATATCAGATGTTTCTGTAGTGTAGTAAATTTTTGGGACTGAAAGGGTTAAAATACATTAGTTACACTTATATCACACCCATGAATTGATTTCTCACCGGATGGGGGGAAAATATAACCACTGCACTCCCCATAAACTCCCACTTTTATCCAGAAACAGTTTTACAGGACCAATCGGGAAGGGTTTAAAATTTACCCCCCCCCCCCCCCAATCTTTCCAAACAAATTAGGTTCTCTTCTGAAATGTTACTACAGGAGGAGGTGAGCATTTAACAGCATCTTCCAATTCATTAAGATTAAAAAGGTTGGGGGGAGGGGGCTATTCAATTGGCGCCCACGCGAATATGCTCTTCATTTTAGGGTGAACGGAAAGTGTTTGCTTTTAGAGAGCACTTGTTCTTCATTCTTGTTATATTTATGTGAGTGCTGTTTCTTGCACTAAAAGCGGCTCTTTTTACTCTCAGAAATAGCACTTTCATTTTTGACGATTCATGAATCCTCAAGCCTTATTTCGTTAATTTTGTGGATTGTTCCGTCAAACTGTCACGTGACTTTTGAGTAAACGCGAATCCTCACTTTTACTATCTTGATTTGACGACTATGTATCTTGATTTTGAGGAAACTGAATCTCATTGTTGTACTCACATGCTTAAAAATGACGAAATATTTCTTTAGATTAGACGAAATTCAAATCATCATAAAAATGACGATTCAAATTTAATCACTTTGAGGAAACGAAAACTCGGAGCATTTGCCAGTAAACGAATCGTTAAAATTAAGGAAAATTTCGTTGTTTTTGAGCATTCATTTTTTAGAGTGTTGTTAACCAGCTATCATACCAGAATGGTAATTCAAATAGTTCATACAGGTTTCAGAAAGAAGTCTGATATGTGACTCGCTAAAAACTCTTTAGATTTTCTGAAATGTTGAAAAGTGAACTCTTTAGATTTTATTTTATTTATTACACCTACACAGCCATACAGACAAAATCCAAAATCCTGTTACATAATAATAGAAATACAAACACACAAAGCAAAATATCACAAATTTGTAATTCCATTTTAACTAATCCTGTCTGTATTGTACGTCAACGTTTGTAAAAAGTGATTATCGCAACATCTTTCAACATTAAATGAAAAAAAAAATGTGGAATAGATGATCCACACTTAGTGGTAAGTAAATAATGTAATGTATTTTATTTAATTTGGGGTTTATTTCTTCAATTTAAAAAGCGTTTAATCTTCTTTTAAATTGTGACTTCACTACAGTTACATGCACTCTTAAAACAAACGAGAGAATTTAACTCAATCTGAGTAATTTTCACTCCTCCAGTCTTGAAAATGCACATCTCCGAAATGAGTGGATACTTTGCGTATTAAACCTCCGACAAGATCACTCCAAACGAGTGATTTTAATTCAGTCTGAGTTAATATTCCCTACTTTCCAGTGTCGAAAATGCACTTCTCCAATTGGAGCGGATTTCACTCTTTTGTTTTAAGAGTGTAGAATTAGCCAAATATGAAAAAATGCAAGACCAATCAACTTTAGAAATAATAATGAATTCAATGATTGTATATGTGAAATGTTTGTCTCTGAAAGTCTCTAAAATCGATTCATGTATCTACACAATCATTTTATAGCCCAATACCCAAACAAAATCTTTTTGTAAAGCATTGTTAAAAATTTGCCGTTTGGTTTCCCCATAATAATGGCTTCTAACCATTTCTTAGGTTGTGCCTAACAATGGTTAAAAGTAGTTCAACCTAATGACGAAAATATAATGCTACACTCTTAAAACAAACACTCCCAATTTACCTCAGTCTGAGTGGATTTCACTCCTCCAGACTGGAGACTACAAAAGAACAAAATGTACTAATCTTCCACATCGCATATTTCCTTTTGTCGAGCCCTCGCATTTTGAATGAAATTAAACGATTCTCGGTGCGCAAGGGCCGGAGATAAATAAAGTGAACTCTTTCTCGCTTTCTGTAGCATCTGCCACAGTCCCAGGGTTTTAGGGATCCTTCGGCGGCGTCTATGCATTTCTGATTAGCATAGCAGCGGCGCCCTAATTCAATTAATCATCTTTCTCGCTGGGGGGTCGATTCTTTGCTCGTTCTTTGTCTCAAAGGGGATGGCCTTTGGCGAGTAAAAATTGCGCCAAAGTTTATAAAAGACGCTAACTGTGGGTTTGTGTGAAGGTGAAGTTTGAAATATCGTCGCACTAGAACTACACTCTTGGCGACGGCGTCGTAATTTTGAACCTCCGTGAGTTATGAATTTGCTCTAGAAGGCTGAAAAGTACTTGCAATAGAGAAGTGTAGTATTGTTCATGTGACCAGACGTCACGATATTGGCGGACAGTCCTGTTATAATATCACAATCCTGCCATATACTCTTTTCTGTAATTTCGTAATGTAATCGTTTCCGGCTGCCTATTTCTAGTAAGAGCTTTTACACAGCCAATTACGCCTCGTAATTTCGAACCCTGGTCAAGTGACGAGGTCGACACCTGAGCGCGCACCCAACGGAACTTCGAGCGACATCGTACGCTAACGCCGTCGGGACTTTCAACTCCACAGATTTAACGAGCACGTATATCGCAGTGTTCTCTGGCACCCTGGTGATTTTTACAGGATTTTTTTCCTTTCAACACGAATACGTCTATAGTATGGCTAGGACGAAGACAAAACCCAAGTACCTTCTCGGTGAGTGTTAAACCTATGCAATCTACAGCTATCAAACCGAACCTAAAAACCCAAACCGTTCACTTTAACTGCAAACCCCCCACCCCCTCAAAACAACTGAAGCGAAAACTAAATTATTCAATTACACATTTTTACGCGTTTTCTCGCGAATTTCCGTGAAGGCACGCGATTTTGCTATTCTGCTAAAACCTGGAACCCCGCGAAAAGTATTACCACATGCAAATCGCCGAACGTTTTTCTTTCGAACCAGAGTTTTCATGCGGGCAACCACCAAGCTGCGTTAACATATTAATAGGTGTTTTCATTAACATCACTTCACGTAGCGCGGGAAAACTTCTTTTTGGATGTGACCACGAGAAGATTTTATTAAGTATTCATGAAATTTTTAACGGAGAAAAGCTGTGGATTTTTAGTGCTTTTCGTTAAATCATCGAGTGTTGAATTTTTATTCAGAAGGAATGAGGAATTTTCTCTGGTTTTTGAAAAAATAGGGGTGAGGGTAATGAAATATGCCTTTTGCATAATTGCGGAAGAGTCCATTATTTATAAGATAGATTATCGTGAGTAAAGAGGCTTTCGTTTCATCAAAGTTTTAAATTTGTTTTTCTTTATTTAGATTGTGAGGAAGTTGATGGAATTTTGGTTTTATTAATTAACGTAAGTGTTAATTTAATTTGTTGATTAAGGATAGGCAGGAATATTGGAGGAACTTTAAAAAGAAAATAATTGAACGAAATTTTTGATCATATAAGTTTTTAAAAATTAAAAATATCGGGGAAACTAAGCATCATATCCTGACAAGTATTTACATACTAGTTTTTTTTGTTGATAAGACAGAAGTTTTGATTTTAAAAGATTCTGTAATAAGTTTTAAATTGCTTTTAAATTTTAGGTATCCATCATAAATACATTTAAAAGAAATATTTTGTTGCAAAAAAATTATTTTGAATCTGACCATTTAAAACTATTACTTACTAATATTTAAATGGTTAAAAAAATTATCGTAGCGATCCAATGAATAATACAAAACAAAAAACATTACATCCTGACCAAAATATAAGAATATAACCATTAAAAAGACTTCATTGTCTGCAAAATGTATCTTAGCACTTATTAATTCATTTTTAACGTTGTTTTTTTACAATATCCTTAGCAAAATCTATCAGCTAACATAATTGAAGAGTACACGGGAATGACCGATTAATTTATTAGGCGGACGCCCGCAATTGTCTGCTTGGCGGCAGAAAACCGGTTTCTATCTTTCTTCTTCGCTTGGTCCAAGCGTTGGGATCGCCAATCGCCTGAATCTTGGTAGTTAGGAACCACAGAGATAGTAGTTAAAGTATTAGCGTGGCATATCACGTGAACTTCAACATTAACTTCATTGGGGCTCTTCTGGGAGCTCCTTGCGCGTCCGGTCGTTTACATTTCAGACCACGTGATCTACCACTATATTACTTTAACTATGATATCTATGGTAGGAACTGGTTTCCTTACACAAGTTTAGGCGATCACTCGCTATCATCGCCGAAGTGGCCTGCTAAGGAAACTTCTCTGCAAAATCAATCGGTTTTTCCCGTGTACTCTTCAATTAAGAAAATAAGTAACTGAATTAAGTAGATTAATATAAATCAATCTTACTCAAACCGATATCTTAAACAAAAAGTTTTGTAACCATCTTTTACTTATTTTTTCCCAGTCCCGTTAATTTCTTTTTTTTTAAATCTCATTTACAGTAAAGGAGACTAAATTGAGAAGCCGTTTATACTCTTTTCAACCAACTATCACATAATTCATCGCTAAATATAAATTGAGAGAAAATTCTATTTAGACGAAGTACCTTCTTTGTAATTAAAATGCAGATAGATTCGCCGCAAAAACCATTGCCAGACTAAGAACCAATCACCACAGAGGCATGAAGATAGAAAAAGAGGGCAGGAAGGAGTACAAAAAGTATGACAACTGCCCAGATACGCAGCTTATACCAAACCACATTTTTGAATGAGCGGCAATAGTGCCAAGTTGAGAGACATTCACTGCAAATAGAAATGTCTTGATTTCAGACAAAAAAGCGTCTGAAACAGGGTGTACATTATTCAGACATCAAAAGGCGTCTTAAACTTTTCAGACATATAATGTGTCTAAAATTCATACACATGTACAGCAGAACTATATTAAAATTGATGCCAAAACGTGATGCGGTGTTCCAAGGTGGTCACCCTCACAAATACTGACCACTCTCGATGTTGCTTGACTTCGGTGATTGGATGATAACCGATATTTTCAACAAGGTACGCCCATTGACAGTTCATAATGATGCAGTTTGAAATCGCAATACAGATCCAATTATAAACCAACTTTTAATTATTAAATTTGGTTTAATTAGCTTTTAATGAATTTTTTTAAATAAGTCGAGTTTCCAACTTAGTTTAATTTAATTAAAGTTGCACTAGAGTGCTTGGAGAGGAACGTTAAGAAACATTGCAAAAATAGTTAAATTAAAGAATAATAATTCTAGCAATAAAAAAAATGAAATATATTCTTAGTTTTTCGATTTAATTTAGGTTATTATTAAACTTAAAAAATGTAAGTTAACTATATTTTTTGGTGGCATATCAAATTATTTATCAAGTAAATGGAATTTTGAATTTTTAATTAATAATAAATTTATAATTAACAAATTTCAAGTGAAAGAAATCGTTTTACTTATAAATTAAATTGCGCTTCATCTCAAAAAATTCTAAGTTCAAGTGTCTGAATTTCATGGCATGAAGTGTCTGATTTAAAATGTCCGAATTTGAAAGTGTCTAAATTTCAGACATTTTCATCAAAAGTCAGACTCTACAGAGTCTGAAACATATTTAAGACACTACAGTGTCTAAAATACAAGAGAGAATATGTCAGAGAGTGTTCAATTAAGACCCCAAATTGTCTGAAAACTCAATTCAGACATCATTTGTACTGAAATTGAGACACTGCTTTTTGCAGTGTTGGAGTTCTGTCATCATTAATAGATCTTTATGACAGTAATATCCAAAAGCTTGCATCTTCAAAACACATGGTTTCATTTAGCTTAAATTTCACTTTTCGGCAACGTCATAGACACGAAAAAAATCATAGAATTCCTTTTTTTCTTCACTTTTATCAAATTGAAATGCAAAAAAAAAAACCACAGGCACTAAGACTTTTTAATACTCACTAAAGAGCGACAAAAATATGCTTAATGTTTCACAATGGAGTTTATCAGATTGGACTAAAATGTGAAAGATTTGCTCCCAATCATTTGGAAATTTATTAAAACTTTTTGTACAACTGTCATATAACTAGTACGACTCCCACCCAAGAGACAGAAAATTTCTCTCTTTAATATTCGTGAACAAAAAAAAATAATGAAATTTAACTCTTCCAGACTTATTACATTGTTCCTTGTGTCTCATTTCCAACTCACCGAAATTGACATCCAGAAAAAGAAGTTATTATTCCTATATCAGCCATTTTTTTACTCATCATCACAATTCCGCAGACACGAAGAGAAAAAAAATCCCAATATCTTACCACCCTTAAAAAAAGAGAGAGAGACTAAAATTGACACGCCACACAACCCCCCTCTCAATATGAAATCCATTTTTTTTGCCGCCAACTTTTAACAAAATGGAACAAAAAAAAGTGCAAAATGGCTAAAGAGTGGACAACTATCACGCGAAACGGTCCAATCTTCTGCTTCTGTAGAAGGTTTTTTTGACTGGAGTAAGTTTCCACCTGGATTTTTTGATTAATCTCTTTCTCTATTATACGAACTTTTCCCCCATCTTTTTTTCATTACACATTTTTTTAAATGACGGAATCGTTTCGCCAATGTAAAAAGCTCGTAAATAGAGTTTAAAAGTGCCAAATAGTAAAGGGGGGGGGATCGGTCGAGACACGCTATGTAGTGGGGGGTTCAACAATGGGATGGAATAATACTTCGGTCGTGAGAGTGTGTAGAACAGAGAGTTTGTTCATGTGATTGAAATTTACATGCAGGATGTGGACGGTGTAGTTTTCAATTATCACTTAGAATAGTCCTATCCTACTTGATAAACTCGTGAACATTTACAAGCGGGCGAGAGTTCACTATTAATCTAGAAGGCACGAATGTATTTATTCAATAAAATGGCCAGTACAGAGTACAGTGTAATAAAGAGGCCCAGTAGAGTAGAGATTGTGCTTCGCATTGCCACGCCACAGGTCCGGGGATTGAATCCCTGATTGGTCTAGGCTGACCCATCCTTTCATCCCTTGAGTAGGTTGATAAAATGGGTACCAAGCTTGTTTGTGAACTAAACACTGGGGGTTCCGCGTGAGGCTGACCACCACACCGGTACATATGCCTAGAGTCATAGGTCACAAAAACTGAAATTGGCATGGCAGGCCAGGAATGAGCTGTTGCACCGAGGAGTTTAGTTAAGTTTTTAAATTGCAATAATATACGTTAATTTACCTCCACATTGTGATTAAATTTGCATGTAATGCAAAATTGAATATGGTATACTGGTGAAAACGTTGGCTTCGCTATCCGTAATTGGATGGCACCCGTCTCCTCTGTTTAAACGCTATTGGATTAAATTGTTCATATGGCTAAATGTCAAAAGACAACTATTTGCTGTAAAACAAACAATGCAAAACTGTTATATAGAAAATAACAACAAAATACTCTGTAATTTTACAGAAATATTTTACAGTGTGCTACTCGGACTGGCTTTAGAGGGGCTCTATTCTAAACTTATCAATTGTAGATTTATCTCTGTAGGTTTAGAAGCTTATTACCAAGTATAGGCGTTTGACTTCCGATCCCCTTTTAATCTCACACTTTAATCCATTATTCTCTACCAGACAATCCTGACAAAACACATCCTGGTGCTTCCTAAGGGTCCCAAACAAAAATAAAACCACTAAAAGTCGACATCACAAAACATGTTTTCCTTTCGATCACACCAATCGACCGTCACACCTTGTCCTGCCAAAGTTATCCCCACCACAATCCTATCTCCGATCAAGATCTCTCCGAGTGTATAAAACCCCTAAAAGCTGGTTCAGAAGATCCATCTTCCTATAGAAATGCCCTCCTCTTCCGTTTGTCATAACATGGTGACTGTGTTAAAGCTCCCTTTTAGGTGCTGGAGACAGGCAGCCGGAAACATTGAATTCCAACATCAAATGGTCGATCTCCTTCAAAGATGTATGGAACCGGATGGCTCGTGTTGGTCAATGCGAAGGTAATGGGTATACAACGTATTATGTGGTTCTTGGTGTCAATATGCCGGATTGGCTAAATGATGGTTTGTTTGATAAAATCACTTTAAAAGCAGATGGTTGTCATGTCTGAGATTTCGGTTGGCTGTTTCACCAGAAGGAGGGGTTCAGCAGAACAGTTTTGTGCAATTTTTTTTTTTTTTTTGTATTGTAACCTATAAATTTTCAAAATCTGTGATTTATTTGAATTTTGGTCAGATAACTAAAATGAAGATTGTTACAATACATTTTTTGAACACATAAAAATAGTTTTGATGTCTAAAACGGTTTCCGAAAGGGTGTGAGCCGGAAGTAATGGGTTTGCTAATATGTTTTGTAAACTCTTCGTGTCAATATATTCAATGTTGTTATGTAGATTTTAGATAGTATATCTTAAGCAGATGGTAAACATGGCGTGTGACTAAGATTATATTTATAACTGTGAAACTTGGATTACTCAGATTCCTTCGTTATGATTATTGATTTAAAGCTATCTGTTGCTGTGTTCGGAAACCGTTTTTAGGATGGCATACTAGAAACGTTGATATGGTTAATTGTGGAAATGTTGATATGGTTAAATGTGTACTTGTCGATTATGTTTAATTGTGGAAATGTTGATATGGTTAATTGTGGATATTGTAATGTGGTTAATTGTGAAAATTTTAATGTGGTTAATTGTGGAAATTTTGATATGGTATTTGTAAAAGTGTTGTGGGTTATAAGGCTTTGTAACATATCGTAATCTTTCGTTTCATTTTTCGACGAAGTCGTCACTATTTCTTGGTATATTTCATAATTTAAAATAACGTTATCGGAAATACTTCAAAACGAACAATTTCATACCAAAGTGTAACTTTATGGTATAGGGTCCGGTCTGTTTATTGGCGACTTTTGACAATTGAAAATTCAATTGGACGAAATCGCCACCGAACGTGTCGGACCCTTTATCCTAGTTATACTTTGGAGGAAGTAAGTTTTGCTACTAGATCCTCCATATATGTATTTTTTTACAATCGATATTTAATAAACCCTTCAAACTGGCTTGCTTGGGTGGTTGGACTTTCACACTATTACTTTTTGCACCCTATACGAGACAAAGCGGTTTAACTTCCTTTTTAAAATTTTATGATCGGATTTCTTCAAATCCCTACAAATCTACAACTGAGTTGATGCAAAGTTTGTAGTATAGAAAACATTTGACTAATTTTTTCCAGTATTTAGTATCCAATAAATATTATTTCATTTATTTCTTTTCAGGTGACATATTTCCTTCCAGCTTCAATTCCTGCATTTTCTTCAATTGGTGCTCTGTTTCCTCGGGACATTGATTCGCCAACCGTGGTTCGAGAAAGAATGTATTTTCATTCAACATTTCTGTTGCCACTCAAGATCTGCACCATGCTCATTCCGCTTTTAGAACTTTTAGCTTCCGCACTACGTTTATAACGTAAAAAGTGGAAGGTATTATAATCATTCTGTCCGTCTGTCTTTCATAGCCCAAACTACGAATGCTACGGACAAGTGTGATACGTCAAAAAAAATTAGCGCATCGAAATTAGAATACATTGAAAATTTCAGAAAAGAATTCTAATGCAAAGTGCTTCAATTATTTAAAAAAAAATTGTAAAATGTAATGCTCATTAAGAAAGCAAAGGAAGCCATTTTTGTTAGAATTAAATTACCATTGCCATCGCTATAATCGCCCCAGAAACTTTAATTCTTTCAGACAATAAATTTATTTTTGCGGCATCGATCAGTTTGAAGTTACGTCAGATATATTCTACTACGAGATTCTAATTGTATATTAATATGAAATGTTTTCAATCTATTTAAAAGCCGAAGGAATATTACATATTTATTCTTTGAAATATAAATTAATTTTTGCAAACGAAAAGTAATAATTATTGAATTTTCGAAATAAAATAAATGAAACTAGCCAAATTTCGTATGTAAATGTTTAATATAGAATATTAATGCTTTGTGTGCTTGTCGCCTATTTACCAGTTAAACACAATTGTTGTGTGGAAGCGGGTTAAATGAACGATTCTAGCCCACTTGTTTTATTCGAAAGGATGTTTTGGTGACCAAATCCGATTTCAAATACTGCATACCCAAATCCTTAAAACATGAAAACTACTGTTTGAGGACTCACACTCTTTTCCCTCTAAAGTTCAGAAATGTATACTTATCCATATCCCTTCCCCCCGCCAAATCCGTGATTTATAGATTGCCCGCAGCTCTCCTATTTATATGGAAATGTTCGAATCAGTGGGCATTTTGTCGTTCATAGCCCTCCAGTTTGAGCGTAATGGCCCGACAGAAGGTGGTGCGCTGTCGAGTGGAGGTGGAAGGAATAATAAGGAGGAGGCGATTCAAGAATTGGATTTTTCTCCTCCGAGGCGAATTGGGATTTGATAGGGGTCGCCTGCATATTACCAGCTTTTGTCACGGCCAGCCACAGCCAACTTCAACAACAAGTTCAGAGAAGCTTTCCCAAACAGGAGCGTAGACTGAATTTTTGACTTCACTGTTCCGAGTGCCGAAGATCGAGGAACTAGTTCGGACGCATTCGGAACCCGAAAAACGTGGTCAGCCATGAACGAGGGGATCCGAACAGGTTTCGAGACAGGTTATCTTCATCTTCGGAACAACGTCACTCGGAACTATGACGTCAAAATTCCGTCCCCGAGCCTTTTTATGAGAGCTTCTTTGGCCTTAGTTGAGTAGGCCGCGGGCCAGTTCAACTTTCAAGGCCAGAGAAGCTATCCCAAACCAATACCACCTAAATTTAAAAACCGCCAAACTAAGATGCTTGACATCATACAAGTGGGCCGATTCGGTGGTTTCGGACTATGACCATTCGCAACTGAATCTCGTTTTATCTTTGAGATAAAGATATTCTAGCCATTAATGATCAACTGCTCAAAATCGGTCCACTAGTGTGACGTTTTGTTGCTTAGTTCTTATGCTTCTTTTAATATAAGTGATATTGCCCAAACACGCGAGTGGACGGAAAGTTAGACGTCATTGTTCCGAGTGCTGTAGATGGATAAGCCAGTTCGGAACCACTCGTTCATGACTGGCCACATTAGGGTTCCGAACTGGTTTCTTCCTCTTTGGCAATTGGAACAGTGATGTCAACTTTCCGTCCAGGCTCTTGTTTGAGAGAGCTTACTTCTTAAGCCTTTTAATTTAGTCTTGTTTAAATAGTTTTGACTTTTATGCAAAGAAGATGAAGCAATAGCAATATGCGAATTTGAGATAGCGTCCAACTGACAGAATAATGGATTGATTGTATAATTTTATGATATTGCAATCTTGGTTGCGATCTGGAAGCAGACGAGTCGACAGTCAAGCACACTTTATCCATACAAAGTATACTTATTTTATTAAAAATTAAGACTCTTAATTAGAAGGCAGCATAACTTGGTGCTCTTTTTCTTTAATTTAGTTAATAATTGCATTGATTGCCCTTATTTTTTGCCGAAGTCAACTTATTAGTTCAACCTGGCTCCCCACGAAATAGATGATTGTTTTTAGCTATTCTAGCTGCTACTGGTTATGCTTTTTTATTGTAATTGTCTCCAATCGTGACGTTTCCTTAATTAATAAACTTGATATGTTTTATATCTCACCAAATGTTTCAAAATCTACTGGTTTTTCTACTGTTTTAACTTCATTTCTGTCTGTATGTATCTTAATCATTCCCTCTGATATTTGCAGTCTATCACCAGCAAGAAGTCAATGTGATTAATTCTATAAGACTCTGGAACCAATGACTTTTATACTTCCGTCCCACAACAGACTACTAGGTCGTCAAGGACTACAAAGAAGAAAAATCTCCACGGCACTTTGTACAAGGTCCCCGTTATTTCTCGAAAGCCATTCCCGTCAGAGCTCCTGGCACAAATTCAATGGAAAGTGGAAACGAGGGGGCCTTTGGCGACTAAAACACGTAACATATGGCGAGTAAAGGACAAAGCCCAAAGCTGAGAGGTTGTCAAAATCTCGCCCCTTAAAGTCCGCACATAAATCATGTATGTTTCCCCAAGACCCAGCGAAAAGAAAAAGGAGAAATATATATTCAGGAGAGAAAACTGGAAATATATCCTGGAGAAATAAAACAGGAATTGG
The DNA here is from genome assembly GCA_023701765.1 of Hylyphantes graminicola. Lineage (NCBI taxonomy): Eukaryota > Metazoa > Arthropoda > Arachnida > Araneae > Linyphiidae > Hylyphantes > Hylyphantes graminicola. Next base: position 67,322,453 of record CM043119.1, read on the forward strand.
ATTTTTTGCTTCGATCACCAAGTGATATTGCCGGTCTTGCAAATAGGGTGGCCATAATTTCCACTTCGATGGGATGGTTTCTATGCAGAGTGAATGGGTAGCATAAAATAAAGAGAATTAAAAGAGGAAACGACTTAGGAGAGAAACTAAGAGTATTTAGTTCATATTTTGTACAAAAATCAGTATTAAAAGAAATTCTTTATATTGTAACATTAGAAAACTTACAATGTTTATCTACTTAATATTCAAATATCCCGCTAATAATTATCAGAAAATCGTTTTTACTTTTAATTACCTAATATAATATAAAAAGTAATGAACGTATTGCGATTGGGTTAAAAATCTGAAAGGGATATACTTGTTTTATCGTGCTAATTGTTCCAAAGAAGTTGTCTAAAGGGTTGTAGTCTACAATTTTCTAATGCTGTTATTTTGGAAGGATAAAGTTAGCATAAAGTTATCTTGTATACTATCTTAAAAATGGTTTTTAAAATAAATTGGCATAAATGGTGGAAATTTTGACCTCGAACTTAATTTTGACCTCGAACAAATAAACTGGAAAACAATAGTTTTTAATTTTATATCATAATTAAAAAAACAAACATTTAACACACTAAAGTTACTAAACATTATATAACTTTGCAGACAATTTGATGACAAAAAATATGAAAAACGAACTAACAAAATTCAATTGCTTTAATTCTAATATACACACACAAGATTCTTCCCATACAACGAGAGTTTCAACATTATTCAAGAATTAAAATTAAACTTTCCAATCTTTTACAAAGTGTCGGACAAACTCCTAATTATGTAATCTTAAAGAATGAAAACTTGCTACCGGAAAACTAAGGTAATAAATCTCCAATCATTACATTTGCCACATTTTCTCTCCCATTAGCAAATCCGGCAGTCAAATTTGCTTCCATGCAACCAAATATGCGTTCACCAGCCCAAATCACATTAGCGGCAGCCGAATTTTAAACGCGGTAATTTATTTTTATGGGCAATGCTAGACACACACCGGTCGTACTATTTCTCATACAGTCCCAAACTTTCGTAATATACTCACAACTTGCTCTTAATTTATGTCCCGAACTATACGAAAACCCCGTTTAAAAGACGGTCAATAATCTTTTCCCTGGAAGGAAATTTCACTGCAAGACATTCGCCGCTTGCCGGAGAAACAATTACAGATGCGAAAGAAAAACTAGGTGTTCTATAAAGCGTGTTGTTTCAAATAAACAAAAACGTTGTCATTACCATCTTGAATTTATTTACCTTTTTTGGGAAGTATCGATATTTTTGTAACAAATTATTTATCTAATAACAATACATTTTCGGAAAATAAACTATAATAGAGTATTTATATTGTTATCTTAATATTGATATTTTTTAACAGACTTAAAAACTTGTCAAAAATTTGTTAGTTTTTCCAACAATGTATATTTTTTGAAAGTCATAAATTTCAAAACTTTATTAAAGTTTAATTTATTGAACGTTTTTTTAAAACTCTCAATTACAAAAATAAATTTTAAAAGTACAAGCACTCTTAGAAAAAACACTTTCATTTTTGACGATTCATGAATCCTCAAGCCTCATTTCGTTAATTTTGAGGATTGTTTCGTTAAACTATCACTTAACTATTGAGTAAATGCGAATCCTCACTTTTACGATCGTGATTTGACGATTTTGTATCTTGATTTTGAGGAAACTGAATCTCATTGTTGTACTCACATGCTCAAAAACGACGAAATATTTCTTTAGATTAGACGACATTCAAATCCTCATAAAAATGACGATTCAAATTTCCTCACTTTAAGGAAACGAAAACTCTTAGCATTCGCCAGTAACGGAATCGTCAAAATTAAGGAAAATTTCGTCGTTTTTGAGCATACATTTTTTAGAATGAGTTTTTACTAATTAGGATTTAAATTATAAACTTATCAAAAATCCCATAATCATTATATGCTAGGAGGTCTATACAGAGTTAGATAAATGCTAAAAGTAGTTTTTTATATAATTTTCTCATGCTATTTTTGAATTGATATCACATTTTGATTTTCATAACTATCTAAAAAATAATATATTATTTAAAAGGTTCAGTTTTAAATTGTTAAAAATAACAAAATCAGATTGTACCTAATCTTCCAAAATACTACCCCTACCCCATCTCCAGAAACAATTCCTCACCCACAGTTGACGTTATCGCCAAACAGCGCATTTTTACCCCCAGCGAGAGAAAATTACATTCGAAAATATACGAGTGCGTAACACCTGTACACATTACAAAATTCCATATACCTCCCTCCCCAACCCCCTATATAACGTCTCCCCCCTCCCAAACCAATGTGGCAAGGGAACGAGATAATTTTCTCGAATATGCAGCTTTGTGCGGTAATTTATGCGCCAGAGGAGTTCTGAAGAATAAAGTTTTCCCGCGCTTTTCCAATAGAATAATTCGAGAGTGGAATGGAATTCGGGAAAAGAGTTTTACCCCTTGTTCCGAGCCGTCTGGTTTTGTTCCGCGGTCTTTATTAAAAGGAGGGGGGGGGGGGGGTGATGGAAAGTAAACGGTTTCGTTAGGATCGGGATGAAGGCGCTTAGTGAAGGGATTTTAAGCTGCGCGGTACGGATTTTACAGTGTGTCTTAAGAGAGTAGCTAGTCTCTGTTTCTGTGCTTTATAAAATAATCATTATAATATTAACATGCCACACTCCTTGCCAACATAAGTTGGGGGAAAAAAAGATGCTATGGAGAAGATCCTTCCGCCGATGTAAAGAGTTCTATAACTTATTTGTGAATCCATCCAGAAAACATGTTTAAAACATTAATTTCGTTTAAGGTCTAACTGATTTGAATACTATTTGAGAAAATTTGGCAATTTTATCAGAATGAAAAGTGTATTTTTGTTGAATTGTATTCAGATCATTTTGTATGTAAATATTGCTTTACAAGAGTTTTCAACTAACGGACCAAACGTGCTTTTCCGTCTGTCTTTTTACTCTTTGTTTTTATCCAAGTTAGGTTGGCACGGAGTGTAAACACATTACTTAAGACCATTGGAGTTATAATATAAAATCAATTTAAATGTTTCCTTAAATATCTAAAGCATGCGCGTTAGTATTCTGCTTAATGAATTTTCAGCTGTTAAAAAGAAGTTCTGAAAATTCTGAAGTAGACTACTTTATTGTTGCTTATACTCATAAAAATTCCTATAGTGCGAACAGGCAAGCCAGATAGAAAAAAATGTATAAAAACTATGTATCCCATGTCATGCCTTAAAAAAAAAGAAGAATCTAGCAAATCGGACGTCACTCACTACGACTAGGATTTCTTCACGGTCAGAAGAATATGCTTATAATTCAGAGTAAAAAAGAAGAAAAAATTGTAGAAATACGGTACATTTGCGGCATAGTCCTCGAAATTTATTCTAGATTCGATTGCTGCTGTTAAACACAATTTACAGTACTGTTGCCGTATTTTATGCTTGCGCACGCGCAAACGCATTGACCCAGCAATGACCTTAGTCAGTGTTCTTCTGTTTTACCAATTAAGAATTCAAACTGTATCGGGGCAGAGGCATATGTGCTTGAAAGTTACAGCACCCCTTGTAGGCGTTAGAATACAGCACAAATTCTGGTAAATGCTGCCGAATTTCTTTTACAATGTAAGATTAGGTTATCCAAGTATACCGAAATTGAGTGCTCCAGTCATTTGAAGTATACACAAACGTATGCGCTACGTGCATAATTTTTTAACTGTATAAATTTGACAACATTTTTAAATTTAAAATTTAAAGTATAAGGAAGTAAATTTAAACCATTAACTACCGAATTAAATTTGGATGCATATTCAGGTATCGGCTTGTATAACTTGACTGTGGTTCTAAATTATTACACACGTTGCCTCATGCAGTTCTATTGCGACGATAACTTAATTTAACTCAACAGGAAGAAATTGAAAAAAAAAAATATTATTGAATACAAATTTTGTCATGTAGTGAAAACCAGTTTAAATGTTTCTTCATTCACCCTCGGTAGTCACCGACCGAATCAATTTGAATACATAACATGTTATATAGAACAAGTATTTCCTGTATTTCACATCACGGGAAAGAAACTGTTCAATTCCAGTGGTTTATGGGGAATTTCACTATTTTTTCCCCCTCTTCTCTTCAATTCCAACAGTGCTTAAAAAAAATTTTCCCTCTGTAATTCCTTTTTTCCCTCAAGAGGGATGAAATGAGAAAAACTGAATTACATTTTCAATTCTCGTTTCTGCTGGTAATCAGTTGGGCAGGTAAATAGGTGCAAGATGATAAGGATTCTTGTTGCCATTAAATTTATGCAAAAAAAGTATTTTTAAATTAAGTTAACTGTTTTTATTTTTGTGGTTGGTATAATGGGTTGCATTTTGAAAGAAAAATAGGTTGTTTGAGATAATTTAGGATATATCACAGGGAAAAGTTAAATGTTGATAATAAAGTTGAAGGTTGGCAAAATAATAAGCGTTCTTGCTACCAGTTTTAGAATAAAAAAGAGATTTCAATGAGTTAGAAAATATTTCTTTTAACTTCTCGACTCCCGAAAAAAATTCCTTGAGAGTTAAAAATACCCATTTTATGTGTGTTATGAATAAGCATTCAGCAATCTCAATTTCTCGTAATAAATAGTATATTCTAACATTTGTTTTAATGCATAAGTTTTTATAAATTTAAAAATGAACAAAATTATTTTGAAGGACCTATGCCCGAACCCGAGGAGGATGCCCGAACCCGAACTTGGGAACTTCCACGTGCTAGGCGAATGCCTTACCGATAGGGCTCCCCAGCCCTCGAAGAGGTCATAATACTCGCAATTTCGCTCTTTCACAACTGCCGCAACAATTAACTACCGGAAAAAAAATCCATTGCATAACACACAAGGGAGACGCCATTGTTTGACCTAAGAATAATTACAATAAAAATGGGCAATAAAGCCGCATTAATTCCCCTGCGCGGACAATGCACCCTGTAATTAGTAACCCCAACCGCCAGAGTGACACACCTTTTAGAACAAAAACACCAGGTAAAAGGAACGACCAATGCACCAATCAACGACGAGGAAGACTTCGAGGGACACGCCTATTGGTCGGCTGAAATCGTCTAATGTCCAAAATGGGGACATACCTTTTTTTAAAAATAATTATCTGTTGTGTCTTAAGATTTTTTTTAGTACATCCTTTTATATGAGTCACTATTTTGATGATTGGCCACATCTGTCCGAGTTGCGACATGACGTAATTAGCGGATTGGATATGGTAATGATTCCTTTGTTTATATATATCTCTCTCTAATTCGTTGATGGTGATAAAAATTAATTGAACCAACATCGGCAGTGCCGACCCGGAGGTGCAATGGTTAGGGTGCTAGCCTTTGGAGCTTCTGAGACCGGGATCGAAGAACGAAAAGGCATGGATGTTTGTGTTTGTCCCGAGTATATGCGAAGTACGTGCTCATTAAATCTGTTGGGTCCGAAAGTTTTGTGGGTGGTCATTGCGCAGTTTGTCTGGTCTCTGGAGACTATTTCCCTCCCCTTCAGTGACATGTCTAAATTGTGCAGGTGGCGCACGATATATGGCAGCATCTGTCGTTTATATATGTGTTGTGTCTGTCTTAATTGACGAAGGGTCTCTGACCAAGCACACAAGCCTGAAAATATATGTTCTACCAACCAACCTTTGTTTATCTTATTTGTTGATGGTGATAAAAATTAATTGAACCAACATCAGCAGTTTGAAGAAGGAAGAGTTTTTGCATTGGAATTTCATTGTTTTGGTTTCAATATTCAAACTGCTGGTTTCATTTACGTTATACTATGCATCTGCGACTGATTTAAATGGATTTTTGTAAGCTTTATTCTATTAAAAAAGTAAGATTGACAAAGCTACTCCTTCAAAGCGATGAAGTAACTACCACATTGACTCATATCCACGCATGCATTTAGATAGTGTTTTGACCGAGAATATTTTTTTTGTATTAGATTGTATAAATATTTTTAAATAAATAATTATTACAATTAGGACGCATCTGTTTCACGGTATATTTGGATTCAACTGAAAGGTCAGGGACAAGCTATTTCTTGCTTCTTGACTCACCATTGATGATAATTAGAGTTGCTATTCGAAATTGCTGTAAAAAAAGATAATTACTGGACAAAATAATGAACAATTTAGCGGAGGTATGATTAGAACAATCGGTATCTATGCGTAGATATGCAATGGAATGAGGAAATCAGCTACAACGTTTCCGAATAGATGTATTTTAAAATTCGTAGCTCATTCATGCAAACTACACGAGCATACTTTTAAGGTAGGCGAATACCCAAAATTCTAAAATTTTTATTATTACTTTAATCTTTTCCAAATTTGGCATAGTGATTTCAAATATAATGAGCGATGCTTTTTGGGCAATTTTTTTTATTTAAATGTCATGGATTTATTTTAAACGGCGTTTTTCAACTAAAAAAAGGGGGTTGCGCCAACACTTCTAGCATAAAAAGTTTTACATTAATTTACCTGAAATTTTTCACAGATGCTATTTCAATATATATCTGTGCCATGAACTTCTAACATCTGGTGTAAGTATACAAGTTTTTTTTAAAAAAAAATGTCCAAGTGTAAGTTAATCGAAAAAAATCCTTTTTTTTATGGTTAATTTATAACATTTCTCTTATTAACTTATTTTCTTGTAATTTGTATGTAACTCTAGAGAGTCATTGCATGCATCAGTTCAAAACGAAGAATTTAACACATAATAAATGCTTATAGGATGAAAATTCAATGTGGTAGACCTGTTGGCGTAAACCTCTTTTTTTAGTAAAAATAAATAAATTATATTTAAATAAAAACAAAAGCCTAAATAGTATTATTCATTATATTTTAAATCACTATGCCAAATTTGGAAAAGATTAAAGCAATAGTAAAAATTTTAGAATTTTGGGAAATTTTGGGTATTCGCCTACCTTAAGGGGGAATGGGCGCGCTGGACCGGTTGTTTCCGAACTCAAGCGCCTCAATGTTAATCGAAAGGAGAAAAAAAAATGTCTGCCATAATGCTCCAGCTTTATTGAATATTTTTACAAAAGGATTTCTTTATGTGATAAATGTAGCTGACTTACACTCTTAAAACAAACACTCCAAATTTAACTCAGTCTGAGTGGATTTCACTCCACCAGACTGGAAAATGCACTTCTCCTTTTGGAGTGGATCCTTTGTGTGTTAAACCTTCGACAGGATCACTCCAAACGAGTGATTTTAACTCAGTCTGAGTAAATATGCATGCCTTTACGGTGTCGAAAATGCACTTCTCCAACTGGAGTGGATTTCACTCTTTTGTTTTAAGAGTGTACAGGTTCCGACACTCCCACTTTTTGAAACTGCTTCGATTTTTTTTTTAAATTTTGTGCAAATAATTTTAAAAAGTATTCGAAGCAGTTTTAAAAAGTGGGATTATAGAGGCCTGTAAGTTTTCTACGTTTATTCAGACTGAGTTAAAATAACTCGTTTGGAGTGATCCTGTTGGAGGTTTTGCACACAATGGATCCACTCCTTTCGGAGAAGTGCATTTTCAAGACTGGAGGAGTGAAAATTGCTCAGATTGAGTGAAATTCGCTCGTTTTTTTTAAGAGTGTAGAAATGTAGCAGAGAAAATATTTTTATTCCCGTTAAATTAACACTGAATCACTTGAGTTTGGAGACCCGCTGTCCAGCGTGCCCGTTCTTCCTTAACATGCTTTTACGCTACCGAAGTGGACGAGAAGAATGCAAGCTAACAAGTTTTAGAGGCAAGAACTATAAAAGCAATGTTTATTTCTCTTTTTAATTTACAGAATAAGAAATTCGAAAAACCGTTTTATAGGCACCTCGAAACGTAAGCCAGTCTTTGCGCAAAACTCTAAATCTATTCTATAAATATAGGTAGGTTCAGATATCTATTTGCGTACTCCTCGCAGGCAGGTGAGTTGTAGTAGCTGTCCACATTATAATACCTTTGTTAACCTCTTGCGACATTTCGTTCCCCTTTCGGGGACATTTTTTAAAACTTCTCCACAAACATTTAACATGTTAATTGGTTTCGAAAAAAGCCTTGTCCGATAGAAGAAGATCCGAAAATTAGTTTTCAGCCTTTGATTACTGGTATCGGTCATTTATTTCTATAAAAAGCGAAGGTGAGCAAGGTTAATATAATACGATATTAGAGTTCTTAAAAAATAAATTTAAACTATTCAAAAAGTTCTTTTAGTAGTTAATTTTATAGGTATTTAGCATTAAAATCAATGCTAAAATAAACTTAAAATTTCAAATAAGTGATAAGGCCTTTTTTGCATTTATAGCACAAAATATATATTTATAGTTAAAAAAATTTGTTTTTAGACTTAAGGCGTGTTTCTCAGTATCACAAATGACAGTGATTGCTCCCTCTGGAAAGGAGAGTGTAGGTTTTTTAGCCCATTACCCAGCTCGCCAGAAGAGACAGTCACAAGAAACACACAAAGAAGGACGGCACAAACACATAGACAAATAACAACATTTATTGACAAGCACAAACATCCATGCCTTTACCGGGATTTGGACCCGAGCCCAGCAGCTCCAAGGCTAGTAAACTAACCACTGCGCCGGTGGGCCAGTGACTATTAAACATAATTTTAAAAAAAAAATAGTTTGTAAAACATCCTTTTTTGTATTTGTATGAAAAGTATGCTTCGATTAAGAATATACTTGTAGGATTTTGCTTGGATCTTAGGAGGTTAATTTCCGTAGATAAAACAGACCGTTTATTTCTTTTCAAGCAGTCCACCTGCCCATAACTCCAAAGCAGCGCTAACCACCATAAAATTCATCATTGCTGACGAAACCAGAACCCTAGAAATCTTCTAAATGGAAATATTGTCAAGGCTTCCTCGCTCCATTCCAAATCCGACATGACAAGAAATCGTACGACCTCTCACCCCCTGATGTATCACTCGGAACACGAGATTGGTGACCTCCTGATCCCTCTAATGTACCCCCCCCCCCCTTACATGTAGGTAAGGGGGGTACATTGCAATGCCTCAAGAAGGAAGTGTAAGGGGGGGGGGTATAAATGTACCTGGCACATAAATCGTGGCTAGTAACGATGACACTTGTCGCTTGTCGTTGTGGAAATGCGCTAAGAGAAGGTTCTGTATCTTATTGGAAGACTGGATTAAGTCGGAAAAGACATGGGTATTTATATTCAATTAATGGGGTTGTTTCAAATGACGTCACTCGATTGTTTTAATTTTTTGGTATTCCTGCGATTTCATTGGTTGTTTAATTTTCACTATAAAAAAATTGTTGTTGTTTTTTGGTCTGCTGTGTTTCATCTTAGATTTCTTTACGTGCTACTTGTTGTTATACGTGGTATACTTCAAACTTTGTCGGTTTTAATTCGGATTAAATTTAAGTATGCGAAGCATTACCAAAACGTCAATGATGCTATAAAACTTTGGTATAGTCACTATAACTTTGGTTTAGAAGATGATATTTTGTATCATGTGAAATTGTGGAAGAACAATTCAACGTGATTCAAAAACAGGAAAACTAATGCAATTCCAGAAGAAGGAAAACATTACTTTTGGAATTGCTGCCACTCACGACGTGAAGCATTCCCACTACGCTTTCATTTACAGATGTACAATGACTTCTCCTACGGTTGTGCATGCATCAAAAGAAAAAAAAATCATAGTTAGAGAAGTTCCATGTTTTCAAAACTGGTTATAAATAGCAAGATAAGGTTTTCCCCTTACGACCTGAAGTATCCATTTGGGGACATTTTTTAAAACAACCCCACAAACAATTACTAGGTTAATTAGTTCCAAAATTGACTTGGTCCGATAGAAGAAGATCCAAATATCAATTTTAAGTAGCAGTTAATTTTAAAGACATTTTTTGCATTAAAAACAATGTTAAAATAAACTTTTAACTACAAATAAGTGATGCGGCTTTTCTATTTGCATTTATAGCACAAGTAAATTTGTATTTTTAGAGATTAAGGCGTGTCTCTTAGTAACTATTAAACATAATTTTGTTTTAAAAAAATTCTTTGCAAAGCATACTCTTTAGCAAATATTTGTATGAAAAGTATGTTTAGATTATATAAGAATACGTGTAAGATTTTGCTTGGGTCTGAAGAGGATATACATTTATACAAGAAAGGGGACGCATCTGGATGAACATAACAATGATTTCAAGTAAATTTAGAGTGTGCTGACTTACATCACTATAGTTTTAAGGTCTAGCAGACATGTTAATAGAGTGTTCGTTGTTGCTCAGTGACGTCATATAAGAAAGATGGGTCCAGGATGTGTGGTCTGTCATAATTTATTCTGTCTTCAAGCGAAGATTTTCTTGTAAATGTGATTGGATAGTCGTGTTGAAACTTAAAAATAATAACGAATACCTTAATTTTTATATAACAAGTTTAATTTTTATTTTATTACTAAAATCATCATGATAAATACATATTTTTTTACTTTACCCACAGTAAACAATTTTAGGAAAGTTAGCTAACGGTGTAACGTAACTCCATTATACACGGTGACAAACCGTTTTGCCAGCTACCACCCTAATATCTTGACAAATTATAACTATTCTGATTCATTTCTTAATATAATATTAAATTACAAATATTCCTATCAATTTTAATATTCTGATTAATGTTTTAAATATTCTAATTCATTTTACTATTCTGATTAATTTTCTAAATATTCTAATTCATTTTAATATTCTGATTAATTTCTAAATATCGCATATAAAATTCTAACTATACTAATTAATTCTAATAATCCTATTAATTTCTAAATATAATATTATATTCTAAATATTCTAATTCAGCCTAATGATCATGTAGCTTTACGAAAAAGTCAATAGTTCTTAACAAATATCTGGCTATTTTTTATCGAATAATACAATTCATAAGCCTAACTTCACTGAATGGAGGCAATACGGTTGCAAAGCAAAGCGATAAAACTTAATTTACCTCAAAATTAGTTATTTTTGAACTTTTAAGTAACTTCAGTTTGTAATATGGTAAGTTTTCTATATTTAAATGTGCTTATTCGGCATTAGTTCAATTGATATATTTCCTGGAAATTCCACCGCTTCTAAACATGTAAGCGACCGCAAACCGCAGAAATTCCTGTTGACATGCGATTACCATTTTAACAAAAAAATCCTTCACTTCAACTAAATCGGACCTTTATTTTGGAACTCCAAAGCATAACACATGATGATGATGCGGTGCGATCTGTCGTGATATACGTATCAAATTCGTTTCTGTGATTAAAATTGGACTTGAGCACCACACTCTAAAAAATGAATGCTCAAAAACGACGAAATTTTCCTTAATTTTGACAATTCCGTTTCTTGGCAAATGCTCCGAGTTTTCCTCTCCTCAAAGTGAGGAATTTTGAATCGTCATTTTTATGAGGATTTGAATGTCGTCTAATCTAAAGAAATATTTTGTCACTTTTTTAGCATGTGAGTACAACAATGAGATTCAGCTTCCTCAAAATCAAGATACAGAATCGTCAAATCAAGATCGTAAACGTGAGAATTCGCGTTTAGTCAAAAGTCGCGTGATAGTTTGACGAAACAATCCTTAAAATTAACGAAATGAGGCTTGAGGATTCATGAATCGTCAAAAATGAAAGTGTTATTTCTGAGAGTGTATGGTGACGTTATGGCAACGGATCTCTTTTGCTATTTCCTGATTCAAGGTGGAAATTCCCTCACCGACTTAGTGACACCTTCAACACGAGAGAGAACCATGATGACATGCGATTGCTATCTCTTCGAGCATTCCTAAATCAAGAGCACATCCTTGTTGAGCAGCAAGACAGACAAAACTGGATTTCAGATTTCTCGGACACGATGATGCGAAGTGACAGCAGCAATCTTTAGAATCGGTATATTCGGGTGTTGTTTTTGTAGTTTGTGTTGAGTGGATGGGACAGGATTTAGTTTAACCTGGGTGGATAGTCTTTGACTTAATGTGCGTGGTTGGATTTCGGATTTTAATAAGGTTAGAAGTCGAATGTTTTCTCATATTTTGTTGGTTTAAAATAGATAGGTGACACATTTAAGTTTTTTTTTATTATTATTTATTAGACAAAAGATACAGCATGCACCAAGGCAAAAGCCACATAACATGCATAAACAGCAGGCTATAAAACATGTTAAACAATCAAAAGGACAAAACAATGAGAAACAAGATTAAAGACAAAGTTTCGAAAATAAAAAGAAAACAGAAATAGGGACGTTTTAAAAGTTCAGGAATAGAATTTTTCTATAAAGCTGGTAAAATCGAAAAAAACATTCAGGGTGTACAAAGTCTTTAAAGTTTGGAGGCCTTGGCCTCCCACTAGTAATGAAAAGTTTCACAAGCTCATCCTTGTCAGAGTCGAGATTTATTCACCCCTGTCAGATTCAGAGTCAGATTTAAGTTTTAGTGTGCTGTAGTTACTTGTATTATTCCTCTAAAGGTGCGTTTACATGAGCCATCGAATCCATGGATTGAAGAGCAAACTCAGCAATTTTTCACTCTCGGGGATTTTCGCTCAGGCATAACCGGAATTGCAGGGTTCACTATGGGGTTTCGGAAACCCTCCAATGAAAATGGGTTTAATGTTTCATACCATGGATTCGACCACAGACTATCATTTTTGGGTTAGAAATCCTGCTCGACCTCTTATTCCCCTAATGGGGATTTTGGCATTCCATGGATTCGATGGCTCATGTAAACGTGCCTAGAATGGATAAGTGGAGCGTTTATTAGATTTAGCTTGCTGTAGCTACTTGCATTAAACCTCTTACTCCTCTGAATTATACATCTTTCATTCCAACATGGATCATAGGGCCTCCGTCATGGTCCGCAACCCGCCACCTCACCCTGTTGGCAGCAATGGTTTTAATCTCTCCCCATGACTTGTTTAGATCTTTTAGTTCTTCCTCTGAGAGAAACAGACATATAAATCCGTCACCCAACAGTCAAGTTTTCTCGCAGCATATAAAATTTTAAAAACATAGTAAATTCTATATTTTTACTACATTTTTACTTACCAATTTTACACTTCAACCAATTTGCATATCCCACATGAAGTTCTTTCTTCTCACTTTAACATCCACATTTATTTTTAAATACCATGACGAATTCTAAATATTCTGATTCATTTCTAAATATAATATTAAATTCAAAATATTCAAATTCATTTTAATATTTTGATTAATTTCTAAATATTCTAATTTATTTTTATATTCTAATTAATTTCTATACATTTTATTTCATTTTACTATTCTGATTAATTTCTAAGTATTCTAATTCATTTTAATATTCTATATTAAATTCGTAACTATATTAATTTCTAAACATTTCATATAAAACTCCAACTAAACTAATTAATTCTAATTATCTGTGATTCATTTCTAAATATAATATTAGATTCTAAATATTCTAATTCAGCTAAATGATCTGATTCCAAACATCCGTTAAAAAGCGTATTTGATTTCAGTCTTATGGCTTTCCCCACATGATTCAATACAACACTGATTTTCCACAGCACATAATCAAACAACAAAGCAAACGTTCTACAACAACACCACATCAGAACAAACAGCGTTCCACATCAATTTAATTCGAACACGGCTTGTTAGCGGAGTTGTCCCTTCTAAATGCCACCCCGGCGTTGGTTCTTGTCACTTTCCACAAAACCAGCAAGACTGCAATTCGAATGTCGACTTGTGTGGCAGCCACATTCGCAGCGGGAATACGTTCTTTTTTTTTCAGACGATTTACCTTCCTGGCCAACAAATTTTGTTCCAGGGTTACCTGCTCGTGAAAATGTCCGGAAAGGCCTTCCTGCTGTTTCATTGTTTCCTGACGATAAAGATGTAGAGGAACAAGTTTAAGAAAGACACAAGGAACAAAATTTAATTTTTCATTTTTTCAGCTTGTAAATGGTTAAAACCCAAAGGCTTTTAAGTAAATGAATGTCGAGCTAAATTTTTTTTTCTGTGTTGAAACATATGCTTTTAACAAAAGTTGGTATGGGATAAGGTCTAGTGTGAATAGATTTTTATTAAAAAAAATTATGAAGTTTAAAATTTACAAAAAAATCTTATTTTCTGGCCATTTCTATACATGAAGCTACATAACTATTTTTGTTTAACTTATAGCTCAAATTTTATTAATAGATGTTGTGAGAACATTTTGAAAAAATTCATTACAAAATTCCCTAAATTGTAGGAGGATTAGCATTTTGTAAAAACGTTAAAATTTTTAAATTATTGAATTTTTAAAAAAACAACAACATTATGTTCAATATTTATCAGTTTTTAGTATATGCTTATTGGATGTTAGCTCTTTGTAAAAATAGTTTAATTTGAGTGCTAGTGATCACACTCTAAAAATGAAAAACACAGATAAAGTTAATTTTGATTTCATTCATATCTTTCAACTCTTGATTCCTATTTGACATCTAAAAGTTTCAAATATCTCCATTGAATTGCACGGTTTTTATGGGGTTATACATTCTATACCCCTCAAACACCTAAAACAAAGACAATACTTTTATTTCAGCTAACTAACTTCCCATTCTACAAATAACTTCAACGTACTCAAATCAAAATTTTCCTCAAAAAATAAATTTAACCCTAACATTCGTGTCAGAGTGGGCGATTTTTCGCCAAACCCTGGAAACCCCGCATGCAGCACCAGGCGTCAAAACGAGCCCCCCCCCCCCTCCCCCTAACATAAATGTCGCCGTATCTCGCACCCCAACGAGAGACGAGGTCAATTTAAACAGATCCCGCCCCCGCGATTCAATTTTACGCTTGCTTGTGCCCCATTTCCCCATTCTGTAGGGGGGGAGTAGTGCGGAATTCAAGAGATCGATTTCTGAGAGATTTCTCTGAGGATTATGCACGTAAGAGTGAATTGGAAAATTTGGCGATTATCGATGAGAGTTTAATTTGTTGTTTGCACTCGTAAAATGGTAAGACTTGTTATCCTTTTACTTGTTACTAACATCATGAACTAGTCACCAATATACATTATCTCTGAGCCTAAGAGGTGTAAGTAACAAGATGAATAATGATGAGTGTCAATACGATATTAGAATTTAATAGGAAAGAATTAGGGGGAATAATATATTTAATTATTTAATAGGGGGAATTGGGAGAAATGATACAAGCAGCGGTATATCCGAATGCGCGATGTAACGAGGCGCGATATAGCTAGGGTTATTGTATTGGCAAATGACATAGTACACCAACTAGAAGGGAGGATCATAGGCCTTATAGCTCGTTACCCCACTAGCCAGAAGTGACACAGACACAACAGACGCGCAAAGAAAGGACGACACAAACACATAGACAAATAACAATATTTATTGACAAACACAAACACCAATGCCTTAAAGGGATTCGAAAACGAACCCAGAAGCTCCAAAGGCCAGCTACCTAACCGTTGTGCTGCCGGGTCGGCCATCGGATTATATTACTTTAAAAAAAAAATAAATATTAGAGTAAGAAATACTAAAAAAGTGAATGAAATAAACCTCAATCGGAAAACAATTTTTTATCTGATATACCTCCAACCTAATCACGCATTTATCACCCTAATAGACGATTTACATTGACAATATTAACGATCATATTACCAAGCAATAAAATTAAGCCTTATTCACAACGAAATAAAAAGCTTTATAAACTCCATAAATACCTTTAAAAAAGTTTGCCCATCAATATTTCATGCTAGAATATTTTCTCCCATTGAAGTATAATAGCATACAATAAGTTTTTTACCATTAATTTTAGGGGCAATCGAAATCTATTCATTTGGCTTCAAATGAAATGAGATAAGGAGAGAAAAAAAATCCCCATCCTCGGAAGTAATCGCTTGAAATGGGTTTTCATGAATACGGTGGATTTTTTCGGTAAGATCGGTAAGATCTTATCTCTCTAGGAGTTAGTGAATTAGATATTGAGTTAGTAGGGCACGGGCATAAATGAAATTTAAATACCGTTATTCTAAGAAGTTTTTAGAGGCTTGGTGGAGGTATTAAGTTAAAAATTATGTGCTTGGTTTAACAATAATAAAGGTTCCTAATAGCTGTGTGGTATGGAAACTAATACCTGTTTCTAATAATTTTCTTCATAAGAAACGTATAAATTTTTAAATAGCAATTAAGTGGGCCAAGGCCTACCGTGCCCATTCCAGCTTACGTAAACAAGGGCTCTGTTGTGCTAGGCATACGTAGCGGTCGGTACGCCCCGGTAGGTACGACCTTTAGTTCCCAAGTACACTTGGTTCTCATTTTATCGACCCACTTAAGTGATGGAAGATTGAGTGAACCTCGCCCAATCCGGGATTATTGCTGAGATTAATAATTATCTTACTTTGGCTTCGCACATAATTTACTTTACGCATTGTTGACACACTAACAGTTAAAATAGCTTAATTTTCTTTGGTAAAATCGGATTATTGTTCTTTCTATGAATAGTGAAGTAATCATTCAAGAATTATTTAGAAAACAGTTTTCCTTTTGAAAAAAATATTTTTTACTTCAATTAAAAAAACTACTTGCAATTTGGATTTTATGAATGGTATTCTTTTTTTTTAATATCAGCCGCAAACATTTATAAACACACGATTCTATTAAATATTTTGGTTTAGGCAGAATATCGTCGCACTAGAGACAAGAGACCTACACTCTTGAAACAAACACTCCTAATTTAACTCAGTCTGAGTGGATTTCATTCCTCCAGTCTGGAAATGCACTTCTCCTTTTAGAGTGGATCCTTTGTGTGTTAAACCTCCGACAGGATCACTCCAAACGAGTGATTTTAACTCAGTCTGAGTTAATATTCACTCCTTTCCAGTGTCGAAAATGCACTTCTCCAACTGGAGTGGATTTCACTCGTTTGTTTTAAGTGTGTAGAGAAACAAGAGACCTACTGGCGACGGGTATCGTAATTTAGAACCACAGTCAAGGAAGAACAGGAAAGAAACCTGGAAAGAAAAACGTCATCTGAAACAAAACAATTACATGACTTTTTTTAAATTTAGTAAACCGAAATTCGTGAAAGGTTCTCATTTCCATGTTTACCAGCTGTCCAATTTAACAACTTTGCAAGTACAGTGAAGATCACCTGCCACAATTATACAGTACCCATAAACATATAACTGACAACAATAACACCGGAAATTCGTTAAAACCACAAAAAAATGATTCCCAAAGTCACAAAAATTTTATACCATTCGTTAATTAAAGAAACTAAAAAACCATCTGAGGTAATGAGCAGTCTTAACAATGAAGATATTGAAACCCTCCAAAAGGGTAAAAAGAGTTACACTAGCAACGTAAAAGTTTTATTTCTCTCTGATGTATTAAACGTATGCAAATTGCAGCGTGTTCAGCTGAAGACATTTATGATAACAATGAACAACGATGTTTTTTGTTATAAGTCCTCTATTGTTTCAAAGATGCCAGGTTAGTTGGTACTAAAGAGTTAGAAACAGCGGTTGCGTTTTTTTAAGGGGATGAATTGCTCATAAATATAATTAAAACGGTGGATGTCTAGAGTTGCCTAATAGAAGAGAAAACTTACTCGCAAATTAAGAAACCTAATTTTATACAGATGCAAGAGATAGTTTGTGTTAGTTGTTTTTGTTTTACCATGATAATTGTTTTGTGACGTTTTTATTTTTGTTTCAATAATTTAGTAGTGCGAACATTCCGGTTTTTTTTTCGACTTTTTCATTTTATTAATCCCGTTTTTGAAGATTTATTTATCAAATGCAACTATTAGTCAAGCATATAATAGTTTTACAAATCTGAAATAGGATAAATGCTATCAATTTTCTGCTTTCTTTCAATCAACTATAAAGAGCCATAAATTGTTTTAAAAAAATAAAACCTTATTTTTAAATGAAAACCTTTAACTTTAATTTTAACCATATTTTTAAACTTACTTATTCTTATAGTTAAAATCTTTAAAACCTAAACCTTATTTTTAAATTTCTTCAAATAAAAAACCTATTTTAAAAATTTTCTGGGTCCTTTTCAATTTTTAATTTCGATTTCAAAGTAGTCATTTTCTATATCAATCTTAAACAGATCACTTGATATTTTCTGAGGGACACCAGTGTCTCGATTTGAACTGAGGTTTTTTAGAAAGTGTTGAAGTTTGCTATTGTTGAGCTACTGTAATAATAGTCACTGGACACTAAACACGTCACGCTCACGATCAATTGGAAGTCTCTTTTGATTACATCACGTTTTGCGCTATTTTTAGCGATTTATTAACTAATATTCTAAACCAAATAATATTAACGGAAATTTTATCTAGAATTAAGATCCCTGACATGTATTAAAATAGAAGAAAGAAAATAAAAAAATATTTTTGAACAGAAAATATTGGCTGCCAAGGGCCCAATGTTTTCTGTTTTTCTGTTTAAAATATAATAAAGTAATTATTTAAATCTAAAAAATAGTAATTAAAATGTTTGTAATTCGGAATTTATTCGTAAACTTTCTTTTTATTTACACAACAAATCCATTTGCAGGTGCTGGAAGAAAATCAAGGGGGAAAAACACTAACAACGTAAAAGCACAGAACATTTGGTTTTAAAACATTTAAAAGAGATGTTAAAAACATCTAAATCCTCGCAAATGCTGTTAAAAATTCTATAAAACTTATAAAGGCAAAAGTTAATGGTATAATTATACTTCACAAAAACATTTATAAAAAAGGGAGGCTTTCTGAAAATCCGACTAGGTACAGATATTTGTACGGTATTTCATTGCAGTCAATCAAATTATTACCTAAGTTTAAACATAGACAAACAGTACATTAAATTGAAAGGCCTAGTGGCAAAACTCGCATTTTCCAAAGTATAAGTAAGATACAGGGTCCGGCCCATCTATTTGAAACTTCATCCAATTGAATTTACAATCATCAAATTCCACCAATGAACCCTATATCTTATAGCTATACTTTGGAGAATGCGAGTTTGACCACTAGACCCTTCAAACACTCCCAATTCAGTATTATCCACGTCACTTGCCCTGACGCCCCTGGATCCGGCCCGCCACTTGTTGTTGTTACCTCTCCATCCATAATTCAGTTAGGCCCTTCTGGCCGTGTGACGCCTGCCTCATCAAATATGGAGCTCGGCCGCCCTCCTTGACCGGGTTAATCCCAATTATTCGCGCTTTGCGGTGGCATCAGTAGCAACTGAAGACCCCTTTTAATGCGGGTTTTTATGTCCCCAGGAATGGCAATGGTTCGCCCATCTTCGATATCGAACAGGGGGTGCATGATGCTTCGCTGTAGGTCGCTTTCTTGGAAAGCAACAAAAATAGTTGTATTTTCTTTATTTTTATTTTCATGCGTTGGGTGCCTATTCAGGTGCCGGCTCGTCAATTGACTGTGGTTCTACAAATACGACGCCCGTCGCCAATAGCCCTCGTGTAGCTCTAGTGCGATGATATTCAAATCTAACCTAACATAACCTTAATGTAATGTAATGGTAATGTAATCATTTCCGGCTACCTATTTCTATCCTCCTTTGGGAGCTTTAACACAGAAAATAACGCCTCGTAATTTAGAACCCTGGTCAAGTGACAAGGTCGACACCTGAACGAGCCTCCAACGGAACTTCGAGCGACATAGTACGCTGACACCGTCGGGTCTTTTTACTGCATAGATTTTGCGAGCAAGTCTGTCAAACTGTACTCGGGCCCATCCTTCACGAGTTGGATTTTTCTACTCTTTCCAGTACAGATATCCAATTTATAGGATGACTGGCAGTAGGTGGGATTCGAACCTGAGAAGGGTGAATCCTCCCATAACCACTCGGCCACGGGCGGGCCCCTAAACTTTATTTTCATAAAGTTACGATTAAACTTCAGACTTCTGATGGATAAACAAATTCGACTGAAGTGTAAACTGGTTTTCACTGCATGAGATTTAAATTTGTTATTGATAATTTAATTTCTTATAAGTTCAAGAAAATATACTTCTTTAGTAGATGGGTATAATTTTTTTCCAGTGTTTTAAATTTTAAAATTCAATTCAGTTATTAAAATTATATATTTTAATAAATAATTGTGATTCTGGAAAACTTTGCAGTGCGTTAACGGGTTTATATTTGTGTATCCCTCGGATGGTTTTAACCCTCTAATGCATGAATTTTTATTTTCATCCCAAAAAATATATATATGTATCTTTAATACTCGCACATTATGGGAAAAATACTAAAAAAAATTTAACTGCATTAGAATTGAAATAATTTCATTTTTTTTATTTTTTCCATTTGACAAAAACCAACTGCAAAATTCCAATTTTGATAATAATGACTAGAAAACTACTAAAAACATTTCAAAATAACCCTTTTTAACTGTGATTAATTTTTCAAAACAATTTATTAGTATTTCGTACTAATATTATTATACTTTGAATATTGCCAAAAACGTAATTTCACAAAAGTTAATAACCTCACTCTTTAATTTTGAATACACTTTTACTACTGTCATCTATGAGGATTATTAGTAACTAAAACTTTAAAATGAAATGTCATAGATGAAAAAACACAGATTTGTCTTGGAGGAGCTCTAATTTAATAGAATAAAGTGGATTATGTCACTTGTTACCAAACGGTAACAGTATGCATTAGAGGGTTAATGAATCTTTTGAGGAATGCAGATTTGGAGCTTGCTTTTTGCATATCTAAAACAATAAACAGCAGATGCTGACTACATTTAGGAAGAATACTGCCGCACCTCCAAGAAATTTTTCTACTACTCATATAGTAATATTTAGTCCACAATACAATTTCTATAAACGTTTCAACCCCAACTTGTAGAGTGGATTACTTATATATTCATAAAGTCCTCAATTCTGACCTTCATTTGTTAGTTCTACACATTACAACTCCCAATAGCCTTCGTACATCTGTAGTGCGACGATAATTCAAACCAACCTAACCAGGCCTTCATACGAAACTCTGCACCAAACAACGGCCCCCCGACAATCCAAGCCTGATCAAACTTTGATGCGGCCTAATCAGCCAGAAGCAAAAGGATGGCCCGATCGCGGCAACAAAGGGCCGAGGAGTCCCAATAAGACTTGTTAACTGCAACCGACCGGCCCTACCACCCCCGCCAATCGCTTTCAGGTGTGGCCTCTAATTCGATTAGGCCTCTTTTCAGCGGAAGGGCCGCCGCCAATTACCCGGGTCAGCTTTAAACCGGGCAGGGATCGGGTAATTAGGTATCTTGGACATCTATCTTTCAGTGGTTGGGGAGAGATGGCCGGTGGTGGTCAGTTGTGGATGGAGATGTTTTCGCTGGGAAGGATTTGATGGAGAAAGGGTTGAAGTTTTCTTTTTTCATTATCGTTTTGAGGGATACTTATGATCTATATCCCACGTTATTTCACGCTTCCAAAGAGACAAGCAAAGCAACGCGATGTAACCGAATGCGCGTTATAACGGGCGACTTGATAAATATTATACTTTTGATGTATATATGCTCTCAACATGGTTTTTAAACTAAATCCCAGCATGTGCTTAAAATATAAAGCTAGATCATATTAAATAATATAACTATACTATTCTAAAAAAATAGAAAAAACTTATTATATTATTAATTGCTATAAACATTACACATTATTGCACAGATAATACTATACACATTTCACTCATTTGCTAATAAAAAATCTATCTAAAATTAGCTTCTTTGATTTTTCTTGTAAAACCTGTTTTAACGAAAATATCAAAGAACGAAAGTTTATGAACTGCATCTCACCGATATTAGATGATTATCCTATCTTGACCATGTGTCTCATGTCGATTTTAAGGAAAGTACACATTGAAAAAAAAGCGAGGGAAAAATCGGGAGATATTATACAAGGCGCGATATATCCGTATGTGCGATTTAACAGCGAAGGGTAATTGTTTAAGGTTAAAAAGCAACATACAAAAATTAAGTTTAAAAAAAATTTGAAGTACGATTGCTGGAACGTTATAGTAGCCACCACTACATAAAGAATTGATTCACTATCTTAGGGGTGTATCAAAGTGGTGGTTTCACCACGAAATTATTAAATCCACGCTCTAAATTGTAGTGGTAGCTAGAAATTTCTAGGATTCCCCGGTGTACTCTTGCATTAACTTTAAAATTGGAATCCGATGGATCGTTAGCATATTCGTGTGGTATCAAGTGGTAATTGTATTTTTTCCAGATTTTATAATATTGGCTTATTTTTTATACGAGATGAAATCAAATGGTATACTTGCTTTCAATGTCACTGCTATCTCACACCCTAAAGATATTTTTTAAAATTTATTTTTTAAAACCCACAAAATTGCCCAAAACCTTACGTGTCCCCCGTCCCCATTAATTCTTAAACAAGATGACTCTTCAGTAGATATACTAGATTGAAAAAAAGTAGGGAGAATAAAAAAAAATATTTCAGTAGCTACTTACGGATAACTGTTGTTTCAGGTTACTGTGGTTATTTCCATTTATTTAGTTATGCCAACAAAAAAGCTTTTATTACACTCTGTTCTGTTTTTTTTTAAATTGTTTGTAGGAAAATGTTTCCTTGTGTTAATAAAAATTACCCAAATCAATCAGTAATGGAGGATTTCTGACATTGGAAAACTATTTTGAATTTTTATTAATTTCTATTTTGATCGAATAGTTTTAGCTAACAAAATATGTTTTTAATGCAAATCACTACATTTTTTATATTTTATTCGTGATCCTTTTAAATGCAGACAGACAGTGCATAGTAGATTGCAGAGCTTTTTGTTTTCTATAAAACTGATGTGTTTTTTTATTTTTATTTTTATTTATTATTATTATTTTAGTTTTAAGGAATCATTGAAATTTGGAAAATTCTGTCATTCATGACCGATTGGCCCGGCTAGTCGAGCGGTCAACTTTGATGCAATACTTTCAGAAGAAAAATCCCCCCTATTAGTAAAATAATAAATTCATATTTTAAAGCGGATTTAACGGTTGCGTTTTGTGCCTATTCAGGTGTCGGCTCGTCACCAGACTATCGTTCTAAAATACGACGCCCGTCGCCAATAGCTCTCGTGTAGCGATATTCAAACCTAACCTAATCAAAGCGGATTTAAAAAAAAAAAACGGGTTAAAATACCTTGTCGTTTTTTTAGCAACAACTCCAGCTCTAAAAAAGCCCTCTCTTGAAAAATAGATTATTTGAGAGTAGGCCTTAAAAATTAAACTTGTACTTGAGAAGGGGCTTTTTAAAGCCTGTAGATCCCAATGGCTATTTTCTGGAAGTGTCAGCATTAGCGCGGTTGCGATTTCAACCATTAACAAGTTCGCACTTTTCTTGTGGCATCACTAGCTAGCATTCTAGTGGGTCACGTTTTAGAGCAGAGAATTGGCTGTGTTAAAGCCTTTTAACGAGGCTGGAAGAAGGCAGCCGGAAAAGTTAAAAACTAGAGTGTAGACTATAAAATTAAAGTTCAAGTTTATAATGGAGCTTTGTTTCACGGAAGTGAGTTGCAGTTTAGGTCAGTATCTCCAAAGGAGAATTAAATATTATTATTGAAACAAAACTTAGCTATAGTAGTTTAAAGTGTATATTTTATTTTTAAATTAAACTATTATTTAAAGTCCATTTGGTTGGTTAGCTTGAATTTACGCCACACCACAACTGCAAGAGGACATTTAGCTTATCCATCAGTAGATATTTAACTCATTAAAATTCTACTGAATCTTAATGCCAGCAATGTCATTAATATATATAAATATTTTTTTCTAATTATCGTTTGACAATAAGCTTCAACATTAATCTCTTGCAACCTGACGTCCGATAGTTTTTGACACCGTAACACAAGCAATTAACATGTTAATTAGTACCGAAATTGAATGGTCCGATAGAAGAAGATCCAAATATCAGTTTTCAGCCTTTGATTACAGGTATCAATCATTTATTTCTGTAAAAAATGAAGTTGAACGAGGGTCAACATGATATTAGAGTTCTTAAAAAAATATTTTTAATTTCTTTGAAAAACATACTTTTTAGCATATACATACATATTGTATGAAAAGTGTCTTTAGATTAGGAATATACGTGTAAGTTTTTGCTCTGGTCTTAAGAGGTTAGTGAAATAAAAAACCATAAATATTTGAAATTAAGTTTACTGTATTGTTCAAGATAAAAGTTATTTTTAAATAAACAATGTAGTAAATGACTATTTTGTTTGGAGAAAGAATAAAATATACAACGCAGTGCAACCTTCTAACCACATAAAATTGTATGCTTTTTATTTTTGTCTTGTTAGCAGCAAGGGACTAATAGTTAAAAATGCATCATTGATGGTTAGACATTTAAAATCGGACTCTGAAATGTCTTTAAAAAATTACTAACTTTATCTACATAACCTTTTTTTTTCTAGTGAGGCTGCAATATTGGCGGACAAAGCCTTTGCAGACTCGCTATATTCCCCAGAACTGATAGCCATTTTTTTTTTTTTTTTTTTTTTTTTTTTTTGTGGCACCATCTTGGCGGCTCTCGCTACCAATTTTGACGCACAGATTCCAATGAATCCGAGCTCTCTGTGGATGTTAAAGTATGCCGGAGATTTAATTTTTTCAAGAGAACCCAAGCCAAATGGGCCCTCCAGGGATCTTGCCACATAATTATATGACATGGGTGCCCAGGATTTTCTCATCCAGAAAATCCGACGACTCTGCGGCGCAAACCCGAGATCTTGGGCTTACGAGGTAGACACGCTAAACATCTCAGCTACTGAGCCGCTTCCACTGAATCTTAAAAACAAGCATTTTTTTAACTATATTTAAATTTTTTCGTGAAGAAAACAACCCCACTCTAACAGAATATTTCAATACTCATGAGGGAGTAAGTATAACAACGGAGTTACAAAGATATATTAAATCGATAGAGTAAAATGAAACCTTAAACACCACACTCATAATAAATAAAAATCACTAAAAAACAGGAAAATAAGACATTCTTACGGTAAAAAAAACTAAAAGAGCGAAGTAGTACATCGAAATTAAAAATTAATCCGACGGATAACTTACTCCAATGCAATCAAAGGAACTTCAAAAATAGCTCCCTCACCCTCCGAAGTTAGGAAGAACCAACCACAAATCCAATAAAAAACTTCAACCCCCGATAGCGATAATAACAATAAAATAAAAGCGAAAAAATATACGGGAAAAAGAAGAAAAAAACATTGATGAGTGCACTAAAGTTCATTTCTTTTCTTCAGCAAAGAGAAGTTTTCGAAAATACTATCTATACGTCGTAAAAACAATTGAGACCCTTACTGAAGTTTGTAAAATAGTCTCCGTCGGTTTTTTCTTGCGAAAAAAGGTTTTTTGTAGCTTTTTTAAGCTCCCCTTCACGTATGTATGGCCGTGGTAATGGTTATTCTAAAAAACACTCATTGCACAATTTACGAGTTTTATTTTTAGGAGAACCTTTCCGATGAGTTTTGGGGACTTTTTATAATCTTTTTTCTCTAATGTGGTGGTGTTTTTTCGTTATGGTGGTGGTAAAGTGAATCTAATTTGCAAGTGTACTGTTCTAATTTTAGTTCTTGATTGCAATTTTAAAGGGGTGTTATAATGTATCTTTCTTTTTGTATGCTATTAAAGCGAGAACTATTAACAGCCACAATCACAAGTTCGATGGATTTCGTGAAATCACCCTATCAATCCCCGTACATTCAGAAAAAAAAAAAATTTCAGTTGCTACAAGTTGTGTTGAAACAATAAAAAAATGTGTTGCGGTCAAATAATAATTCATATTTAGGTACAAAATAGTGTTGAAGGAGCAGCACGCATGCATTCTTCCAAAATGTCAAATGTAGTAATTAAAAAAAAATAGCGTTTATCATTGGCTGAGGGACAAATTAATTTAGTGGAATTTGAGGGTTTTAGCTGAGAAGCCGACTACCCGACCGACCAAACAAAACCGACTATTTGACCACCGACCATGACCGACTATCCGACATACTGACCAACCAACTAACCAAACCAAACTAATCAACCAACCAAACCAATTAAATAAAAAGCCAAACCAATTAAATAACCATCCAAACCAAACAACTAAGCAAACAAACCAACCAAACCAACAAACTCGTTTCATTTCAATATGAAGTTAATTGTTAGTTTTAATTGTTTCATAAAACAACTAAAAAAGTTCATTGCAATTAATTTAATTGCAAGGTGCAATTATAAATCAATTGTAGTTAATTTAATATATAGATAAATATAGAATATTATTAAATATATTTAATATTTATTATATAGATTATTTAATATATCGATTGAATTAATATATTAAATTGCAATTAATTTAATATATTAATTTAATTGCAATTATTTTTACAATTCACAATTGATCAATTGCATGCCCAACACTTCTCTAAATACACAGATTTTTATGGGTGTTATGAATAAACAAACAAGCTATGTCAGCTTATTGTAATTAATTTTAAGTTCAAACTTTTGTTTTGGCCAAAATATCTAACCGCTGAAAAAAACTTATGTTTTTTGCAAGATCTCCGAAATCGCCTTGATCCTCCTTGTCATTTTTTTAATAAAATTAATAATTCAGCTGCTTCGGAATCGATATTTTTGAAAAGCTTGAACATTCTAGGCTTATAACAGAAAAGTTAGCATCAAGAAATACTGTAAAATGAATTTGTGAAGTGAATTCAATAAAGGTCCAAGTATGTATACCTCAAAAGCGAAAAGGTTAAGTTAAAAGTAGTGTTATAAAGGTACCGGAATAATTTGTCCAGTCATCATTTTCAAGATGAAAAAAATTACACGACTTGCAGTAATAATTAATTAATTACACCAAGCTAATTCCGATTTGACTGACGAGAAAAACAACTTCTCCCCGAGCGATTAAACTTCTCTCTCCGAGAAGTTTTCCTTCTTTTGGAATTTCTAAAAAGGCCGAAAGCAAACTCTTTCATTAAGAGAGGCGAGAAAAAAATACTAAAAGAATCGCCAAAGAGAGAGAAAAAAGGAGATATTGACAATGGTTATTAATTACTCCCTCTTTGTTTCGGCAGGAAAGATTAATTGTCAACAGAAGCGGAAGGGACGATCGAACTCTTTGATGTTGCCGAAAACGTCAATATCTAATGGACGTGCAATTACGAGCCGACGTGTCAGAAAGCACTCCCCAATCGCAGGGGGTGGTCGGCCCGAAATTTGAAAAATAGACTTCATCTTAGACCTCGGCCCACAGGCCTGCGTAATGGATTCTTTGTTACCTTTCATTTTGTGCCAAGAAATCACCCCAAGTTGGCGGTAACTCGCCAATTTTGGCGGTGATTTTCAATTCCAGATAACAAAAAATAAACTTATTTTGTTGAAATTGAATACATATCAATATTAATATCAAGTATAATACTGTACAAATAATAATTTCTCAATAAATTATTAATAAAGTACACATTTCGAACAAATGTGGTTCTGTGTTGGCGCAGTTGGCGTCGTTTCGTGACATGTTTGGCGACCTGAGTACGTGTGAGTTTACAACCTGGCGGATCAAAGGCGGCTGTGAAAGAGCAAATAAGAAAACAAAGGCCGCCTGTCCCCACACAACAGGTGGCATTTCATTAATGTTTGCTTTCAATTTGCCCGATAATAAAAGACAGTGTATTCTTATGGCCAAGATGCAATCTCGCCCAGCTAATAGATTTGTTGCAATCTTTAGAACTGATACCGTCTTGCTTTGTGTGAAATTCGAAACACGTAAATAATTCTTTTTTAAATAATATAAATCGATTGTAAGATTGATACCCTTAAACCTTAAACAATCTGGTTAGAGTAGTACTAACAATGAGTAGTAGTGTCATTCTTTTTAAGTTAAAATGTGAACTACAATTGAATTTATGTTTACACACAACATTACCTGTAGCACATAACAATCACAAAATGTATCATATTTTGAAATTGTTATGTGCTATTGGTTACTGTAGTGCTGCTTGCAAATATAAATTAAACTTAAGTTCACATGTAAAAAACAAACAAAATGTATCAGATTTTATAAAAGAAAACCTTTCTAAGTAATAAAGATTTTAAAATTGATAGATCAGAACAATATGACTTAAGTAAGCTAACAATAGTTTTGCTATATTTCTTATGTTACACGCAAGTTAAAACAAGATGCAAGTAAATTTATAATATCCATTCAGATTCTTATGTCAACCAATGATGTAGCACATAATTTTTTTTTACTTTATTACTCAAATTTGAAAGAAAAAAGTGCTTTCCTTACTATTTTGGAAAATGCATTGTTCTATTCAAGTTCAAAATAGTTTACTTTCATCCTTGAATAATTTTCTTTCTTTTTCATCACATTTTACGGAAATAAAACACATAAAGCGTTGTCGAAGTCACTATGAGCCTCGATCATCTTTGGAACCAAGCACACCTGCTGAAAGAAACGGACAATGGACAATTATCACATTTTTTTCCCTTGTTTTTAAATGATTCTAAATGACTTAAAACCCATAAAAAATGTATTCATTCTTCTTACAGATTCGTATTTTGCTTTTAATTTAAATTAATAAAAGAGCAGTTTCGGTTTTCATTCGATACAGAGAGTCACGTGATATGACGTAGTAAGGTCTTCTCCCACCGAGAAGAAGCGAACGCAGCTTTTGCTGCATTCGATTTTTCGCTTCTCTTATATCCTTTCTTCAAAGCTTATTTTTATAATATTAAGGCTTCTAAAAAGTACTGTATTGTGAAGATGTGTGGAAATACTTCCCATATTATACTCCTGACAAACTATTTCTAAATGTACCGAGGAATAAAAAAGATAGACTGAAATGGTGCAGAGCTATGAAAAGATCTCCCAAAAAGAGCGTTCCTTTGGCCTCGTACCTTTGGAATGTATTGAAACAGAAATATCAAAGTTGGTGATTAGTATTGAAGTACTATTTAGTTTTGGTGAGGTTCTAAAAACAAATAAAGGTTTTTAATTTAAAACTAATAATATTCATCTTTAATAGAACAATCACTTCTATATAGTTTTACATTCTAATGTAGCCTTATACTGTACAGAACATTAAAATAGAAGTCTTATATTAGTAGACTACTCAAGTATACAATTCAAGTTATCTGGTAAGGTGACAAAAATTTACGTTTAAACATTAATTTTTAATGCGACAATAACTTCTAATTTAACTAAATAGCCCCGTTAAGGGGGTTCGGTACGTTGTAGATCGGTAATGTTAAATTGGCCGATTGCAATGTACCTTTTCACAATAACTACAGATCAGATCATCTTAAAATTTTCTGTGTGTGTTATATCAACCTTAGGGCGATTCTTTCGTTACGTGTGTTAGTTTTACACGCTGTTTTTCGATTTTAAGGTACTTTTTAGCAAACTTATTATTTTATTTTTATATTTTTTATGGTTGGAAGTTAAAGTTTCATGTCTTATAAGTGTCTAAAATAAAAATAAATGAAATAAGATTTTGGGATGATTGTTAAAATAAATCTTAAAATTTCGTTACGTGTGTGGTTTTTATTAAAGCACATTTTCCTTTTACTTTGGATAATAAAGAATTAATGTTATCAGTAAAATTCTTGAAAATTAATAGAATTACAGGTAAAATCCTACTTTTTGGTCTGGCGCTATTTGACAACTTTTCAACATTAATTAGCCGTCAGAAGTATTTTGCACGCAATATTAGTGTAATAAATAAATGGGGTTGTTTCACGGAGGATCTGGCAACAGCTTCGCAGTCTCGTCTTCATTTTCTCGAATTACTTTTGTTTTGGTTTGCAGACCAAAGTTATTTATATTCAGGTTAGTGCGCTTGGTCAACAAACAAACCTGAATATATCTCGACCAACCAACCCACCAAAACAAAAGTAATTCAAGAAAAATGAAAACAAGACTGCGAAGCTATTGCCAGATCCTCCATGATACTAAGCTATGATTTAACGTAAACATTTAAAAGACGCCTTGAAAAGTTTTAAAAGAAACAACTTATTTAAAAAATAACGCTCCTTTCTGCAATGTTATTACTCGGTAACACAATACTTGTATGGTTAAAATTAGGAAAAATCATATTTCGAGGTCCACCAATCGTTATTTATATTCAGGTAAGTGCGCTTGGTCACTAAACAAACCTGAATGTATCTCGACCAACCAACCCACCAAAACAAAAGTAATTCAAGAAAAATGAAAACAAGACTGCGAAGCTATTGCCAGATCCTCCATGATACTAAGCTATGATTTAACGTAAACATTTAAAAGACGCCTTGAAAAGTTTTAAAAGAAACAACTTATTTAAAAAATAACGCTCCTTTCTGCAATGTTATTACTCGGTAACACAATACTTGTATGGTTAAAATTAGGAAAAATCATATTTCGAGGTCCACCAATCAGAGTTAGATAAAATGACGAGTTAAAAAAAACTTGCTGCGTACACAAGATTTGGAGTAAAAATTTGCTGCAAAAAATATTAATAATACTTAACTTTTTTAACCCGTACGTTGAAATAGATTCACAATGGACAAACATCGGGGATGTGACAAGCCGAAACATTATAAATCTCCTGGCTCGGCTTTCAAAGAGTCACTCCATACACTTTCAATGGGTCCCCTCTCATGTTGGATTAGCAGGTAATGAAAGAGCTGACATCCTGGCCAAGACTGCCTCTGAAGAAATCCAGCAAAGAAATAACACACTGACATCCTCGGAAATCGTCACCATCAAAAAGCTAGAGTTTAATGCACTTTGGCGAATTCCACCTAGCCACTCTTGGTATTTTGGTCTTCCAACAGGGTGAGAAAATATTCCCTGAGTGCCACATGTGTTGCGGCGAACAGGCATCTCCGAACATATCCTCAATTGCTTGAAGTTCTCGACTGCTGACATCCTGAGCGACCGCTTTTGTTTGTGGACTTTTTGGACATTTTTGGCTTCATGGTTGTTACTCATCATTTATGACCGGAAAAATAAAGTTTTAAAAAACTATTTTGAACATTTTATTTGCGGCAAAGCAATTTTTTGTTTACGATTTCGGTGTTGCCATTCGTAAAACAAATAGTAAGGTTTTTTCTGCGATGGAAATAATTCACCATAGTTTCGTCTCGTCTGGAACGACCCATCACTACAGCGACTCAATAATGACAAAAAAAATAAAATTCAAACTATTGCAAAGCACATATAACAGTTACAACTGTAGAAAAAAATATAAGTTTTCATTTTTGGTATCATTTAAAGTGAAATTACACCAATAAAACATTTTTCGAACACTATGTTTGGTTTGGTTGAAAACTTATAAATTTTGGTAGGCAAAATGCAATTTTTGGCTTTTTTATTATTTTTTAATTAAAAAACTAATTGGAATATTTTAAAAATATTTTGTGGAGATAAAATTTGGACCATTTTCTACGTTCCAAAAAAAAAATTGGAGTTGTACTATAAGAATTGTGTCGTAGAGATTAAAAAATCATGACTGTAATTCCAAAAAAAAATAATAAAGTACCCATAACTTACGAACCGGCTATATATTGGGTATATATGCAATTAGCAATTTGTTCATAATAAGAAGTCTACAAAATACTAAAAATTCAGAAAAATCGTAGAAGCCAATTTTTTTTTATTTCAATTTAGGCTAAATACGCCTTTTTTGCCCATTTACAAACTATTTTTTATTAAAAAAAACTAATTTGAATTTTAAAAAAATGCCTTGCAGACAAAAAACCTATACTCTTTTCTACATTTAGTAAAAAAATGGGAGAAAATTGGTGAAAATTGTGCCGCACAGATCAAAAAGCATGACTGTAAATAACAAAAAATAAAATAAAAAAAACCCATAACTTACAAACCGGATATATATTGGACATACATGCATTAGCAATTTGTTCATACATAAGAAGTCTACAAAATAATAAAAATTCAGAAAAATCGTAGAAGCCAATTTTTTTTTATTTCAATGTAGGCTAAAAACGCCTTTTTTGCCCTTTTACAAACTATTTTTTATTAAAAAAACTAATTTGAATTTTAAAAAAAATGCTTTGCAGACAAAAAACCTATACTCTTTTCTACATTCAGTAAAAAAATGGGAGAAAATTGGTGAAAATTGTGCCGTACAGATCAAAAAGCATGACAGTAAATAACAAAAAATAAAATAAAAAAAACCCATAACTTACAAACCGAATATATATTGAACATACATGTAATTAGTAATTTGTTCATACATAAGAAGTCTACAAAATACCAAAAATTCAGAAAAATCGTAGAAGCCAATTTTTTTTTTCGATTTTAGTCAAAAAAAAGCCCTTTTTTAATTTTTAATTAAAAAACTAATTGGATTTTTTTAAAATTATTTTGTGGACATGACACTTAAACCAATTGAGACCTTCAGTAAAAAAATTGGAGTTGTACTCCAAAAATTGCGCCGTACAGATCAAAAAAGCTTACTTTTTTTAAATATAGAGAGAAAATAAGTTTTTTTTTATCAGACTTTTACTATAACATAAATATCACATAAACTTTATTCTTAAAATATACAGTCATAAAACATATTTATGCTATTGCTATATGTAATTTTTTTTTATTTCCTATAAAACAATAAATTAACTAAATATCTTTGAAACATCTTACTTTTCAGCTTTGATACCTTTCATTTCAGCTGACAAAAAATCCAAATTTTCTTTAAAAAAATTTATTATCATATCCTCGGAAATGTTTGGCAAAATATCTCTTTGTGCTTTGGTAAAACCCTGTTCAATAGCCATTGGAGAAAAATATTTTAAAAACTCAAAATAATACAAAAATCAACGCACGTGCAATTTCGCTGCGCTGTTCTCAAGGGGAGGAGGAACGAGAAGACCTTGCTACGTCACGACGTTCCTTAAGTGACACGCCCTCGCGCCGCGGCTCTGGTTTTTTCAAATTTGAATAACTCGGAAAATATTTCGTTAAAAAAATTTTAATGACATTTTTGGACTCCAGACATCTTAATCTACAAAATTAACCCATTTTCAACAAAATTTAAGACATGTGATAATGTCACTTCAAAGTTTTCTGCAAAAACTCCTCAAACTTACTTATTAGCCACTTTAAAAAAAATGCTACGATTCCATTTCGCATATTACAATATCATTTTGCCATCCCACAAAACTACATAAAATTTACCATCATAGCCGAATTTCAAGAACAAAAGAAGCATTCTGGGGAATAAAGTCACGACTTGTCATTACCTTTCTTCGGAGACAAACAACGAGAACATTCGAATTTTAGAACGGAAAATTCGATTTATTGCAACATAATCGTGGTCATTCCACCTAATAACTCTTTCAACCCTTATCCAGATTGGGCCCGAAAGGTAAAAGAATGTCCTATTATTGTTCCATCAGTAAGCAGAATATCATTTTCTGGCTGTTTAGAAAATGTTCCATCATTCGATATTTCAGGATGTATTCTGGTCGTGTAGAAAGGTATGGTGGTCGTGACTTGGTCGGTAATGTCACTTCCGTTGATGATTGTTGGCGAAAGCTATGATGAGAACGTATATTGTGTATGGTCGATTTGTGGAAAAAATGTTTTATATCATTTTCGGAAGACATTTTTTTCCGCTGGTTTTTGATAGAATGCAAGGTTATACTAGTAAGAAAATGGTAAAAAAAACTTATTTTAAAAGTTATGCACTTAACTTTTAAAAAAGTTAAAAAAAGTTTTAAAAAAGTTAAAGTTTTTATCTTCGATCCAATTATTTAAATTATATAAATACTAAGTAAATTTTGTTCAAAGAGATAACGTAACTATCTTAGGAAGTACAGTAGATTTCTGTTCAATTTGAGTTCGTCACGTTTGCTTCAATAAATATTATAAAATACTGAAGAAACGTAACTTGTTAAAATAAATAGTAGTCAATGAATTGAATAATTTAAAGTTATTTGTGACACTTTCCAAAACTTAAAATTATATTTAAAAAAAAACTAGTCATGTGCAAAAGAGTGCGAATTATAATAAAAAGTATCAACACACTCACACAAAATTACATTTTAAATTGTACACAAAATCGTGTAGTCCTGCAAAAGTCTCCGGAAAACGGAAATTGTGAAGTAATTTCTTATGAGTTCCACTTATAAGAACGAAAATGCCAATATTTCAATTTTTTGTCTTATTTGGGGCAGATAGCTCCATGGGTCAAGCAGTAAGGTGCCAATGCAAACTAATTAAACAGAATAGTCAGAGAATACCAGTACCGCCGCCTCGGTGGCTGAATGGTTAGTGTACTAGCCTTTGGAGCTGCTGGGGTCGGGGTCGAATCCCGGTCAGGCATGGATGTTTGTGACTGTCATTAAATGTTGTTATTTGTCTACGTGTTATTCATTTCTTTGTGACTATAAAATTTCTTTCTGTGTCTGTCCCACTTGACGAAAGCTTATAAGCGGTTCTCTGAACAAGCACACAAGCTGGAATATTTATGTATCATACCATACCATACCAATACCAGTACTTATTTGACATAATCAGTACTAAATAAAATATACAATGCTTTAAATGAATATTTCAAAGCTATTCCAGACTAATTACTCATGTCATTTTAAGAACTTTCTTTATAATAATTTTATTTTAAAGTTTTTGGTTGCATTTTTTAAATTAAATTAATAAATGTAAATCAGTTATCTATATTCAAATTCACAAGTGATAGGATATTTTAATTCAATTAAGGGCTATTAAATTTTGACAAGATGCCTTTGTCAATTTGTAAAATGTTGATTTAAGAACCTGAACAATCCGACCCATTTTGAAATTGGACCCCGAATCACAATTTAAGTTTAAAAACGTGTTTTCAGTCTCTAAATAAAACTTTCTAAAACCTAAATAAATAAAAACCTATTTCCCCTGAAATTCCAAACCCCAATACATTCCGAAATCAGAGTTCGGATATCTAATACTTTTAAATTTTAGTTACTTACAGTCACAAAAAGCAACCCCAGCCCGAAACGTAAAAACCTAATAAATAAATAAAAATTTAAAAAAAAAATCGTAATAAATCAGAAGGGGGAAAAGTATATAAATTACTAAATAAATAACCGATAGATTCCCCTATTTGATGAAGCCAGCGCGTGTGAGATGGGGAAAACACGTTTAGGAAATAAAAACGGAGTGGGGGAAAAAAAAGGGAATAATATCGGGAGTAAAAAAATAATAGAGTAAAATTTTGTACAATTCAATTGATGTCGGGGTTTAGAAATGAGATTGAAACTCTGTGGAATTCAGGAGGCCTAATGCGGATCGTCATTTGCTGAATTTACCATTTTTCCCCGTTCCATTTTACGAAGTGTATGGCGGGGGGAGTGACGTAGCGCGACTTTAAAATATCGTTTTCGAATGATAAATCGATATGTTTTTCTGGGCCGGACTGATTTGTGGAATAGTAGTTTGTCGGATTTGATAATATTTTTTTTCTCTTTAAATGGGGAAAAGACGAAAGCAGGTTTGGGTAATTTTGATCAATTTTATAACGTACATTTCCAATTACAGTAAATTGGTTTGAATTAAATTAAGCAAAAAAGAGTTTTTAGATTAAAAGTCACATTAGAGCTATACAAGGGATATAAGTGCTGCCGTAGGCTGGTAAACTGCAGTAATCTCAACAATGAGTTGTACCATTTTTAATCTGAAATAAATTTTACCAGTATGTTTTCTTAATTGTTAGAGTAATTGAGTGTTTGCAACAATGGTCCAAGTCATTATGGAAGTTACTGCAGTTTACCTGCCCACGGCAGAGTGTGCTTCCAGTGTTTATTTAAAATTATCCCAATGAAAGGTTAGGAGAAAAAAGCATCATTGATTTAAACAATGATGTATGTCAATGATAGATTTGGTTAATTAGATATGTAAAAATTATAATTACGAGTGAAACCTTTATAGATTCGAAACATTTCAACGAGGTGCGCTTACTCAGAGGGAAAAATTTGTGAATTATTATACGTTACTTAGAAATTAAGAAGGCAATTGAATAATAATTAGAAATCTTAGAAATAAGAATCTTAGATGAATGTGGAAATTTGTTCTGCACATTTCGAACGCATTTTGGGAAAGCATTTAGAATTCCTTAACATATAATTACAATTTTTAGAACAAAGCAAAAATCTAATTAACAATTACAAAATTCAAATAAGTGACATTAAAATACGTAGTTACAGTTCAAATACGTAAATACAATTCAAATACGTAAATACAATTCAAATACGTAAATACAATTCAAATACGTAAATACAATTCAAATACGTAAATACAAATTCAAATACTTAAATACAATTCAAACACTTAAATTAAATTCAAATACTTAACTACAAATTCAAATACGTAAAGACAATTCAAATTACGTAAATACAATTCTTTACGTGACCGTAAAAATCAGTGCATCAAAATCAAGTAGACCTTCAGGGACATGCACTTCTCAACTCCTTCAACAAAAAAAATAATAATAACCTGCTTTGTAACAAAATAAATTATAAAAATATTAATGGAAAAATGCACTTTATGATACCTTTTTCTTTCAATACTTTCTTATTAACGGTATACCCTTCAGCCTGTTACGAAGGCTGTTCATTGGACAATGGTCCAACATCTGTTTTGTTAAATTTGGAGGTGCGAGATTTATTTTAAAAAACATAATAATGTTATTGGTATTGGTAATTTGGTTAAATTAACGTTGCATAAGGGCTACATAATGTGTATTGGCTATTGGTCTTAAATTTGAACCATGATCAATTGATGAAGGTGGCACCACTGAGCATATTACACACAACCTTAGAGCAACACCGAAGGCAACATCTGAACTTCTGACCAAGACGGATTTGATATGCACAAGGCACAATGTAAACAGAATTGAGTGCTTACTGTACGTTAGTCAATTAAAGTGAGATTGATAATTTAGTATTAAATGAATTTTCTTTCCATGCTTTTTTTTATTCCTCTAAAGAATATAGACGTAGAAACCGGCACCTTAATGCTAAGTTTTCCAGTAACACATATGATTTATAAAAGTTAATTTTTTAAATAAAATTTTAGAAATTTAAATATGAAGGAGTCATTTATTATAATCTGTAATGGACATCAAGTTCAATGAAATTCAAAGAAATTAAATTTTGAGTTAAAAATTGAAATTCTAAGCTCATTGAGTGAAAACAAGTTGCCCTACAGCCAATTGGCTTATCCTTCAGAGGGTCTTATGGTGTAATAAAAAAATACTCATTTTTAGCTGCTTAAAAAATACAATTTTTATTTTAATTTTTAATAATAATAATTTTTCATTTTTAATTTTAAATTTAATTTTTTATTTATAATTAACCTTGAGAGATGAAAAAAATACTTTGTAAATGAGTTTCCCAATATTACACTTTTATTCTTTTTAGAACCTTTGAAATCTAGTAAAACAACCACTAGCTTAGACATAAAATATTGATTTTTAATACAATACATATATAAAAAAAATCCAGTGTTAACAAAAATCAGAGAACTTATACCACGTTTAAAAGAAAATCGCAATCGAAAGAGAATCCCTTCCAAGCCCTAACGGTGAACGAGGAACAAAAATCAGCAATCAAAGTTTAAGAATCAGCCACGTAATAATTCTGCGGAAGGCTTTCAGAAAATCTCAATCAAATTCTTAACTTACGACTCTTTTTTAAGGGGGGGGGGGTAGTTGGGGTTATAGCCCCTCCCCTTTCCTGTAGAATCATCATCTCATCTATGGTTTTATTGAGAGATCTCGCCGGTTGGTGTGCCAAAAATGAAACTGGCATTTTTGCCAAAAAAGAGTTTTATAGTATAACATCTTTAGTGGTCACCATTTGTTAGTAAACTTAAAAGCTAATAAAACGACGTTCATTTATTTTAACCATCAGAGCTCTCTTTAAATTTCAAAACAATGAAGTTCAGTTTTATTTTAACGCGGGATCCTGTAAACAGTTTCAAAAACTTATATTCTACAAATGTCGAAAGCGTCGTTGCATTTTGTGATATTCGATGATTAAGTATTTACAGAATACCAAGATAGTACGGCCCAGTTACCAAGTAATAACCTATGAAACAGAAATAAACCCCCTACTCTTCATGTAACCATGCTTAAATATTTGTCCTAGATGCTAAATTTTGCAGTAACCTTAAAAAATTGGCAAAGAAAGTCCATCATGCTACACTGGCTTACCCATTCAATTGTAAAGGGGCCTTTAAATCTAACTCCTTATATTGTTTACAAACGGGCAAACTGTGCAAATTTTCTGTAAAATTGCAGCACATTTTCCTGTTATTTTTTTTAAAAGAGAAGTTGGTTGTCCAAAGCAGCTGAAGCAAATGGTTATTTTTTCTGGCACCACATGATAAATGTTCCATCACAGGAAAATCAGCACTGTTTGATGGCAGTATTTAACACTGTGTTGAGTTATTTGAGGGATATTTTTACAGTACGGATTTTTTTTTATCAGATTCGTTTATTGCTATCATTATAAATCTCTTTTAAACCTAAGTTTCTCCGAATCAGTTCAGGTATCCTTTACAATTTTGTCAAGCTGATTCAGCGATCTTCAGAATATCTCCAGAGGACGTTTCAAGACTTGTGAGCACGTTCTCTCCACCAGTCGGGTTGAACCGACGTGTCTGACCCGACCGAGGCATTAATCACCCAAAAATAAAAGAATCCACAGAAAAATCGTCTGGTGGGGGTGTGTTGCCAGGTCCTTTGGGGGTACAAGAAAGAAAAAAATGTATAGATGGAAAAAGTAACTAATTTTATTTTGAGGTTGAAACTTTTAAGACTCCTTTTGGGACTCGTGGGAGGTTTTTTTTTTTTTTTTTTTTGGTTTGTTTGTGGAAGATTTTCGTTCTTTTTCTGATTTTTCTATTATTCTCGTTTAGTTAATGGAAAGTGGTTGGAAGCATCAAGGGCTTGAGGTCACAGTTTTTTTGGTTTTCTTTCTTTTTTTTTGGGAATTTTTCAACTGCAAGGGGATTCCTGTTAGGTTATTGAGGAAAATAGATCAATCATTCATTCGTTGAGGTGGGCCCTCAGCAATCAATGGTTCCAAGTCAATTATCCTCTTTCCACTTTAAAAAAGAACCCTTTTAAATTCGTATATATTCGTGAGACATTGTCTAAAATTTTAAGTACCTAGACATTGCACGTAATTTTTAACTAGTCATTGCGCGTAGTAATTGAAAATAATCGCTATTCTCCCATTTTGAATATCTATTTCTAAAGAATACGATACCGTGTAACACGATTGACGGAAATTAACTTCATCGATTATACACGAGTATTAGTGTGTATAGCCTTTAAAGGAATCGCAACAAAGATTTTTTTCTGAATTTGAGCAGCTCTCTTACTTGTAAAATCAACTTCCAACTTGTAAAATTTTGAATAATGATTTTATTTTGGAACTTCAAAATATTAAGTAGAAACATGGCTCATGTGCTCTTGTCATTTTTTTGTATATCTTTTCTAAAATAAACAATGATATTCTGACATTGCATGATGCATTTTAAAAGCCAATGATCTAAAAAAAATACCATCTACTAGCCCATTGTGTGACATCTGACAGTCCAATACAACGAGCGAATACATAAAAGTTATGAGACATACCGAGTGATTTTCCTTCTCTATCTCAACCCTCCTCCGTCCTCTTACATACAAAAAAAAGCCTTGATGTTTCCATCGATAAAAATCTATTCCATTATAGTCTAATTCCTCTTTTGTTAAAATCCACACCTTTTTCACTGTTCCACTCCCAGACATCAAAACACATCGCCAAGAAGACAAGTGCATTGACTTCTGGAGTCGCCAAGGCACACAATGCAAGCAGTTGAAGGCTCTTTTGTCGCCAAGGTATGCCCACCCATGTCAAAAAAAGAAGAAGTGTACGCATTGCAGAAGTCATGGGGTTGAGGAAGAATATGACGAGGGGGGAGATAGATTTCATGACTAGGTGACTATGAACTCTCGAGAAGTTCACTACTTTTCAAGCCACCAGCCGTGTGACAAATGGGATTGAATAGTCCTCCCCCCCTTGTTGGCCAGAAGTTGGCCCACTTGGCTTTGTTTGGCTGGAAGTCACTTGGACTGGTGTCAGACTTGATGTCTGCTTGGGGAATAATAACAAACAGTGCGATGGGGGTTGTGAAAGCATGACAATAGATGATCATTGAATGTTTGAAAAGCTTTGAATATGTAACTTTGAAGACTTTCAAAAGTGCAAGAAATATACTAATGGCATTCTGAAGAACTGAACTAACTTTCATTCCTGTACTTCGTTCGATCGGTGCTCAAATTGGTGTTCTGTTTCCACCTCCCTCTTTTGTTAAAATCCACACCTTTTTCACTGTTCCTCTCCCAGACATCAAGAAAGAAGTCATTTTCCTCCCGCATTTCTGTTCCCACTTAAGACCTAAAACATTGCTGAAGAATTGATAAAAAGTGGCCATTTGATGCTTGAAGTGGAGATAAAATACATTTAGTTCTTTTGTTATTCAACAATAAAACTTAAATACTTTAACCAGCAATTTCTAATGCATGCACCTTTTGATGTTGTGGCAGAGGCGATATAATGTAATACTTAATAGAATGTATTGTAAATGATAGCATTCAATACATAGAGCTTATTTTTTTGCAAAACGATTTGAGTTTCATTTAGAAACTAAGGTTTGCTTTTTGTTGAATTAACGACTCACTAGAGGTACACGGGGGCTTTTTAAGAGCTCAGGAATATGTCCCTCAAATCATTCATTAGGCCAAAACTTGAAATCCAGAATACACAGAATATACTACCTTGATTGTATTGTATGATTATTCAACCTAACCCAACAACTTTGACGTGTCAATATCAACAACAGCCAACCCTAACGCCCCCTTCTTCACAAAACCCCCCGGAGAAAAAAACTACCAAACCAAACAACAACAGTTCGTGGTCAAAAGCAAACGAGAAGCATTTGACACAGTTCATAACACCATAAACTAGAGGGACAACAATCCTTTATCCAATATATAAGCCCACTTTCCAGGCATCCACCCAGGCGAGTGTGCCAACCACAATGGGAAATGGAGGTTGATACACGCCAACAATGAACTAGCCTCATTGTGCGAAATTGTCTGCCACCGATGACTTCGGCGACAAGTCAGCGGGGGCTGGATTGAAGGGGATAAAGGGTAGACATAAAAAAAGATTCAGGTAGAACCCACACGACGATGTTTAGAGTAGAAATCGTCTTGAAGAAAAATTGTCGATCCGTCATGCGCCGTTGCGCATTATGATATCCATTCCCCCTTTGACACTGGCGACCTAACGATCTATAATACATACTGGATGGACATATCAATGTTAGGAAAACGCAACCGATGCCAGATACGTGGAGAAAACTATTTAGCTTCTTCTCTAACTAAGGCGCTGTTTTTTGGGGATCCTTTTAACGATTCATCAACGCTTATCTACCCTCATTTAGCGTTAAAATTATAAATGTGTCGCCAAATGACGTAATTTTCTGCTACGGAGCATTCCATTCGCCATTCTTCTGGAGACAGGATTGTATCCCTTTTTTTCGATACGTTAGTACTGGGAGAGAGATACTTCCAATAATAAACATTACATCGATGTTGAGACCTCGTGGTTCAGATCCCGGGTCAGCGATGTGTGGAAGTCGATAGTTTGTTTTGATGGAATCATTCACAGAAACAGGTTGGTGGGCGGAATTTCTGAATGTCAAGTGTTATCAAAACTGATCTTTTCATAAAAAAAAATTGCAATGGAATATTTGTATTCAATAACATGCAACATCGCAACTTGTCATTATGGATAGATTTCTGACAATAGAAATGTAAAATCGTTTCTACCAATTAACTTCTGAAGAAGCAATCTGTTTTTAGGAAAGAAAAATTATTCTGTCAATGAGAGAGATAAAAACTAACAATTCGTGTCATCATAATTGACCCAACTAGGACTGTAACTTATCAATCAAATATCATATTTTTAAATTAAGATTAATGTATTTATTTGTTACACGTTGTGCCTTTTTTTTTTAACTGAATAGCAATAAATATAAAAATTTAGACATATGGTCATCATGACCCTATGCGACTTCTCTGCCTTTGAGAAGGTTTAGATATGCGGTCAATGGAGTGTGTTGATGCTGTGAGTTTTCAGTTTATTTATTTAAATCTTCCACCAAAAGAAAATCTTGGTGGGTGGGATTAACCGCATACATTACAATGCAAACATTTACCTATACGAAAATATGCATTGGACTATTTGTATTCAACTATTCAGGTCAACTTAACTGATCGTAAGGGTAAAAACAAACACGCTCAGTATTGTAATAAATTTTTTTTCGTTTGAGGAAAACAAGTTGGTAGAGTTTAGCTTCTAAGTATTCAAAAGTAAAACTGGAATTTATTGTTTCTAGACATCGTAAAAATATGTCCATTTTGGCAGCAAATGGTTATAAGCAAAAATGGTACATTCCTGAATACCTATACGTTCTATACTATAGTGAAGATTTACTGATGAAATATCCTTCAAGTCGTGCTAGTTTATAAAAAATATATATTTTTTAAACTCTCTTTAAATGAGAAATCGAGATTTTAAATCAGTTCAGGATCAAATGGTTCGCAACTTATTAACTATTGTTGACTAAGGGAAATGTTACACAACGAAATTGTGCAAAGACAAAAATATCAATATAAACTGACTTGAACTTTGGCATTTTGGAACATTACGTTTCGAAATATTTTTTTCTTCTTCGATTTTAATGAAGTAAAATTTTTAAGTTATGTAAAATATTCTCAACACTGTTTTATACTGCAAAAATAAATAAGAATACATTCCTATTAAACCATTTAGATCAACTGGACTTCTTGCTTAACAATAGAGTTCCGGTATATAAAAATAATTATTCAATTAACCACAGTTTTAAATGGATTGTCAACCAATGAAAAATATTTTAACCAAGTATGTATCATAAGTAAATAACAAATAACAAATAGTTATGCATTCCATTCTACTTAATATTTTTCGTACAATTTAAGTATTCTAAAACTTGGCCCATCAGTTACCTCATCACAATAAGTTAACCGAAAAATAACTTTTTTTGTCTGCCG
Source organism: Hylyphantes graminicola (assembly GCA_023701765.1). Classification (NCBI taxonomy): domain Eukaryota; kingdom Metazoa; phylum Arthropoda; class Arachnida; order Araneae; family Linyphiidae; genus Hylyphantes; species Hylyphantes graminicola. Next base: position 67,365,685 of record CM043119.1, read on the forward strand.
CCGGTGTCATAATTATCAGAAAATCCAGATTAAAGATTTGATGCTACAGGACTGTTACACAAATAAAGACTTTTTAAATTATAGATTTCGATACATTTATTGTATGCCACACAACCATCAATTTCCTTTTACAAAATCAAACTTTCTGTTACAGTTTCATCTTTAACTATTTCGAAGAAAAAGAAAGCGAACTCCATTATCGGACGATGAGGAGTAAAAAAATATTTTAAAATAATACCAAAACAAAAACATTCGTAACAAAATTAAAATAACCGGTAGAGCGTGAATCAGTTCACAATCATGCACAACTTCTTGAAGAAAATATATTTAAAACATAAAACAAACGTTCAGCAGAAATACAAAACTTTTGAAGAAGAAAGAATGCCTGTTTAGAAGTAAAAGGAAGTAACTAAAAAGCTAAAGCTTACACCCCCTTTGCATTTTTATTTATTTCCATATGAAAAAAAACCCAGCCCAAACTCTCTTTGTTAGTACTTAAATCTGCTTTGCAGCATTTTATAGCTTTATTGTATTTTTACAAAACGGGTAGCCACACTAAAAAGTGTGCACTGCATCAACAGACATCTTGTATATGTACTAAAAAGAAACTTGGAACTTTGGTATAACGACCTCCCATCTTTTAGAAACATCTTCAAAGTTAACTGTAAAACTACGAAGCATCTTACACTGTTAAAAAATTAATGTACTTAGTTTCACCAAACCTAATCGGTTTAGCCAAATATGGTGAAACATTTCACCATGCAGTTTCTGCAGCTACAAGGAACCATTATTTTTAGTGAAGCCAAGTCACAATAACATACTTTTTTATCCTTTGAAAAAAAACAAGTTTATCCTTTTTTACAAAAAAAAAAAATATATATATTTTACCATTTGCAAGTACAATTTTTTATGACTTCAATTATAAACTAACAACTATAAAGCTAATTTTCTTGTTTTCACTTTTTTTGCCCTATAGCAAGCTTTTTCACTAAGCTCTTAAAATAATAAGGATAAGTCGAAGTTAAAGTTATGTTATAAGTTTTCTTCAAGCCAGTTATTTTTTCACTTCTGCCAACTACTACTCCACCTGCTGTACGATGCACTCAATTTTTTTTTTCATTAATGAAAAAATGCATAATCTCAAATTCGAAAAACGCATGTTCTCAAAGTTGAGAATAATGTATTCGACGTTATTTTTAACCAGTGATGTTCTTAAAATTGAGAAATAATTTGTAAAAGTGCATCTTCTTCTTTTAGCTCTACAGCCCACACCGGGCTGTAGAGCTTGTTGCGCAATTTTATTCCAGGCAGCTCTATGTGTGGCCTTTGTTTTCCAGTTTCGGATATTGTCTATGTCTTTCAGCACATCTCATTTCCACCTTTTCTTTGGGCGTCCTCTTGGTCGTGTTCTCAAAGGTGCCCAGTTTAAGATCTTGATTCCTCTACCATCCTCCATTCTTTCTATATGTGGCCAAGCCATGATAGGTGCTGGGATTTGATAAATCTTACGATATTTACTCCTCCGTTTAATTTTTCTAGTTGAAGGTTTGTCCTAATTCGCCACCGGCCATTTACTTGAACTGGTCCCATTATTTTTCGCAAGGCTTCACATTCGAAAATAAGTAAAAGTGCATCGATAAATTATATATTCCCGATAACTCTTAATTTCTGTTGGGTCCCTTACCCGGTTACACCGGTCGCAATTACAAAATACGACCAATATTATTGAAATCGTGATTCGTGGAGTCAACCCTGCGTGATACCGCTCTTGTCGCTGAAGAAAAAATATCACGCCAAAAACTGACGAGATTTATGTTTCCGTCGCACATTTTCGCCCTTTTTCTTGTCTTTTCGAGGGAATAATACCCTCAACACACACACCACGCTTCAGTTCAGAGGTATGCCTTTCCTTTTCGTTATTTTATAATATCTACGTTTATGATACCATTGAAATGTGGTTGGATGAAATGTGGTATAGTTAAACCATTAAACAATAGACTTAAACTACAGTTACTCCTCGCTATATCGTATATATCGCGCATTCGTACACTCTTAAAAAAAATAGTGAAATCCACTCCAAAAGAAGAAGTGCATTTTCAACACTGGAAAGGAGTGAATATTATCTCAGACGGAGTTAAAATCACTCGTTTGGAGTGATCCTGTCGGAGGTTTAACACACAAAGGATCCACTCCAAAAGGAGAAGTGCATTTTCCAGACTAGAGGAGTGAAAATCCATCAGACTGAGTTCAAATCGCACGTTCGTTTTAAGAGTGTATATATCACGCATTCGTATATATCGCGCATTCGTATATATTCGTATATGTCGCGCATTCGTATATATTCGTATATGTCGCGCATTCGTATATATTCGTATATGTCGCGCATTCGTACATCATGTCTCCTGATTCCCCCCACCCCCCTTTTTTTTTCAATATGTACTTTCCTTTAAAATCGACATGAGACACATGGTCAAGATAGGATAATCACTCTAATATCGGTGATATGCAGTTCATAAACTTTTGTTCTTTGACATTTTCCAAAAAACAGGTTTTACAAGAAAAATCAAAGCTAATTTTAGTTAATTTTTTTACTAGAAAATAAGTGAAAAATGTATAGTATTACCTGTGCAATAATGAGTTCATAGCAATTAATAATATAATAAGTACTTTCTATTTTTATAGAGTAGTAGTTATATGATTTAATATGATCTAGTTTGATATTTTAACACATAATGAGGTTTAATTTAAAAACTTTGTTGAGAGCATATAGTATAATATTTATCACGTCGCTCGTTATAACGTTCATTCAGTTATATCGCGTTTTTTTGCTTGTCTCCGGGAAACGCGATATAATGAGGGGTTGCTGTATTACGTTTTGAAGAATCACCTTAAGTCATGAAATAAAGCATTTTTTTCCCGAAGCAGTTTCGTGCCTTTTAGACCAACGAAATCCAACATGGTTCAACATGCTATAATAATCCTCAGCAAAATAAATGTTCGTCATGAGTATTTTACTACTGAAAGACTTTGGCACGTGTGTTCCCAGCTAAAAATTTTCTTCAAAAATTCTACAAAAAAAATCTGCAGAAATTTGCAGGTATTTGGGACTGAAGAAAAAATCTGCAGATTAAATTCTACAGAAAATCTGAAGATTTTTTCTTCAAAAATCTAAAGATTATTTTCTTCAGTCCCAAATACCTGCAAATTTCTGCAGATATTTTCTACAGAAAATTTGAAGATCTTTTCTTCAAAAATCTACAGATTATTTTCTTCAGTCTCAAATACCTGCAAATTTCTACAGATATTTTCTACAGAAAATTTGAAGAATTTTTCTTCAAAAATCTACAGATTATTTTCTTCAGTCCCAAATACCTGCAAATTTCTGCAGATATTTTCTACAGAAAATGTGAAGATTTTTTCTTCAAATTTTCGGCAGAAATTTGCAGGCATCTGGGACTGAAAAAATCTTTTGTAGAAAAAAAAATCTACAACCTTTTCTACAATTTTTTTTTCTCCTTTTGGAATTCTTTGTATCTGAAGAGAAAAATCTTATTTCCCTGAAAAAAAATCTGTTCTAAAATAAATACTTCATGCAAATTAATAATGAAATGTGTTAATTTCTTGAACTGTGTTTTCCTAGAAATGTTTGGCAATTCCTTTTGACTTTTTTCTTGAATATCTGTTAAAAAAATTGGATGCATCTTGCTTCTTTCTTTCTTCGTAAAACTTGCCTGAAAGAAAAAAAAACTTTGCCAACCTATCTCATTCATTTGTGCGCTGGTATTTTTAAATAATTTCTTGCATTTAGTATTAATAACAACGAATATCTATCAACATCTAAACGATCTCTGTGTCTTAAATAGCCAAGTAAAATAACCAGGTATTTATCTAAAAAAATTATAACAATATTGAATAACCTATCAAAAAAATTGTCTACAAATTTCCCAATTTATCCTGTTTTACTGAATTTTCAACATCTTAAAACTTAAAATATTATGGATGGAAAAAACTAAAAAACTGGAGTGAAGAGATTTACCAAAAAATCAACAATAAAATCTATTTTCCTTTATTTATATTTTTAAATATATATATTTTTTTAATTTAAGAAGAGTAAGTTCTTTTATTGGCTACTAGTATGCATAAAAATGAGATATTTGCTATATAGACACAACACCGCTTATTCATTATCTCTTTTACATCAAGCATTTACTTAGGACTTTTAAAAGACAGTTTAGGACACATATGTTTAACAATAACCTTGTTATAAAATTTTTGTAGAGTCATCCTTATCCCTTAAATTTAAAACAATTTAAATTTTTTTTTTTTCACATTTCAAAAAAGTTCTTTAGTCTTAACTTTCTTTCTTTTATTCCAGTTTTGTTATTTTCAACAGATTCTCAAGAAAAGTGTATAGCAATATATAGCTATTCTAACATATGTAATCTACAACTATTTGATTTTTTTTTGTAGAATTCAGCTTGGCACTTGCTTCTGACATGGTTATTAAAAATTTAAATGTGTACACTTTGAACACTTAAAATAAGTTAATAATGAATTTACGTGGTGAATTATGTGTGTAAGAGTCTAAGATTATTAAATTTTAAAACAGTATTACATGTATAGAAATAATTTTAAGTAATAAGCTCCCTAATTTTAAGTATTTACCCAGTTTGAAGGTAAATAAATATTTACAAATGCCTACCCACTGACCTTCGTCAATAGACAACTGCTGAAATAAATGATTTTGTTAAACTTTAGAGAAAATGCGACTAACTAATGTGGAGGTATATATTTTTAAGATAAAATAAGAAATTACTATTTCTTTTTAGTTTAAGCCTTATTGCATGATAACAGGTTTATATTATAGTTTATTTATATTTTTTTGAAATAAAAAAAATTCTTTATTTTTGCCAATAAAATGGCTGAAAAGTAAACAAAAGTATTTAGTATTAAAAATTATTATCTATTACCCATTCTTGCTTTGATGGTGATCCAAGAGTTGGGAACCAATTGACTAGTTTGAAGAAACTGCAACTTTAACACAAAATGTCGAATGAGGACAGTTTAACGTACTGCACACCCATTTGCCATTAATGGCTAAATTCGCAAAACAAGATCCAACAACCTTCAATTATAAGGGGGGAAAAACATTTTAAGTTATTTAAGTTAAACAATACAAAATATTCATAGTTAAAACTGCAGTCGAACCTCGTTAACACAAAATTTCACTTGACATGATCTAAAATTATTTCCACAGGCCAAAAATCTTTAACCCTTTCAGTCTTAATGACAATTTTGCATAATTTTCGAAAAAAAAAATTCGGATCGTCTAAGCTCATTTATGATATCAAAAAGCACATCGTTTGATTCTTCGAAAAATTTTCTATTAGAAAACATTTTTTTATTAATCCCAATAGCTGTCAGCCCTATTATTTAAAAAAAATTATGATCAGCGAAGAAACATGATGATGCCAAATGGCATCACTGGGACTGAAAGGGTTAAGCTTATGCTTAAAAAATCCCTTAATGCAAAATCCAGCTTAACCAGAAAAAAAATCAGAATTTGGGATTTGGGTCCCCCCCTAGTTTCTAATCATAAATGAAGCAAAGCATTAAAAAAAAATAAAGCAACTAACATTCAAAAAATAAATTGTCCTTCTTCAGAGAAAATCCCAAGATCTTCCAGGATTCGTTAATTTTAATCGACAGGTATTGGTGGATCCAATACGTCATGATAAGCGTAGTTTATCGACAACAGGAGTCTATTTCATTAAAAAACAAAACATTTTAAATGATATTGACAACAAACCGATTTCAGATTACCATGCCACAGGTTCGAGTCATGGATCGGGCAAGGTTGTCTACACAGTAAAAAGAAATCTGTAGTATTACTAGAAAATCTCTAGGAAACTCAGGTGCCATGAACTTTTCTAGTAACCTTACTGCATTAAACTTAGTAAGTAACACATACATTTCCTTAGTAACCATACTAAGAAAACTGTAGTAGATTTACAGATGTTCTGCTTGTACGTTTACTAAGAAACTTGCTGTAGCTTTACAGGGGATTTTCATGTAAGTTTACTAAGAAACTATAAACAGTTTCAAAAATTTCAAACCAGAGGGCACCACTAATTTCTCTTGTTAGTCAATTATTTCGAATTTGCGGAGGCTCGAACCCATGTATCTCCGGATCCGCGCGCTGGCTTGCAACGAGGAATTGCGCGGAACCTCGCTGCCGTCGGGACTTGCTGTTCATTTGCGTGTAAATAAAGAGGTTAAAATCTTGATCGATAAAGAAGTTTTATGTTATTGATTAAGAAATTTTACAATTGATTTTTTTTTGTTTCTTATCATTGCGATTATCAATTCGTCATAAGTTTCCGATGAAACGTACATTAATTGAATTTTAAACTTTGACCGATATCGAATCAATGATTTTTATTAATAGAATTTCGTCACCGATTGCTGATTTTGACTCGCGCACTTTCAAATTACAGATACGATCACCGGTGAGTTTTCGCTAAATCCGATGACCAATCGAACAAATTTCGAGAAACAATACTGCTAGAAAACGACGCAGCTCTAGAAAAGATAGGCAGGGGGCGCTGTAGGCGTTACATCAATTTACTTAGTATTACTACAGCAGTTTGTTTAGTAAACCTACTATAAGAGATTGGTTACAGGTGATTTTCTAGTAAATGGTGTGATACCTGTATAGTTACTTAGTAATTGCAAGTAAATTCAGGCCAAATTTTTTACAGCGTAATCCTTTTATCCCTTAAGTCAATAAATTCAGAACCAAAAATGCTGGTTAACTTAACACCGGATGTTTTATGTGCGGTTGACCACCTAACTGGGACATATATCTAGCACCCCAGAGCCATCGATCAAGTAAGTTGAAATAGGCACGACAGGTCTTGACCCACTAACAGGCTGTCGCGGAGTTAATTTAGTTATGTACCACTGAAATGAACTATAGTAATTGAATAATACTAATTGTAAGCTTGTATTATTAGTGTAGAACATTGATTTTTTAAAACTATTCACTGCTTAAATGTAAAGAAAAACAATTCTTACGGTTAACATGAAAATCGCTTAAAACTAAATGGTTCAGTGGTCCTTTCCAGTTTGTGTTAACGGGGTTCAACGAGGAAATTTTCTATTAACCCAAAATGCTAGATAGTTTTAATAACTAATTAATACCACTGTCATTGTATAGGTTTCAATAATAACTGAGGTTTATGTTAAGCAATTAGGAATTCAAATACAATAATAGTACGTTTTTACAGGAGACAAATACATTTCTAACAGTTTACTTAATAATAATAATTTTTCTTCTTAAATTTAATGATAAGAAAGTAGAAACAGCTTTATTCAACAATATGCATTGATTTAATCAATGGTAAAATCCGAATAAGCACAATGCTTACACTAATCCATAAATTATGTATCTAGTAGGTACTAAATATTTTAAATACGAATACAAATGTAAACGATTACCACATAACCAGGTAATGCGATAATCAAAACGTGCAGTCGACTAAAAATTCATACGCTTACTACGTAAACAATATTAAGTTCAAAATTTAAAAAATAACATGAATATAACTTACCTTGTAAATGAAATCCTGTTAACTTTAAATTTAAAATATATTTTTAATATTTATTGATTAGAAACGCCTGCTTTACACATTTAGGTAGACACCGCACCACGCCGGCGGAAAAAAAATGTAAACAAAGCAAGAGCAGAACATTACAGTTACAGCGTGAAGTTAAATGTAGGAATAATTTGCATGGTAACAATTTATGTACTCGAAGTTTTAACTCGAAGATAATTCTTTTTTTTATTATTAAATAACCTTTTAACATCTAGTAAAAACTAATGAATGCTATGTATCTCTCGTTTTCATTTCTCGCTAAATAATTTTCATAGATTTATACCAAGTAATCAAGACAACACATGAGTTGGTAATCCACTTTCTAAACTAAATGTTCACAAAATTAAAAGTTTAACTTAGTTTTATTGTAAAATATTTCTTAAAATCAGTTTCTGAACATTATTATTATAAAACTAAGTGTATATAGCTATAAGTCGTAGCAGAAAATAATTTTCTTTCATCTTATTAGCAATGCGGCACGTGCAACACATTCACATTGCAAAGAATATGTTTAAAAAACTTTTACAGACCATAAAATATTTACAACTATAGTAAAACCTTAGTTTAAATGCAAATTTTAGTTTAGAATATAAATTGTTAAACATATTATAATCTTCAAAGGCCAAAAAAAAAGTTAACAGCAGTACAACAGTCAGTACAGCATTTAACTCGTTCGAGTTTTGTCCAGTTCGATATGGAAGTGTTTCTTCCAAAATCTTTTTATACCACCTAAAAATCTATATTTTAAGAGTATATAATACAAAGAATAAAAAAAAATTTAATAAGCATTTACATGTTTAAAGGATTTGAAGGAGTAAATATATATTTTTACAAGCGGAAATAATAATTTCAATTCTCGAAATCAAATCAGCACAAAACTTTAATGTATTAATCATTATAATGTTATTTTTTCAAAGTGATTATAGATATTTTTTCTAATGCAGTGGTTTATTTATTTAAGCAGGAGTTTTATATAACTAACAAAATTGCAGGAAATTGCCCAGATATTTTTCAATGTTTTTAATAGTGACGCCAGCTAGAAAAAAAATTATGAACTATGCTGCTTTTTGTTTGTATTACAAATTTAAAATTAGAAAAAAGATAAAAAAATAATTAATTTAATTAATTCATTAACTATCAAGAAGAAAGTTATAATTAAAAAAAAAGAATATTTGAATTGCTTAGTCCGGGAATCGAACCAGGAGCTGCAGCACACGGGTCTATAACCTTAACCACTATACCATGTTAGGTCGACCATCTGTCGCTCTTTAATTTATTAGCGACATTATTTTTAAAAAAATGTTTAACTGATTAATTTATTTAATTTATTATTATTATTTTTTTTATCATCAATCAGTTTTACAGAAAAACATAGTTTTAATTTTTAAACAATTAGATAAAAAGTATTACAATACTTTTTTTGCAATTATGATTCTGCTTCTTTGTAACTTTTTTTAAGGTTAGTGTTTACTTTTTGGGAAGGAATTTTCACAAATTTTTCAATGAAACTTATTATAAATTAAGTCTTTATAACGAATTTTTGCATTCAAATAAGATTTATTACCGAAGGAAAACAAAAACCGATTTGTCCGATTTTATGAAAATCATAGATTCCGCTTCCTATATTTACCTTTTTTATTCGTTTTTAAAATCAGAGCTCTTCATTTATTGATAAAAATAAAATGTTCGCAATTCTTAAGCTTTAAAAAAAAATAAAACTGAAAAAAAATCTAAGTTATATTTTCTTCAAAAATCTGCAAAGATATTTGAAGGTTAGATTTTTAAAACAAAATAAAAGTTTCAATAATTTCGATTTTTGTAAAATTATAAAAAAAAAATACATAAGTACTATTTTCTTCAAAAAATCTACAGATTTTTGAAGTAAAAATTTTAATGACAAAACAAAAAATTTTTTCAATAATTCCGATTTTTGTGAAAAAATGTTTTATTCCTTACCCAGGCTTGAGCCGAACTATTTCATTATAAAAAAATATTTTTTTTAACATTTTGAAAAATTTACAGATATCTGCAGAATTTAACAATGCTTTGAAGTTGAAAAAAAGTCTAAGTCCAAAAATCTTCAAAATATCTGAAGAAATTTGCAGTTATTCAAATCTGAAGTTTTATTATGTAGATTATTTGAAGATTTTTGAAGAAAATCTGAAGATCTTCACTTTTCTGCAGATTTTTTGTAGAAAATTTTTAGCTGGGTTTGGCTCCTTTTAGCGCTCTGTGAGAACTTTATCGCCATCATTCAGCAATACAGTTTTTAATGTATTTCTAAATGACGTAACTTTTTGCTACTCTTCAGCTTGCACCATTTTGCGGGTGACAAAATTGGTTGCGCTTTCTGAGATGCGTTAACTCTGGGGGATGTTCATCCAGTTACACCTTATTATGACGTCCGACATGTACTATTAACTTCGTGAACCAAATTCGACATCAGTATAGTTCTTCTAGTTCGAGCTGTATAGTTGTTTCAGACAGATATGACCAATGTTCACAATCTACTTTTAAAAATAAGCAGCCTCCAAAAAGCGTGGAAAGCACAAAATCTCCACTTCGGATTTTCTACTCATTCCTAAGCTTCAATATTTTACATTTCATTTTTCAAAATAGCCAGTAAAAATAGAATCACCGAAATCTAGAATAGATTTTATTACGTCAAACCATCCTTTAATTCAATAACTTTTTTAAAGGTGGAAAACTACAAGCCAACAACAAACAAAAGGTCAGTTTCTATTTCACCTTAGACTACTCCAAAGTGAGTTTCTTCATCTAATAGATGTAATTTCCCAACAATGGCAACCACAACTAGTTCATCGCAATTAGCGAAACCAGAAACCTCATATTAACATGTTTTGAATTTCGTTCTCCCGAAAACTTACACCATCTCTAATACTTTTCCAAGACAGTAGAAATGCAAATGTCTTTTATGTATAACATTTTGCTTTTTATTTGTTATTTTGTAAATAAAAATGTTCTACTAACATAATTATTTAATGCTGGGACTAGAGATATAAGAATAATAAGTAAAATTTGACAAAACGTTTTTTGGAGCAATGTTGTTCGGTTTAGCAAAACTAATGGAGTAAAAAAAAACGATATTGTTAAGAAACTCAGAAAAAAAAATTGTTGACCTTCAAAAAAAATGTGTTTTATTATTAGTTATTTCAAGTTGTGCTGAAACAATATAAAAATCGTATTGCACCAAGACAACAATACACGCAACAATAAAACAATAATAAAAAAACTCAGCTGTGCTGAAACAAACTACACAAATTTGTGCTCGTATGTCATCTACACTAGTTGGTTTATAGACATTTATTTACAGGTTTGTGGGCTTGGTTGGAGACTTGGTCAGCTCTCATTTTGCTGCTGAACAGATGAGGGTAGGGGTAGATTGGTAGATACATATATATTCCAGCTTGTGTGTGCTTGGTCAGAAACCCACTTGTATAAGCTTTCCGTCAAGTAAGACAGACACAGAAAGAATATTTATTTTTACTGTCACAGAGTAATGAAGTTCACCCAGGGAATCGAACCCGCACCCGTTACAGCCCGTAGACTGCTAACGTAATGATCCAAACTACTCGGTCATCCGGACCCTTGAGCAGATGTAATAAGTATCAAGTAGTTTCACGCTACAAAAGCCACCCAAAGAGTACCGCTTTGTTAACCGAAGCTTTACAAAATGAGATTCAGCCAATAACGGACCCAAAGTCTTTAATTGCCAACTGCCGTCCCACAAAACCACAATGCTTCCGCCATTAAGCCGAAAAGTACGACGACTCATTTTAGATTCAGTTGTTGTTATTATGATTATTTTCGCCTTAAAAAAAAAGATTGATAAATCGTGCCGAGCTTCCTTCTTAACTTGAAAACGAAATGTAAATATAATCGCTGTTACTCATAAACAGGCCACTGTGATGAGTTTGACAAAATTGCAACCGACGCTTTTGGCAGAAGTGATTTATGTTTGTGTCTGTTGTCCGTTGATCTATAAATTGTTTGTTAAATTTATTTATTCTTAAAAAAGCTACTTCATTTCTAACTAGGAAAATATGTATCACTATTGACAACACAAATCCTTAAATTTAGAAAAAAGTTTTTAAAATGAAACAATCTGCAATACTAAGTTGTTTTGTTTACTTCCACACATATTCAGTTAGTGCGCCAATATGTTTTTAGTGTATAGTGTGACGAATTACGAAGTATATTCAGTACATTTGGTAGCGTTTTAAATAATTTATTAGTTTTAACTTAACATATATTTACAGGAGAGGAGAATTTTAGAATATCATCTGACATTTTCTTCTCTGTTTTTTCTTTCACAACGTTGCCACACATCAAATTAAAACATTTTCAGAGTCACGTTCTTTAAAGTTGTTTCACGGTTTTTTTTTCTTTTGAATCCTTATAATAGTAAAGAGGCAGCGTTTATTATGTAGAATATTTAAATTTTTGTTAAATGGATAGCATAGTACAGAATCATACCAAATATATTTTGAGTTTTGTAATTGTTTACATTCCATACTTATATCTTCAAACTTCAGCTAGACTAGGATTTCTTAACAAATGCCAACCCGGCAGCACAATGGTTAGGAAGCCTTTGGGAGCTTCTGGGTTCGGGTTCAAATCCTAGTAAGGCATGGATGTTTGTGTTTGTCAATAAATGTTGTTATTTGCTACGTGTTTGTGTCGTCTTTTCCATGTATGTCTCTTGTGTCTCTGTCACTTCTGGCGAGTGGTATAACGGGCTATAAAGCCTATGCTCCTCCCTTCTAGAGGTCACATTCCAAGTTAAGTTTATAAACCCACATTAAAATTACTATTTTAAAAAATAATTTCATTCAAAAAATTCATCTGGTTTGAGCTACAATAGTTTCAAACCGGATCAACAAAACATAAGGGGAGTGGACGCGAATTAGACAAAGTGCTTGTTGTATTGTTAAGAGAAAATAGAATGCCGTATCATCATTTTCGATTCTTTGTGTAAAAAACAGATGTTCTGCTTGAGTTTAATTGACTCTTCATTGTTTGTCGAGGAAAAGTAGTCAAAGGGTTGGGCTGTTAACTGTGACTGAGCCCTTTTTTGTATTAAAATCACCACCTTGATTGCATTGTAGGTTTTGTAACGGACCTAAGAAGATTTGTATGTCGACTTGTGTTATGAGAGGATGATAATTAATCGGTAAAAATAGCGTTGGTTTTGGTCTACCAATCAACGGCTGTCGACTGGATTAGGGATTGGTTGGTTAAGTTTTGAGGATACAAAAGAGCCAAATATGTTAAGATGCGAGTTATAAATGCAAAATCTCCCCCGACATAAGTAGATTTATAAAAACATTCAAGTGACATATTTTCTTACAGCTTTCATCCCTTCCTATTAAAAATACATATATTTACAAAAATACTCTCAGTTTCTTTTAACGATTTTTGATTTTTAATATGCTGTTTGAGAAAAAGCAGGATTTGTTTCTGGAATTAGTAGCGTAACACACACGAGAACTATACTCTAGCCAAACAAGCATTTTAACTGTTAGTGGAAACTCTGTGTGCCAAAACAGCTCAGTTGCAGAGAAAGCGTTGGATTGGAAATCTAAAAGTGGTTTGAAGCCGGTATGACAATTTATTATTCCTCAAAATAAAATTTCGCTTCTTCTTTACAATATGTCTGTTACAAGACAACGTTGTCGTTTAAATTACAAATTCATATAAAATGAACAAAATATTTCTATAAATTATAAGGTACTTTTCTGGCACACCAGATAATTAAGGTTTTTTTCAGTAAAAACAACAGACTCATTTTGCAGTGTGCTATTCCTTCGATCGGTTCATGATTGATGCTTCAGCCATGTTACATTGATTTACCAATCGAAGTTCGAGAAAGGTTGGTTGGTAGACATATATGTTCAGGTTTGTGTGCTTGGTCAGATACCCGCTTTGAAACCATCGTCAAGTAAAACATACACAACACACACACGTAAGTAAATCCATCTATTTTTTAGAGACAAAGGCCAACTTGAGGATCCTCAAAATTGACTTGTCACCCCTGGAGGTATTGATTTGGAAAGGGAACTTGGAAGACTTTGTGACCACGACGGAATTTAACAAGCGCCAGTCACCATTTAAAGTGCACGGGGGTTTTCGGAGGACAGCGGGGCTTGAACTGAAAGAATTTATTTACATTTTAGTACTTCTGTCGACACTCTATAGGCGCGTTTACATGAGCCATCGAATCCATGGAATGAAGAGCATACTCAGCAATTTTTCTGTCTTGGGGATTTTCCTTCATGCAGAACCGTATAATTGCATGGTTCATTGGAAGGTTTCGAAAACCCTCCGATAAGGGAGATTTGACGTTCAATTCTATGGATTCGGTCAAAGGGGCCAAACATTGGGATAGAAATCCTGCTCGACTTTTCCCCTTAGGGTTTGGCATTCCATGGATTCGATGGCTCATGTGAACGCGCCTTATATCAGAAACAAGCCCATAGTCTGTACCTACTTCTAGTATACCCCACACGTACTCATAAGGCGCGTTTACATGAGCCATCGAATAAATGTAATGCCAAAATCCCAGTTAGGGGAAAAAGAGGTCGAGCAGGATTTCTATCCCAAATGGTAGTCTGTTACCGAATCCATGGTATGAAACATCAAATCCTCCTTCATTGGAGGGTTTGCGAAACCCTCAATGAACCCTGCAATTCCGGTTCTGTCTGGGAGAAAATCCCCAAGAGGGAAAAATTGCTGCGTTTGCTCTTCAATCCATGGATACGATGACTCATGCAAACGCACCTATCGAGAAAGTAAGACACTCCTCTCCAGTCAGATAGAGAATCCCTTCTTTGTATAAACCAAAGGGAAAAAAAAGAAACGAGAGCAAGATATCTACACGCCAAACCTATTTCTATCAAACGAAGAAAGAAACCAAACAAACGGAACATAAATACAATGCCTATTAATTTATCAAACAACGGAAATTACAGGTTTTTAAGGTGAGAAGACACGTAAGTATGGCTGGAAGGTAATCTGCAATTACACCGGTTTTTATAGCGCAACAGATGTCTTGGGGAGAGAGCCGTCTTCTATTCTGAAGTTGGCATGACAGAATTGTAACTGTTGAATGAAGAGCTCATGTGAAAAACAAGTTTGGTTAGCTTTTCCTACAGGTATTGCAGGAAGGGATCCACCAACATTTTGATTTGCACAAAAAAAAGTTATATCGTATGTATACATGTATAATACATACGATTATAATCACTCATAACCATCAATACGTATATAATCTGTATGAAAAGCTAACCAACTCAACTTTTTCCAAAAAAGTTAACTTGTTTTGCACTTAATGTCTTCAAATAATGGTTCCTCAAATTTAGCCACACAATTTTCTCTGTAATAATTTATCAATAAATACATTACACGTCCTTTACCATTACTTAAATCACTGACTGGAGATTTAAAAAAGTTTGTTAAAATGAAAGAAAAAGGGTTTGTTGGTTAATGTTCGCTGAAAATTATGATTTGCAACAATCTGCGGAACGAAAAGGACTTTTAAAAAGGATATTCGTATTCGTACCAATTCCGGCAAGCAAAATCGTAAATAAGTAGTGGGAAAATTGTGAGCAAAAAAGGATAGAACGATTATAACGAAGTTTGATGGAAATGATGATGGAAATATACCTACAATTTTAATTTTAATAACAATGGGACATTCTAATAATGGAATGGTCCACCAAGATATAATATTGGTATAATTTTCTCTTTTAAGCCAGAAGACACAATGTCTCATTGAAAAGCACCATGAACTTTTTGTCATGCGAGACGAATATCATTTTTCCCATCACCACTGAGTTTTCCCACATATAATTTTAAAAAGTTTTTCACATTTTACATCTGTTTAAATAGTAATTTATCATTGTCTTATCATTACAACCTCAATTATACTTCAGATTATTATTCAGTATTCAATTGTACTACATGCATATATGATACAGCAATACTTAATTGTACTACATATTATACTAAAATACTTAAGTATACTACATATTATACTAAAATACGTAATTATACTACAAATTATACTAAAATACGTAATTATACTACATATTATACTAAAATACTTAATTATACAGCATATTATACTAAAATACTTAATTATACAACTTAATATACTAAAATACTCAATTATACTACATACTGTTGAACCATTGTTAGGGTAAGGTGGGGTAAGTGGGCCATTGGGGCAAGTGGGCCACCCCCCTGGCATTTCCCGAATTACGGACGTAAAAAAAATTCTATTGCAATATTTTTACGTATTTACCCCAATAGATGCAGGAAACATTATGGCATCATTTTCACTTAAGTATGTAACAAGGTACAATCCTTTTTGTGCAAATTTTTAAAATTGCATCTTTTCGTAATTCACGCCATCATACTATTTTTAAATTTATTTCCAAACGGTTCATGATACAAAACAAAATGTTATATATTTCGAAAGTGTATAAAACATAGTATCTTTTTGTAGTGTCATGTACTTGTGATGTTGAAAGTTAAAAGAAAATTGGGGTGGCCCAGTTGCCCCGCGTTTGGGGTAAGTGGGCCACCACAATGGCGGGGTAAGTGGGCCACCCCTGGATATACTTAAAAAAAGTCATATTTACTGATTCATAGGGTTAGTCATATACACTATTCATAGTCCTATTCCTTGACATAGGCCAGTTTAAAATCTGTAGCCCTAACATTTTTTTACACTACATGCAAAAATGACAAGATGAAAAATAACGTATTTTTTCTTGTAGTAAGCTTGCAAGCCAGAAAAAGTTGCTATGGGGGAATTATTAAAGATACATCATTACTTTTTTTTGTTCAAACGCTTAAAAAATTATGTAGATTATTCCACTTGCCCAGCCATATCTCTACCAGTTATGTGTAAAAATATATTAGGGGGGTGGCCCACTTACCCCACCTTGCGGGGCAAGTGGGCCACTCGGATGACCAAAATAAAAAACATATTTTTTATATTTATTTTTTTCCAATTTGTGTTAAGGTTGTCATGGGTACAGTAAGAACATATGAGAGAATTGACCACCAAAAAAAATAAGTTGTTAGACCGATTATATCCAGTGGTATGAGGGTCTAAAGTTGAATTATGCCAAAAAGGTGGCCCACTTACCCCACCTTACCCTACTTTAAAGAAAGTCGATTGTTAGTTACACTTTTGACAAATTTAAAGCTTTGAATTGGGTGGGAGGTTACATCCATCTGGTAATTGGACAGAAAAGGAAAATGGATTGTTCTTTTGGTCTGAAATGTTTGTATTAGTTCAGCTTTTCCAGAGATCATAAATACCGAGGTTGCAATTTAGATGTTTGATTAGACGGCCTTTTAAAAAGACGTTTGTTTTTACGTGGTTTGAGAATAGGTTCATGGGGTATGATTTTGTAGTTTTGAGAGTTTGGCACTGTAAATAGTGAGTATTGATTCGGAATTAAGATATTTTAGAAAATCATTCTACTCTCACTGGTACCAACTTAACCCTTTCAGTACCAGTGACGCCATTTGGCATTTTCATGTTTCTGATCATAATTTTTTTAAAAAAAATAGGGCTGCGATCTATTGGGAATAATAAAAAATATTTTCGAATCGAAAAAAGTTTGCAAAATCGAATGGTTTGCTTTTTGATATCATAAATGGCTATAGACGATCAGAAAAAAAATTCTAAAATGATAATGCCAAATTGTCATTGGGACTGAAAGGGTTAACTGCATAAATATATATGAAACTAATATAAAATAAATGGTTTACGTTTAACTTAATTCGAGTTATGCTTGAAAGTTTGCTTTGAAAATTGCTAAATAAAGGGTTTTAGCTATCATCAAATTGACAATTTGCGAAATTGGGCAAAATTTCTGCAATTTGCTGCAATTTCATCTGAGTTACTTGCATTGTGAAATCGGAAAATAACTTGGATTATATGAAACTATAATTTTACATGATAAAAGTATAAGTTTAACTTAATTTTGATTATAGATATTACTGCTTGTAAATATGTTAATTATATCAACTAAATGCAATGAAAAAAATAGAAATAAATATATGATAATTAGGAAGGTACACTCTTAAAACAAAAGAGTGAAATCCACTCCAGTTGGAGAAGTGCATTTTCGACACTTTAAAGGCATGCATATTTACTCAGACTGAGTTAAAATCACTCGTTTGGAGTGATCCTGTCGGAGGTTTAACACACAAAGGATCCACTCCAAAAGGAGAAGTGCATTTTCCAGTCTGGAGGAGTGAAATCCACTCAGACTGAGTTAAATTAGGAGTGTTTGTTTTAAGAGTGCATATCAAAGATAAGAAGAATTAAAGCAATTACGACAGTACTGCATAAGGCATAATTCTATCAAAAATAGATTAATAAATATTAAATTAATCGTCAAATAGAAAACGTAATTGACCCTCAACACCTTTAAAAGTCTATTTCAATTATAGAACCAACACTGTTTCCATAAGTAAAACGAAACGTGATGTTTCATCCAAACAATTAAACATTGTATGTCAATTCAATTCCCGAAACAAACAGAAAATAATCAATCAACAAAGTGGCAGGAAAATCTTCCTGCACATTCATTTAAATTTCATAACCGAAAGATTAACTCCCTTCGCAATGAGGCTGTCAAGCAGCATTTCTTAAAAATGATGTCAAACTCTGTGTGGTCCTCTGGCAACATCAGGAAAACAACTAAACCCATCTGCTTTCGTCTACAGGAGGTGATTTTAACAGAAGAATAGTTTGGCCACCTGAATCGCGAAATGAAAAATGATTCAAGCCTATTGGAAAACTTCCCTCTACTCTTCTTCCTTACCATATTTTAGTCAAGGAAGAGACATGTAAGAAAATTTTCCTGTGGGCACAGTCGCTTTTTGCACGTAGCGATTCATTTGTAACGTGTTGTTTGGCCACCGGAATCGCGAAATGCAAAATAGTCCAAACCCTTTGGAAAACTTCCCTCTACTCTTCCTCCTTATTACATTTTAGTCAAGAAAGAAACCTGTAAGCAAATTTTCCTGCGGACATAGTCGCTTTTTGCATGCGATTCATTTGTAACGTGTTGTTTAGGCCACCGGAATCGCGAAATGTAAAATAGCTCATAGGAGAACTTCTCTCTACGCTTCTTCCTTACCACATTTCAGTCATGGAAGAAACCTGTAAGCGAATTTTCCTGCGGACATAGCCGCTTTTTGCATGTAGCGATTCATTTGTAACGTGTTGTTTGGCCACCGGGGATCGCGAAATGAAAACTAGTTCAAGCCCATTGTAAAACTTCCCTCTGCTCTTCTTCCTCTAATGTTTGAATAAAAAAAGAAGTCTATATAGAAGTTATACAAGTGACTTAATCGCTTTGAAAAAAATGAGTGGTTTACTTGTGATGTGTTGTTTGGAGTCCGAGCGTATCCCGAATCGCGTCCGAGATTAAGATCGAGGAGGATCAAAGGGTCAAACAGATTCAGGAGCTCATTATGCGATCGGATCAAGTTGTTTTATGAATACAAAGGATGTGGGACCCTCTGGAATTCGAGTGTTTGAAGGGTTGCTGTGACCGTGCTGTCAGAATACTTGAAAAAATAATAAAGATTTCTGAATTATAAAATAAGTTATTAGCATAATACAGGAAGGCTAATTTTGTGTGACCACCCAATGTATTGAGGGGCGGTGGTTAGTGTGTTAGAAAATTCTTGAATCGAAGACAGTTTCAGTCACTCGGCTAATTTAATCCCAACCTATTTTTTTTTTAAATGCTCCTAACAATCGGAGGGATTCAGATGTATAAACCCATCACCTGATTATCAGGTTTTCCAGCAACACCCACAACTTTTTGCTTTTAAATATAAATAAAAGTTAAAATTTTTCTTTCTTCTGGCGACGGGGTAATGGGCAATATAGCCTACGCCCTTCCCTTCTAGAGGGCGCAATCACTGTCATTTGTCATACTAATTTTTCTTTAAATTTGAAGTATAGAGGATCATTTAATACCCTCAGTACAAATACAAAAATAAAGAAATTAATTTTTCAGTAACAAATAAAATGTTATTCTCGGGCACGCAGTTTACACTTCATCAAATTATGTATAATCATCAAATAAAATATCCCACTTCATCAAATAATATCCCTCAGAGGATTAAAATGTAGAAAAAAAAATAATTTACATATCAAACTTGCCAGATGGGCAATTTTTTGCCAATCTTAGAAACATATAAAATGATAAAAACAGCGTCAATCTGGTCAGTTCCGGAAAATTAATGATGATACATGACCATTTATTTACACAATGTGAATGTTTAAAGAATTCAAAATGCAATCGGACCTGTGGCTTTGGAATCATTAATTTTATATAACAAGGTTTTCTATCTGAGGACATCTATAATAGGGTTATTAGTGTTGCATAACAAGTTAATTGCTTCCGTTTGTTTTAGATGTAATTTTACGGTTGAGGATTGTTTTATTCTAAATATTTAAATGGTTGAATGAACTACAATATATAAATGCAAAAGCGACTGCCAGAAAGCACATGCAGGACTGCGCATGTTTTGAAGGATAATTAAGTGGTAATAATCTATAATAATAAAAATGAAGTTTTGTGTGTGTGTGTGGGTGTGTATGTCTCTCCGAAACTCACAAACTAGACATTTGTTTGACTCGTAACTTGGCACAAATGTGTAGTTAATACTTAAGTAACAAAATAAGAACTTTCAGAGCTCGAAATGTTCTACTTTTAGAGAAAAATCGAATTTTCTGAAAAAACTACACCACTTTGGCTCAAATCCGATGAAAATTGTTCTTTCGAGTTGCCATTCCGCAGAAGAAATTAAAATAAACTTTTCGAAAATAGTTAAAATATAAAAAAAAAATACTTCATTCTTAAAAACTTACAAATATTTTCATTTTAAAGATTCAGTTTACTATCATTTTAAGTAGTAAACTTTCATTTTATATTATTCTTTAATTTATATCAAGGCAACTTTTAATTTTTAACTTGATATTTAAATCTGTAATAATAAAAATGAAGTTTAAAATGTTTATTTTTGTGTTGCCATTACTTTCAGAAACCAAATTCATCATTTGAAAATAATTTATACGTTTCAAGTGACGTATTTCTTACCAGTTTTCATACGAGAATATATTGTGGGTTTAGTTGATGATTTCTTCATTGATGGTTTTGTTGATTGCAAATATGCAGCAATAAATGTATAGCTAAGCAATTACAGAAATGCGATGGTTAATAACGAAATTGCACTAGAGCTGCGTATAAGCGTTTTATGTCTTTATTGTTTTGCCAAATATGTTACCAATCTTGCAAATTATTAATTAAAACTCGCCAAATTTGCAACATGTTTGTAATGCTATTACTGAACTATGATGGATAATAAAGGCCATCGCATTACAGCTGCATATTAGGATTTTATGTCTTTATTTTTTCGCCAAATACGTTGCCAATCTCGCCAAATGGGCACAATGTTTTTTAAGCTATTACTGAACTATGATGGTTAATAAAGGCCATCGCACTACAGCTGCATATCAGGGTTTTATTCTTTATTTTTTTCGCCATACATGTTGCCAATCTCGCCAAATTATGTATTAAAATTCGCCCAATGGGCAAAATGTTTTTTAAAACTAATTTATAAGCTGGTTGGTTGTGCTAAGGTCATTGTGTTAGAGCTGTATAATGGTGTGTTTGTAGCTATATCTATTTTCTCGCCAAATTATTCCCCAAAACGCGCCAAAAGAGTTAAAAGGTTTTATTTATTTATGTTTTTTTTTTTTGGGGGGGGGGGGTTTGGATTGAATTCACGTCGTTCTAGAGCTGCACGAAGGCTATTGGCGACGGGCGTCGTATTTTAGAACCACAGTCAGGTGACGATATTTATTTATGAGGGAACTGTGATGCCATTTATGAGTGTATTTTACACCGTATTTTTGATTTTGGAATTTTAAAACAATGAAACGGGATTTCATACTCGAAAACGAGCGGGAAGAATAACTTAAGGGTATGATTTTATTCCTTTCCTTACTGAAGCGCCCCCAAACGCCCGAACAACTAAGGATTCGATAATGTTATTCCTATCATATACTACGAGGAAGCAAATATCCTTCGTAGCGAAAGGGTTAAAACAGGTTATATGGTACACATACTTGGATCGATTTGAATTTTTTTTAATCCGTGCGAAGTACGGGTATAAAGTTGCTAGTTCTATCTAAAACAAGAAGTTTGGAAAGAACTAAAATAGCCTCATTTCCTATTATATTAACACTCATTGAAAAATTCTTATATTACGGATAGACAGGTTGACTAAATCAAGGTATAAAATATAGGCATCAAATGTCATACCATTCTAACGAAACCAAATAATGAAATTTCGTAACAGTTAAGGGGTCACAGGAGTCTTAAAAATGTGTAAAGAAGGTACTACAAAACATAGTTTGACCTTTCATGTCATTTTTTAACTACTCAATGTATAAGTGTAATTTTTTTATATGTTATTCTACAAGATTTATTTATTATTAAACAAGTTTTAAAATGTATGAAACTTTAGCCAAACCTAAAATAAATGATATTAAACATGAAGCTATTTGAACACACTGTGATTAGGCTTGCGCGGCAAATTGTGAGGTCAAAATTGAAAAAATGACCAAGAAAATGACTTTATATTGTACAAATATGTACAGACAAGGACTTATACCTAAATTCTCAGCTCAATTTTAATTAGAAATTATTTTAAGAACTTTTTTCTAAAAAAATTAATAAAAATTTTAAAATTTTGATTTTAAATTTTTTTAAAAATAATTTCTAATTAAAATTGAGCTGAGAATTTAGGTATAAGTCCTTGTCTGTACATATTTATACAATATAAAGTCATTTTCTTGGTCATTTTTTCAATTTTGACCTCACAATTTGCCGCGCAAGCCTAATCACAATGAGTTCAAATAGCTTCATGTTTAATATCATTTATTTTAGTTTTGGCTAAAGTTTCATAAATTTTAAAACTTGTTTTATAATAAATAAATCTTGTAGAATTACATATAAAAAAATTATACTCATTTATTGAGTAGCTAAAAAATTACAAGAGAGTTCAAACTATGCTATGTAGTATCTTCTTTGCAAATTTTTAAGACTCCTGTGACCCCTTAAACGGAAATTATAACAAATCGTTTTAGACAGATGAACTGATTTACGAAAAAGCAAAAGAGTATAGGCAAATGGGCAAAAAGTAAAAATGCATTGTACCTTAAAGGTATTAATTAAACTATCATCATTAATGGGGATATAATACCTTTCTTACAAAAAAAAATATTCCCTGGCTACATAAATTAAGTAAGTCGTTTGGAAAAAAGTCATGGTTTCGCGCACCCAACTGGGCAAACTAAATGACATTGGTCACTCTTTAGAGGGACCGGGATAGTCTGGTCGGTAAGGTCTTAGACTGGCATCCCTAATGTTACAAATTCGAGTCCCGCTGCCTTCCGAAGACCCCGTGTACGCAAATGGTGACTGGTGCACGTTGAATCCGTCGTGGTCACAAAGTCTTTCAAGTTCCCATATCAAATCAATATCTCTGGGGATGACAAATCAATTCAGGGGATCCTCTAGGTGGCCTCTGTCTTTAAAAATTAGATGGATCTACTTATGTGTGTGTGTTGTGTCTGTCGTAATTGACGAAGGTTTATAAGTGGGTCTCTGACCAAGCAAGCACCTGAATATATATGTCACCTGTCACCAAACAACCATTTTTTAGAGTTGCCAACTCTCAGTATATTCTTATCTGAAGTCTCAGGTTGTAATCCCCAAAAAAGCAAACCAAAACCTAAACCATTTATCCACTTCGCAAAACCAAACAAAAAGCTACTTCAAACAGCAAAAATCTCACAAGCTCGTCTTTAAGCATTACTTATTTTTCTCTCTTTCCGGCTCGGGCGAAAACTAATGTTTTTTAATTAGATTAACACCTTTGGCGGACAAAACCAAGCAGACAGGAAGCCAACTGCGGCCAAGACATCTGGCCTGCGGATTACCAATTAACGCCAACTCGGCGGGCGGTTTTCTTCACGCAATCTTCGCCGGGGCCCCTTGTGTGTTTTGTGTCTTCCTCTTGACAGTGGAAATCTTGGAGGAGTGTGCTGATCACGTAATATTAGGATAATTTTTTATTATTATTTGATTTGGATTTTTTTAAATTCTGATTGTTAGGGAAATAACATTCGGTTCTCTTCACATAGTATTAATTTTCAACTGCTTGATCCGTTCCTTTAGGCTGATCTATATTTTGACAGATGCTAAATCAATAGTTACTTCTTGATAAACTTTGCAACCTAATGGTCAGGATTAATTTCGGACACAATCAAGAGCTGAATCGGAAAATGCTGGATTTTGTTCTTCATTGATATGGGGGACAATTGCCACTATTGAATGTTGTCTTCACTTTTAAATACTCAGTAACATAAGTAAAATATTAAAAGCTTTAAACTATATTACAGACACATCGATATGCCACTTAAATGTTGCTATGAGGATAAACTCAGTTCCCACATTTCGGCCCAGCTCGTCACTTGACGACTGTTTAAAAATAGCATAGTTCGTCTTTGATAACCTCTATTCAAATTTGGTGAAACCATTTTTAATATTAAAAATAAGTATTGGTGACGAAGCTTGTTATTTGAACCGTGGTCATATACTACTCATTTAACAGTACCCAGTGTTGAAAGTGGAAAAAAAATAAGTGGGGGATGCCTTCAATTAGAATGCCTTGCCCCATCCCCACCTCTATGGATTACGGATTTGAGAATTTGAGAGATATAATAAGTGGGGGGATGGATAGCCATTTTCTTGAAAAGTGGGGTGACGCGTCACCCCGCGTCTACCCCCACTTGTAGCACTGCCAGTACCAGTTCCATATGTACGATCTGTTCATAAGATCTAAATACTAGGCTAAGAGGATGTATAAGGCGAGAACAATCAGTCGATGCCTCAACCAAGCCGCCTCGGTGGCTGAATGGTTAGTGTACTAGCCTTTGGAGCTGCTGAGGTCGGGTTCGAATCCCGGTCAGGCATGGATGTTTGTGACAGTCAATAAATGTTGTTATTTGTCTATGTGTTATTTATTTCTTTGTGACTGTAAAATTTCTTTCTGTGTCTGTCCCGCTTGACGAAAGCTTAGAAGCGGTTCTCTGAACAAGTACACAAGCTGGAATATATATGTATCATACCATACCATACCATACCATGCCATGCCTCAACCAACTTAGACACACTGACGCAAAGAAGGAAAAACAGGAACAAAATACCTCCATTTTCTCAAAAAAGCGTGCAATGACTTGAGTCTATAGATCCTATATTTGGGGGGGGGGGATCCGATTACGGCATGTGGTGTCTTTGTGAAGATGAGTGGGGGGATTCTCACACATTTTCTGCGGTTATTAATTTCCCCGCTCACAAAAGACTTCCTGAGAGGGGCCTGATGTATGGGATTGATACGTGAGAAGAGGTAGGTTGTAGTTTAACGAAAACACAGTGTGTGATGTTCATTTACAAAGAAATGATACGATTTTAACTTTCGAATTG
This sequence comes from Hylyphantes graminicola, assembly GCA_023701765.1. Lineage (NCBI taxonomy): Eukaryota > Metazoa > Arthropoda > Arachnida > Araneae > Linyphiidae > Hylyphantes > Hylyphantes graminicola. The sequence goes on from CM043119.1 coordinate 67,390,964, forward strand.
TCCAAAATAAATTTAATTGAAGGTTTTTTTTTTCTTATTAATAATGCTCGTCTACACTCTTAGAAATGAATACTCAAAAACGACGAAATTTTCCTTAATTTTGACGATGCCGTTTACTGGCAAATGCTCCGAGTTTTTCTTTCCTCAAAGTGAGGAAATTTGATTCGTCATTTCTATGAGGATTCGAATTTCGTCTAATCTAAAGAAAAATTTCGTCATTTTTGAGCATTTGAGTACAGTAATGAGATTTAGTTTCCTCAAAATCAAGATACAGAATCGTCAAATCAAGATCGTTAAAGAGAGGATTCGCCTTTACTCAAAAGTCTCATGATCGTTTGACGAAATAATCCTCAAAATTAACGAAATGAGGCTTGAGGATTAATGAATCGTCAAAAATTAAAGTGTTATTTCTGAAAGTGTAGGAAAGAAGATTTTCATGCAGTTTCAGGAGTAACCATTTTCTACATTTCTGTAAATCTGTACATTTATATCATTTCTGTGAAAATCTGACAACAGTTCTGTGAAATGTACATCATATATTAAAAATACGTTCAATGAAACAAGGAGTTAATTTATGTCTAATATGCTACTTTAATTACGTTTTTACTTTATTCTGTTAATTTAGTTAGACGAGACAATAAGTAATTTCTTGAGAAAAAAATGTTTTAATAAAATTTGTCAATTAAATTAACTATGACTGATACATTCAAATATATGCATCGCAATATTCAAAGTACAAAGTAAAAATAACATTGTAATTTCGTTACACCATCAGTAACAGAGGAGACATCAATCAATTTTGAAAAGTTCCTTCAATATACCACAGTGTTACAGAGTTTAATCAATAAATAACTATCTGAAGGGTTACATTTGTAATATTTATTGAATGTAATAAATTATTTAAATTTTAATACTTAGTATAATAATAATGGCCATTTTTCTTTTTCTAATATTAAGAGAGCTTTTATTTTTGAAAGAAGGTTATGTAGATTTATACTCAAAATTTATTTACGATTTAAAGACGAACGAAGATCTCTGATACTTTACTAAAGGCCAACCCGGTGGCGCAACCGTTAGAATGCTAGCCTTTGGAGCTGCTGGGGTCGGGTTCGAATCCCGGTCAGGCATGGATGTTTGTGACCGTCAATAAATATCGTTATTTGTCTATGTGTTTGTGTTGTCCTTTCTTTGTGTCTCTCTTGTGCTCGTTAAAACTCTTTCTGTGTCTGTCCCACTTGACGAAAGCTTATAAGCGGTTCTCTGAACAAGCACACAATCTGGAATATACACTCTTAAAACGAACGAGCGATTTTAACTAAGTCTGAGTAAATTCCCCTCCTCCAGTCTGGAAAATGCACTTACCCGGAAGGAGTGGATTCTTTATTGTGTGTTAAGCCTCCGACAGGATCACTCCAAACGAGTGGTCTGAACTCAGTCTGAGTTAATATTCAATCTCTTCCAGTGTCGAAAATGCACTTCTCCAACTGGAGTGGATTTCACTCTTTTGTTTTAAGAATGTATCTAACATACAATACCATACCATACTTTACTAAAGAAGTCTAATATGTTATATAAGTCTTTTTAGCGGAAATAAAACAACATAAATGTGATAAAATTCCAAAACACTGAATTAGAAGTTATGTTTTGTGTTTTATTAAAAATGTATTCGTTGTTATTGAAATTTGTTGCAATATTTTAGCATATATTACAATATGCGTTCTCCAAGACATTTCAAGGCATGGACGAATTACACTTCTGCCTTGAAACACCTGGACACGCAAAAAAATAATTGATATCTAAGTATTTGAATAAGGATAAAAAGTGTGAAATGAGATTTGGGAAATTAATTTCCCGCATATAAAAGATTTCCTGGGAGAGCTTGATGTATGAGAGTCATACGTGATGAGCACGGATACAATTTCATATTTATATGCATGCATATATTCATAGATTTTTATTTAAAAATTACTGACAGTTTTGACGAATCTCTTATAAGGGGGTTTAATCTTCTTCAGTGTTTTTGCAATTTTATATTCAAGACATATTATACCTTAACTCCTCAAAATCTTATAGTTTTAACCTCAATTAAACTTAATAACTTAAATTACTTTTTTCACATATCCTTAATATCACTTATTATTTTAACATTTCAACCGCACCCTGTCGGCGACAAACAGTCGCCTAATCAAGCATTGCCACAGAATTTTCCTTCGTTATTCACCTTCACGTTGACCTTTCTTATAACAAAATTTTAACTTGTGATTGGTCAGTCAGGGAGCGCTGGACATTCCTCGCTATTTTTGTGAGCACTTCGCGACACTCTCTCGTCGACTTCAGACGACCAATTACCATTTACCAATGTATAGCAGCTAAATAAAAAAGACTAAATTCTATCTAAGTTTCCTTGTCGACTTATTTTACAAACATCTTAGTATAGACACTCAATTGTTAAAAAATTTGATCACATCCTCGCGTGGGCTTCCTTGCTGATAAAATAAAAATTTTTAACTCCATCTTCACGGAGTTAAAAATTGCACCAAATTTATTTCGTAAAGTTGGACACATCAGAAATTGACTCCATTAAACTGATGGCAGCATGTGCTGCCTCCAGCTTTATGGATAGCGTTACACAAATCAGAAGTTAACTTTATAAAACTATTGGCTGCAAATGCTGCTTGAAGTTTGAAGTCTATTTAGTATCTTTGGAAGTCTATTTATAGCTATCGAGAGACTTTCATCAAATTTATTGAGTAAAATTACTCCACAAAATAAGAGTATAAACTTCTTAAGAGTAGAGCTACTTCCACCAGGTTTTTGGAACAGCGGTATAAACAACACATCTATACAGTGTAACGGTGCAGTAATAATAATATTTCAGCATTGCAAAATATCAGAAACGACATTTGATTTATTTTATAACTGAAATACTCGAATTGAACCATTTAAGAAAAAAATTGCGTACACAAATGTGAAAATACTTGTGCACTTATACAATGGGAAAAGAGAAAAAAGAATCAAGGTAAAATGTTTCATAATAAGAGTTTTAAGAGTCTCAATTAATAATAGAATCAAAATCTTAATTTATTCAGTTTAATCTTATTGATTCCAGTATAACCGATACGTTGCATAGAACCTTTAAATCTTGTAGAAATACATTATCACCGAAATATTTTAATTTTTTAAAGCAAATTTCTCACATTTTATCCCAACTAATATACTAATTCTTACATATTAAACAAAGTTTCTTTTTATCCAAAATTAAGATTTCATAAAAATGAACTTTTTGCTATGCGACACAATCAGCATTTTCCACGTTGCCCCTATAGCGTCATGACGCGTCAACTAGTTCGAGCCCCCACTTTCAGTTAGTCATCCACTAAGTAGAACAGAGACAGAAAAGCGATTTGCCGGGTCTATATCTGAGTGAGACAAATTTCGAACAATGCCATTAGGGGCATCAGGAATCCGGATTCCATTAGGTGGCATTTACCTGTTCCTTGTCTGCAGATGGCGCCAGCTGCGCTTTAGGGATAACGCTGAAAAGATACAAGATAACGAGAGAGTTATTTTGTGATGGAATTGGAGCCATTGTGTAACTTTTCGTGATTTTAAGCAAATCTTTATGTCCAAAATTAATTTTCAGAATCTTCTTTATTTATTATTGGAATCAAAAAACATTATCACATATTCTTATCCATTCTTTTAACTGTTGAAAAATTTGGAAAAGATCTTTTCTTAAATTAAGAAACAAAAAACAAAAGTTCCCAGAATCTTTTTTGTCTCTTATTTCAATCAATAAAAATGACCACACATTCTTGTTCATTCTTTTTGCAGTTCAATCTAAAATTTTTTCGGAAATGATACATCCATAAATATTTTAAAATATGTATCAAATGCATATTTTAGGGTTTTAATGTCGAATAGAAATAAAACCAACTCATGTTAAAACACTCACACACTATTATCAAAATATATACGTACTAAAAGAAAATGAAACAATTTGAAGAGAGGTTAATTAACATGTTATTTCTGCGGTGTGGGAGGTAAACTGCAATAACTTCCAGAATGACTTGGACCATTGTTGAAAGCACCCAATTAGTCTAACAATTAAGAAAACATGCTGGATTTTTTTTTTATTTCAGATCAAAAATGGTACAACTCATTGTTGCGATTACTGCAGTTTACCTGCCCGCGGCAGAATTACCAACATATATCTCTGCTGTAAGCATACCCGCAAAGTGCTAATTTGCATTCCAAACTAATTTCTAACCACATTCACATTATTTCCTCCATCAAAAAACTATTTTTACTCACAGAAGACAAAATTCCTGGACACTGCAATCTGTTCCAGGCATAATTTCTCCCTTTTTATCTGGGCAATTTCATGCGCCTTTCTACATTTAGTGGAAATGGCCATTTCTCTAATCTGCGTGTGCAGATTTCAGAGTCATGTTTTGGGTACTCAGACAATGTGGTGACGGTTACGGAGGGCCCCCCACGCGTTGATTTGGTGTGGGGCTTGGTTGGGGTCTGTTGAATTAATATCGCACTAGAGGAAAATGGATATACACTCACATAACGAACGAGCGATTTTATCTCAGTCTGAGTTAATTTCAATCCTCCAGTCTGGAAAATGCACTTACCCGGAAGGAGTGGATTCTTTGGTGTTAAGCCTCCGACAGGATCACTCCAAACGAGTGATTTTAACTCAGTCTGAGTAGTTAATATTCAATCATTTCCAGTGTCGAAAATGCACTCCTCCAACTGGAGTGTATTTCTCTCTTTTGTTTTAAGAGTGTAGGTGGCGGGCCTTGTACATTTAAAAAACGACTCAGTTATGAGCTCAACGTTTGGGCGGTAACCGGCGCGAAGTTGCGAAAGTAAAAATCAACGAAATAAAGAAATTTGTGCTAGAATTATAAAAACATTTACAAATAAGAATGGGAGGAGACTGCAATATCATGATGGGGTGCATGCTGACCGATGGAGAGGCGATAAATTTTTATAAAATAAAAGTTTACATAAAAAAAACAAATGACCCTTTATTAAGAGTGCACTCTTAAAACAAAAGAGTGAAATCCACTCCAGTTGGAGAAGTGCATTTTCGACACCCTAAAGGCATGCATATTTTCTCAGACTGAGTAAAAATCACTCGTTTGGAGTGATCCTGTCGGAGGTTTAGCACACAAGGGATCCACTCCAAAAGGAGAAATGCATTTTCCAGTCTGGAGGAGTGAAATCCACTCAGACTGAGTTAAATTGGGAGTGTTTGTTTTAAGAGTGTAGGTGACGGGCCTTGTAAATTTAAAAAAACGACTCAATTATGAGCTCAACGTTTGGGTGGTAACCGGCGCGAAGTTACGAAAGGAAAAATCAACGAAATAAAGAAATTTGTGCTGGAATTATAAAAAAAATACAAATCAGAATGTGAAGAGACTGCAATATCATGATGGGGTGCATGCTGACCGATAGAGAGGATATACATTGGTATAAAATAAAAGTTTACATAAAAAACAACTGACCATTATTAAGGATACCCCTGTGCAACGCCGGGAATACAAAGCTAATGTATCAATAAATCTGTTTCTTCACTCTTAAAACAAACACTCCGAATTTAACTCAGTCTGAGTGGATTTCACTCCTCCAGACTGGAAAATGCACTTCTCCTTTTCGAGTGGATCCTTTGTGTGTTAAACCTCCGACAGGATCACTCCAAATGAGTGATTTTAACTCAGTCTAAGAAAATATGCATGCCTTTAGGGTGTCGAAAATGCACTTCTCCAACTGGAGTGGATTTCACTCTTTTGTTTTAAGATTTAAGAGTGTTCATTATGGCCTATCTATGTCATATAAACACCATTCCTATGTAATTATTTGTCTTTCTCTCATCTCTCTCCAACTATATAGACGCCGGGCCGCCCCAGCGTAGATATGGGAGGGCGCCTAGGCCCATTTAGGCCAAAATCCTTCGTTATCGTTCGTGTGAGATTCGTTGCTTTTGGAGGACCTTTGGACTCGAAAGTGGTTGACAATTTTAAGGTATTATTTCAAGGTGTGTGGCAACGGTGGGTAAACACTAGTAGCTATCGATATTTTTGAGACGTCACCTGATTGTTGGAGTCTGAAAAACATGGTTGTTGTGAGTTCTTTCGTTTATATTTTTTTTGTCTATCTAGGTAAAGTAATTTGGTTTTGTTTCAGCGTTTCTGGCTGTCAATTTCTAGCCTCCGAAAGCGATGGGTAGAACTATCGTCATATCATAGCTACACGAGGGTTACTGGAGACGGACGTCAGAATTCCGAAACACAGTCAAGTGACGCCGACCCCTTAGTAAACACCGCATAACGAAAATTTTTAAGGGAGATATCCATATCGTACGCGGCTTAGCGACTCTGCTTGGAGTATCATTCGTTGGAATTTTCTGTTGTACAGACCTTTTAATAGTTCGGCAGTTATTTTAACAATGCTCTAAAATGAATATAGGACCCTTAGCGAGCAATCAAGGCAAGAGCCGAGCGATCACCAATTGGACTTCAATCCAAGGCAAGCACCGATTGGGCTTCCCAGCCCCCTAGCTTCCACACTCTTAAAACAAAAGAGTGAAATCCGTTTCCGGTAGGATAAGTGCATTTTCGACACTGGAAAGAAGTGATAATAACTCAGACTGAGTTAAAATCACTTGTTTGGAGTTATCCTGGTGCAGGTGTAACATGCAAAAGATCCACTCCTATAGGAGTGGTGCATTTTTGACAGTGGAGAAGTGAAAATTAACTCAGACAGGGACACAGCCATTCACTCTTGGTGAATTTGAACAGTAGTCGTCACCAGAGCAAGCATTTCTAGGGAATTTCAAGCGACATCTAAAATCCATCGATGGAATCTCTGATACATCCATCTATAGGATGCTTGGAGTGAGTAAAAGTCAGACATCCACCCTCAAAGGTATTCAAAGTCTTGTGCCAACAGATGGTACTGCAAACCTCTTGCCCCTTCAGGCTATAGTCTGGAGGCGCACGACAACATAAACATCTATAGGATGGATGGCTTTGAACCCAAGGCTTCAACCAGAGGCGCTCTCGGACCATTTGGCTACAGAAACCCTGAAAAATTCGGGCCCGGGTGACCTAGTGGATTGCAGCCCATTAAGCTAAGAGTCTGCGCTTTGTACTGGTTGCGGGTTCGATGGCCGCCTTCATCCTGGGTGTACTTTCTCTCTGTGTGTGTCAGTAAACATTCTGCCTGTGTCTGTCTTACTTGACGAAGGTTTATAAGCGGGTTTCTTATCAAGAACACAAGTCGAAAAATACATGTACCAATCTACCTACCAGATAAAGTAATTTCATATGATTTTATCGACTGAAAATATGAGCTAATATCCCTTCCAAGAACCTTGGTCATTCTTTTTTCATCTTCACAGAATCACCCTGGCACGGGTCACAGGCTGAAAAAGTAGTGGGCGTTTTCACTTACATCGGCAGCAAATTACTGCCTGCATTTAACGAGCCTTAAAAAAGAAATTCAATTAGAGAGCGGGCTTTCAAAAACGACCGGGTGTTAAAGTTGTAGTAGCTATTTGGGCATAATGTCCCGCGCATTAAAACGCCCTCTCGCGACTTTTGGTGGCGGGCGGCGCCTTTGATGTGGACCGACTCTTTTGTTCTCTTGGCCTCTTCTTTCGTTCTTTTTATGAATTTCTAGCTATGCATTTTTCTTTGCGGCTTTCAATACTTGAAGGATGCGAATTTAAGTGGTTGTGGGTTGAAGATACCTGATGGTTTTTTAGTGTTTTCTTGGAGGTGGGTTACACAGGTAAGGTTAGGTTTTTTATTTAATTTCGGTATAATTGGTCCTCTCTATGAATCGGAATGATGAACTTTCCACTGAAGATTCCTCATCATTCATATCAACATATTTAGGAAATATGCCACTCATAAAAAAAATATTATGCAAAATATGAAACTCTTTGCCAAGAATTTGGTGCTCGATATTTTAACTCAGTTTTAACTTAATTAAATCACACCTGGGTATTTGTATGAATTTCGAGATATGCATTTTTCTTTGCGGCTTTCAATACTTGAAGGATGCGAATTTAAGTGGTTGTGGGTTGAAGATACCTAAAGGGTTTTTTAGTGTTTTCTTGGAGGTGGGTTACACAGGTAAGGTTAGGTCTTTTTAATTTCGGCATAATTAAACCTCTCCATGTTTTGGAATGATGAACTTTCCACTGAAGATTCTTCAATGTATATCAGTGTTAATCCAATGGAGAAAACATTTTCTCTGCCACATTTCTCCGGCTGTATTGAATATTTTGCAAGCGTATTTTTTATGTGATAAGTGTAGTAGTTGACTTGCAGGTCCCGACAGTCCAACTTTTTGAAATTGATTCGAATATTTAATAAATTTTCAATAAATAATTTTACACAAAATATTCGAAGCAATTTCAAAAAGTGGGAAGATAGAGACCTGTAAGTTATCTACATTTATTGTGTAAAAAAATCGTTTGTAAAAAAATTCAATGCAGCCGGAGAAATGTGGAAGAGAAAATGTTTTTTCTATTGGATTAATACTGAGGCACTTGAGTTCGGAGACCTGCGGAAAAGCGCCTCCATTCCCCCTTAACTTATATTTTATATTAGAAAAATGAAAAAAAAACATCAACTGTAATCAATGTAGACTTTTTTTTAATATTAGTTGTTTATTATAATTTCCCTTCACTTAAATGCCACCCTTTTGCGACTTTCTGTTACGGCGGTTTCTTTGAAGTCAAGCACGAAACCACTTTTTGTGTAGTTTGCTCTCTTTTTTTTTCAATTTCTGTATGAGACTGAGAAAGAACATATTTGGTGTTATGAATCTTATTTTTTTTCTAGATAAGAATATGTGTGGTAAGTACACTGCTCAAAATTATTAGGGGGGCGTATGGCTTAAACCCTTTCGCCCCTTATGATTCCGTTTGGAATCATCAGCTTGCGATTTTTTTTCTCACTAAGTTGAGATCGCACTTATTTGTCGTAAAATGAAAGAATCACGTCGTTTGAAAAATTAAATAATGTTTGTTTTAATTAAATGAAAATATGAAAATTAGGGTAAAATAAAATTCACTCCCGAAATTTTTTATGAAATAAATTGACCCTAAATTCTTCACTCTTGTATTCTTTGAAGTTTATATATTGATTTTACCTTTTTTTTTAACAAAAGAAGTTTCGAAAAAATTGTTGTTATAATTTATTCAAAAATTATGATTGCATTCCCCCTCCCTTAAATTTTAGTCAAAAATTAAGATTTTTTCCATATTTTTTACCACTTCATTCGGTATGCATAAGGAATCCATTCCACAAATTTTTAGAATAGAAAAGAGAGTTTTAGAATAAAAAATAAAAAGTTGAAACTGAAAGTGTTAACAAAAGTACGCAAAGTGCTCCCCTAATTGTTTTGAGCAGTGTACTTTAGCAAAGATGTCTTATTTTGATACATACATAATTTATAATAAGTGAACTTGACGACAAGAATATTTTAGTGAATTTAAATGTTGCATTTTTTTTTTTTTCAGTTTGTAGCAATACACTGTTAAGAAAGCGGACTGGTTCTTCAACATTTTGCTGCTGAAAATCACGTAATTTCAAACTTCTATTCAGAAAGATATTATCAAATAAGAACATTGTCAAACAATAATCATCTTTTGTTGATACTGTTCACAGAAAATTGAACAATTATAGGGGAAGGTGGGTAACCTTGGACCTATTTTGACTTTTCAATTTTTAATTTCTTAATTACCAGCAAAAAGTGAATAAAAATATTTTTACTAAATACTTTATGTTGTAATACATAACATATATTTATTTTAACATGTTATTTAAATGATTTCAACTATTACAAAAATAAATACAGAAAATTGTTATTAGGACCAAGGTACACCACGGGCGGTGTACCTTGGTCCAACCGGTAGTGTACCTTGGAACAATTATTAACAGGTAGAGAGACTCGATTTACAGTCCGAAAACCAATATTTATTAGCCACATAAAATTCAAAAATACATTTTACAACCTACTCTTATTTCTAGCCAAGATTGTAGTAATTGGTTATGTTAGGTCAATTGGCTTAGTAAAGGATTTTATTGCCTTAGTTTTTTTAGTGCCCTTTTGGCTTTTTCAGCTGCAATACAATCTTTCTCAGGTTTATCCGTTAAAATGCAGCATAAAATTAAACTGTTATTTCATGCCATAGAAAAACATTTGGCTATCTTTCTGTCCTAAATTTGAAAAAACAACTCAAATATTCCCCCCTATAACTAGGCCTAAACGTAAAAAGGATGTTCTGCTTAGATATTTAGTATAAAAAATATCTTTTTAGATGAGCATGCAATAATTATTTTCTATTTTATATAAATATGGTTAAAATTTTATCACCTTCAATCAATCTAAATAATTAACTACAAAAAAAATTCTTTATCACAACAAATAAAAATTTCTTACAAATTTCCATTCTTCTAGATTTTACAAATCAGGGTTGCATATTAATAGCTTAAAATACTTAATTTTTCAAAGGAAAAAATTTACTTCAATTTTAAAAAAGGGTTTTCAACAATCTGAAGCACATAAGACCTATAGTAGTGTACCTTGGACCAGTCCAAGGTACACCACTTGTATTAGGTTCGAGGTACACCACTTGGATATTAAAAACAAAATAGTTAATCATCAAGTTTAGTTTAGACTTAACTTAATTTCAAACACACTGTTTTATAGCTAAAACTTTGCTTTATATTGCATAACCATCGTTTCTGAATAAACACTACATGTTTGAGTAAAAAAATACACTAAAGAATCTGACAAAAAATTACTTTTGAACTATGAATTTAGTTTTTCGAAACTTCTTTAATAAATTGACCTTTTAAACACACAGATAGAACTTCACTGAGATCCCTGGTAGCAAATACTTTAACTGCATGTGTAGTTGTTTCAATATCTAAGCTAATCGAGCTAGAATCAGCATAGGTTCGAGGTACACATACGTCCGAGGTACACCACTTACCCCTACTATTGTCTTAAAATTGTAGATTTCCTGCCAGCTTTCATTCCTGAAGTTCCTTCGATAGATGATCCGATTGGCTGTTTTTCCATGTAACATTGATTCATCAACAAAGACTCGAAATTTTTTTTTTCATTCAATAGTTACGTTGCCACTCAATACCTGTAGAATTTCATATCTACTTTTTTCACTGCATTATGCAATATAATTATACATTGAAATACTTTTTATACTACAAAACCTCATCACTACTCATAAGAAAATTTGAAAATATCCTTACTATAGGCTGTGGGCAGCCTATAGTTTTTAAGATCTCGGTATCGGAAGGTCCCGCGATCGAGTCCCGGTACCACTGAAGACCCACCAAGTATAGGCGGAGTACGAGCTCGTTAAATATGTGGGTCCGAAGTCCTGTGGGCGTTCATTGCGCAGTTTCCCACGGGTACAGGTCCCTGGAGACTATTTCCCTCCCCTTCAGGGACATGTCTAACTTGCAAGGTGGCGATTGATGGCAGCATCTGCCACGTTTTTGTGTGTTGTGTTTGTCTTACTTGACATAGGTTCATAAGCTTGTCTCTGACCAAGCACAGAAGCCAGAAAATATATGTCTACCAACCAATCAACCAATCCTAACAATAACTCATTTGTTATCACACTGACATCCATAAATTGGAGACACAGACATAAGACTTTTGAGTCTGAGGCCAAGTCTATAGCCTTCAACTTGAAGAGACAACAGTTTACCGAAAACGTTCGTGTGGAAATAAATGTCGACCAATTCTATTGTCAGCTGAGTCGCACGACAGCTGCAATTCAACCCATTGAAACAAATAAGGCCTTATTCAAGCCCTATTAGGCAAAGTAATTCGCTTTTTAAACTTTACTTGGTTTGTTTCTTCCGTTTTTATAAACTGACCGTGACCTTATTGTTTTGTTTTTACGAAGGAGCTAAAAAACTATAAAGAGGATGATGTAGCAAGGTCTTCTTTAATGGGCTGGGAGGGTGGCTGTACCCTCTTAACAGCCAAGTTGAAAATTTGAAGTCCTTTATAATAACTATAACTTGTTTGAATATATACACATTAAACAAGTTAATTAATTACGTATTAAGTTTGTTTTTACCATTACATCCTTTTTGTACCACACATCGAGTTGTAAATCTCATGCATATAAAGAATGTAATAATCCATAGAAATGGGAAGGGAATGGATTAATCATAGGATAGGGGAGAGTGTTGTACCTTGGGACAATTTTTACATTTTAATTTTTTTCTTCGATAGTTATTGTCAAAATAAAAATTTAAAAGCAGCATTTCAACACACCGATATATTCCTCTATAATATATTTTTTTAAATTCTGGCAGCTTGAAATTAAAAAATTGCCACTCATTTAAAGTAGAGAGGATAAACTGTCCCAAGGTACAACATCATATTGTACCTTGGGACATACTTTATAATTCAGTCAATAGTCATACACTTGAACTTAATTTGTGTCAGGAAACAAACTTTATTTCAAAATACATCAGAATATGTGCTCTTTAGAACATTTCATCACAAGGAAGGAAATAGATTTATCAGGTGTTGCCAGAATTATATTTTCAAACTTAAATCATTATAAAATATATCCCAAACGAAGCTGAGCTGTATTTTACATGTTTTGTGGAACTTCTCTTAAAATAAATAATAAAGATATTAATATTTATCCAAATTATTAACAATTTAATCAAATTATAAATACTGTCCCAAGGTACAACACACTACATGGTTTAAATAAAAGCAAGATAGTGGCCAATCTAAATGCATTATCATTATTTTCTCATAGCCAAAATATTTTAAAATCTTCTCTTTTATGAAGAAAATAAAATGCAGTTGACTTTTGGTAAAAGTACTAAGGTAAAAAATTATATTAAAATGAGAAAAATATTTACTTTGGGGTAATGAAATATTATTTTTTGTCACCAATTCATCAATTCAATGATGCTAGTGTCAAATTTTATTATGATGATGTCTGTTGGTTAAGGCCACTATTAGAAATAAACAATGTATGAATATTGCCAATAGATTCTTAGAAATTGTCAGTGTCCCAAGGTACAACACTCTCCTCTACTAGTTGTCGAACATATTTTAATGACCGTACACCACCTGGTTTCATGTGGCTGTAGGGCGACGTTAATACAAAACTAAACCTATTTTTATTGTATGTAAAAATACAACATTAACTCTGACAGTAAATTCTTAATGATTTATTGTGAAGTACCTCTAAACCAGAATAAGCTACCACCATAAGTACTGGACACCGAATGAAGACTTTTTCTAGTTTAATTCAACAATTAATTGTTTACGTCAAACAGTTGTATTTAGGAATAATTGTTTTGTAATATGCTATGGCAAAGAAATCAATATTAGAGAAACAAGTATGCCTAAGACTTCGAAACTTAATTTTTTTTTTTGCCGTGTCAAAGTACCGTACGGAAGCCAAAAAATACACTGCCAGCAGGGCGATAATAAAATAATTTCTGGCGAAGCGAGCCCTTACTTTAATATGTATTTAAATATAAATATATAAGTTGGCGACCTGGGGATAAGTGTATGGACTAGTTTAAGAAGGGATTAGTTTATGAATTAATGAACGTTAGCATTGTTACTGAGTTTCGTAACAATGCTAGCAGAAATGGAGCAATATTTGTTAAAATATTTTTTTAACAAATAACTTCACTAAAAACTATAATTAACTTTTTTATTGCTTCTTAACTCGGTGGTTACTGTGCCTGTGTGCAAGTGCAAAATTTATTTAAAAAATTGGCAACTGGATTTCATGCAAGAATTAAAGTGATCCTTAGGGTCAAAGGTGCGCCACTTGATGATGATTATTATTTGTAAATTACTTAGAAATTTCTGATGATTCTACATGCTTTTAATACTTTTGCTACCAGCTTTTAATACTTTTATAACCACTGCATTCTTTATCTCTTTTATTAACAGTAAACTTCTCCGAAGCTTCCTTGCTAAAATGAAACAATATATTCCGTTACACTATTTTCCTCTCTCTTAAATTTTTAAGCGCCGAAACTCACACTCGGCTGTTAGTTCCGTTTGGCCTCCAAAAATATATCTCCCTTTAGACGAAAGAAATAAAGATTTCAAGAGAAAAAAAACAAGCACAACGACACTGAGTGTCGTAAAAAAGAACGGAACAAAACAGCCAGATCTTAATAGCGTTCGTAGCCGGAGTGTCGTAAAAATCGAGCAATTCTTTTGTTCCAGATGCAGGAGGCTAAACATTCGGAAGTTTAGAATTTATATAGTAGAACATTTTCGGAGAAGGAGAACCGGAAAAGAAATGGTGTGAGGGTCTAATAAGGGAAACGTCAAATTGAATGACCGCTAAAAGTCATTAGTAAATTTGACTCAGTCTTTTTTTTACTGTGGATGGAGACAAGTCACACTGGAGCTATTGGCGACGGAGCATAATTTTTGAACAACGGTCCAAGTTATAAGGGTTACATCTGAGATGGCACCCAAAGCAACCTTATGCACCGAAAGTAACAGGAAAGGAAAAAGTGTGAGGATCTAACAAGGTGTACGTCGAATTGTACACTCTTAAAACAAACGAGCGAATTTAACTCAATCTGAGTAATTTTCACTCCTCCAGTCTTGAAAATGCACTTCTCCGAAAGGAGTGGATCCTTTGTGTGTTAAACCGCCAACAGGATCACTCCAAAAGAGTGATTTTAACTCAGTCTGAGTTAATATTCACTACTTTACAGTGTCGAAAATGCACTTCTCCAACTGGAGTGGATTTCACTCTTTTGTTTTAAGAGTGTACGACCACTAAAAACTGGAAAAGAAATGGTTTGAAGGTCTAATAAGGGAAACGTCAAATTAAATGACCGCTGAAAGTCATTAGTAAATTTGACTCATTCATTTTACTATGGACGGAGACAAGTCACACTAGATCTATTGGCGACATAGTTTTTGAACAATGGTCAAGTTATGAGGCTTAAATCTGAGCTAGCACCCAAAGCAACCTCATGCTCTAAAAAACTCCATCGAAAGTAACAGGATAGGAAAAAGTGTAAGGATCTTACAAGGAGAGTGTCAAATTGTATAACCACTAAAAAACTGGAAAAGAAATAGTTACAGGGTTTAATAATTAGAACGTCAAATTGAATTACCACTAAAAAACGGGAGAAGAAATGGTTTGAGAGTCTAATAAGGGAAACGTCAAATTGAATGACCGCTAAAAGTCATTAGTAAATTTGACTCATTCTTTTTCTTTACTATGGATGGAGACAAGTCACATTAGAGCTATTGGCGACAGACTATAATTTTTGAACAACGGTCCAAGTTATGAGGCTTAAATCTGAGCTTACACTCTTAAAACGAACGAGCGATTTTAACTCAGTCTGATTGATTTTCACTCCTCCAGTCTGGAAAATGCACTTCTCCTTTTGGAGTGGATCCTTTGTGTGTTAAACCTTCGACAGGATCACTTCAAACGAGTGATTTTAACTCAGTCTGAGGTAATATTCACTCCTTTAAAGTGTCGAAAATGCACTTCTCCAACTGGAGTGAAATTCACTCTTTTGCTTTTAGAGTGTGCATCCAAAGCAACCGTAAGCACTAAAACTCCAACGAAAGTAACAGGAAGGGATATAGTGTGAGGGTCTAACAAGGAGAACCACTAAATGCAAAAGAAATAGTTAGAGGGTTTAATAAGGATAACGTCAAATTGGATGACCGCTAAAAGTCATTAGTAAATTTGACTCATTCTTTATTTTTTATGGGTTTGTTTGGGGCGAGTCGCACAAGCAGGTTTCACAATTTTTAAACAGTGGTAAAGTGATCAGGATGAAAGTTGAGCTGGTGAAAAAAGTTATACCTTATGCATCAAAACTCAAAAAAAAAGGCGTGAGTGTCCAATAAAGGAAACGGACTGTTAGCGTAGTGGGCTGCGATTTTAACCACTAGGCCACCATCCTTTTATTAATTATTCTTACTTCTTAAGGGTATATTTAATTTTTTTAACGCGATATTTCTCCTTTTAGTTTTAACTATTAGATATATTTATTTCATCAAATCTAAAAACACCTAAACTACTTAATAACCAAGCACTAGAAGTACCAATTTTCTTAATGTACAAACACTCTCAGAAATAACACTTTCATTTTTGACGATTCATTAATCCTCAAGCCTCATTTCGTTAATTTTGAGGACTATTTCGTCAAACTATCACGTGACTTTTGAGTAAACGCGAATCCTCACTTTAGCGATCTTGATTTGACGATTCTGTATCTTGATTTTGAGGAAACTGAATCTCATTACTGTACTCAAATGCTCAAAAATGACGAAATATTTCTTTAGATTAGACGATATTCGAATCCTCATAAAATGACGAATCACTTTGAGGAAAAATCCTCACATTGAGGAAAGAAAAACTCGGAGCATTTGCCAGTAAACGGTTCGTCAAAATTAAAGAAAAATTTCGTCGTTTTTGAGTATTCATTTCTGAGAGTGCAACAATCTTTGAGCTAACACTAAAATACCCATTATCGTTTCTTTTAGGAAGACAACACCTGAAATCCATCGAAAAGATTTCTTATTGCCAAAAGCAGGTGTGACACTATTTACGGACAGTTCTGGGTTCTTATGTTTTATGACTCAGTTATATGACTTAAAAGTAATGCGTTTCAAATTAAATCGTTTAATAGCTGCTATAAATGCGGAGGTCGAAACATATGATTTTGCTTATTTGATGGTGTATAAGCACTTATATGCAGTAAATATTTAATGGTTTGGAAATATTTTTAACTCACTTTGTTTGAGCATCATTTTTACATACAAAGTAATGCATTAAAAAAAATAATAGAGTTTCGTGATATGGTGGCTCGAGAATTGCATTGAAGAAAACCTTGTATTAAAAATGACTACCTCTATATTTTTTTTAATTATGGTTGCCTTTTAAATAATTGTACGGTTAAAACTGCTAAAATATTGGAAATCAACTGAAAATTCGTTGATAATAGAAATTTTGTTAGAAGATCCATGAAGAAAATAAATTTATGTAATAATGGATTAATAGAGTCAAGCCCAAAATCCATCAATAATCTCCTGAGACCAATACAAAATGCTACACATAGATATTCGTCGAATAAATTTTATTTTCAATAAAAAGTATTGAAGATGAGGGTAATTTTTCGATTTCAAAACGAATACATATGCTCAATATGGGTCTTCCCATTCCTCTTAATTGCTCCAATGTTCTTAGTTAAAGTCATTCTCGTTGATTCCTATTGAAGAATGTTTGTGCAAGCTTTTATGAATTTAATCAAAATGCATTCATTTAAATTGCACTTTAATTTCAATTATCAATAAAATTTACTCAATTCAATGATAAAAGCTGTTTTTTTTTTTTAAAGTTTAATCGAACTGTCATATGAGAGATAATCTGGATGATACCAATACTAAAGTTTGTACAAAGAAGTAAGCTTTTGTGGAAGCAATCTGGAAATAGGTTCAAGTCACACAAGACCCTAGGTACAAAACTAAGTAAGAAATTTCTATAGAAAGCAAACCAAATAACTGGCTATGGCGTCAAATACCAATGAAATACATTGATCATAAAAGTAAATTATACGATTAAAAAGACAGTCTCAGCAATCTGAAGGGTACGCAATTTATTTGAAATATAATCTGGTTTACAATCTATTAAAATTTTAACTGAGACGTTAATTTCTTTAAATTGTTTTGATTTTTATTTCTATAGCACATGATTGAAAATGAATAGTCCAAATTTTAAAATTTAAAAATTAGAAACATTATAAAATTTATAAATCTTTAGAAAGTATGTGTGATGCTGGAATACCCGACAGTTTACACATTTGTACATCTTAGAGGGATAAAAAAAAAGTCCCTCAGAAGCCCTACATTCTTCAGGCGATAAAAACCGAAAAATCAGATTTCTCTTGTATGATACTTCAATCCTAACTAACGCTATAGCACTAACCGCCTTCCCCCCATAACATATCACTACGGCGCATTTTTATTACCAATGCTTCACCCTCATATCTCAAAGTGTGGCAATAGAAGAGCACAGCAGGGCGACTCCAACCTATGACTTACTCTCAAAAAAAAAGCAACGAAAAAATAGACCACCTGTGAAAAACTTCGCAAGTCGCCAAAAGTTCATTCACTTACATCACAATCTACCTTTTTCCTTAAAAAAAAATAGAAAAAATTATCTTCGAAATTATTATAATGACGTATACAAAGGCCCACCTATGAATCTGATTAAGAAGCCTAACTTCGCAACCGGTCCGGAGAGCTCTTTAGCCTAAATCCAGTTCTTTATTTTTGTTATAATTATTTTCCTTTTTGTTTTTTTTTCTGGTATTTTGTTTTTTCAGGTTGGCATCGTCGACTGTGGCCAATTGGAGAGCGTGATTTCCGAGTTTTTGACTCCGCCTTTCGCTCTGCATGGTTGGTCATGTGAGCGCGACGATCGAATCAACGCTTTGTTTTATTGTTGCCATTTTTTGTTAATGGAGGTCTGGAATTAGCGTGAGAGAGACACTCTGACGCCACCTCTTTAGAATGTCATTTTGACGCGAAAATTTGCGGATTTTAAAAGCATTTTTTTTTACTAGAACATGGACACATTATACTTCTATGCTTGAAGTGATAGACAAAACATACAGGATTTGGCATTAAAAACATGTAATGATGTGCTCAACTTAACATAACATTAACCGTCAAAACCTACCACTATAACCATACTTAAAATTAAACCCTTCTTATGAGCCACTTTCATTAACAGTTTCCTTTGGTTTTTTTACCTACTAATACGTTCATTTATTAGCAAATCAATTAATTTCATTAAAATGTCTTTCGATGGCTAAGGTGTCAACCTCTTTACATGACCGCTGTTGTAAATTAAGGAGAGTTATGTGGCTGTGGTAATGCTCGCTGCATAGTTTTTAACTAACAAATGAAAGCAATCAATTGAACTCCCATTTTACAATAGAGTCCCACTTCTCCGAAAGGTATGGGACCAAAATTGAGCAGCAAAAAAAAAAACCCTCATATTTTGATAAATAAATCCAACTTTTTAAATACATATTTGTTATTTGTGCATTTATTAATGCGCATGCATTTCATAGTTTAGCAAAAAAAAAAATCCAGGGCCTTTCGGTCAAACCGAATTTCGGATAACCGGGATTCGGATAAAAGGGACTCTACTGTATTGAAATGTACATAAAACAGTGACACTTATTCCATTAAACCATTAACCACGACATTATGAATGTCATTATCTCCATCATTTCTGAAAAAAAACGTTCACATTAACTTTTTTTTTTGTTGACTTAATTTGTCCTGCATAACTTGTTCAGAATTCTTTTTGCTTGATACGTTTTCATTTAGATTAAACAGAAAGCCCAATTTCCTCTAACTTACCTGGAATGAAACCAGACCAAACCTTACATGAAACAGTAAGTTTAATAATAGTACGTTTTATTTTTAACCATTTGCGACCTGGTGTCCCCATTTGGGGACATTTTTTTAAACCTCCGCACAAACAATTAACACGTTAGTTAGTTCCAAGTGTATTTTTAGATTTTAAAGCGTGTCCCTAAGTATCTATAAACATAATTTTTTTAAAAAAAATCTTTGCAAAACATAATTTTTAGCATATATTTGTATGAAAAGTATGTTTAGATTATATAAAAATATATGTGCAGGATTTTGCTCGGGTCTGAAGAGGTTAAGATTCACAATACAGGCATTCAATATAAAAAGAATTGTTGAAAGAATCACAAAAGCGGCTGAAACAACAATATGGAAACACGAACTCTAATAAGATTATGATGATTGCATAAAATTAAAAAAAAATTTGATTGAATTTTTAAAATTTTCATTAAGTTGTACGACATGAAAAGAAAAATAAATACATAAAATAATTTATTGTGGAGAGTAATTTAAATTTAATAAAAGTATTCAAACTTATAAGTAATTAGTGTTTATTGAAATGTCTATATTTTTTGAAAATCAAAATGTCATATCGCAAAAGATTAAGAACTGTAAAAAAATTCTAGTAGGGCACGTGAAAAAAAGTGTTTAAAAAATAAGAATATATCCCTTGATAGATTATTTTACCCCTGTAAAACTCTTTTGCTGCTTTGGTTATTTCCCAGTAGGGAAGAAAAAAATCTTGTTAGCATGATTGGGGGGTTTCTTGGCACATAGATTACGTTTGCAGTAAAATCGTTTTACAGGGAGCATTTTTTTTCTTTTTAAATCTCACCCTATAAAACTATTTTGCTGCACATGCAAGGAAGAAAAGTAAATTGCTAGTAAATTTAGAGTTCTTTTCTTTTACTTGATTAAAATTTGAGTAAAATCGTTTTACAATGTGCCAAAACTTTTACATCTATCAAATATATTTATTGACGTAAATTTCGAGTTCAAACTCTAAGCTTTAGATTGAGTTCAAACCTACACCCTTAAAACAAAAGAGTGAAATCCACTCCAGTTGGAGAAGTGCATTTTTGACACTTGAAAGGATTGAATATTAACTCAGACTGAGTTAAAATCACTCGTTTAGAGTGATCCTGTCCGAGGCTTAACACACAAAGAATCCGCTTCTTCCGGGTAAGTGCATTTTCCAGACTGGAGGAGTGAAATTAACTCAGACTGAGTTAAAATCTCTCGTTCGTTTTAAGAGTGTACACTCTCAGAAATAACACTTTCATTTTTGACGATTCATGAATCCTCAAGCCTCATTTCGTTAATTTTGAGGACTGTTTCGTCAAACTATCACGTGACCTTTGAGTAAACGCGATTCCTCATTTTTACGATCGTGATTTGACGATTCTGTATCTTGATTTTGAGGAAACTGAATCTCATTGTTGTACTCACATGCTCAAAAATGACGAAATATTTCTTTAAATTAGACGACATTCAAATCCTCATAAAAATGACGATTCAAATTTCCCCACTTTGAGGAAACGAAAACTCGGAAATATGCCAGTAATGGAATCGTCAAAATTTAGGAAAATTTCGTCGTTTTTGAGCATTCATTTTTGAGAGTGTAAACCCAAGATATTGGGGTTCTAGTCCAAGCTGTGTCGGCAAATTATAAGGGTGGCAAAAATCGTGGGCAAGCAAGTCTCCTGATTTTAAGACATGTAAAAGATCCCTTGAGTGCCCATTTGATCTTTGAAATTAAGTCTCGACACATTATAGCATCCACAGAGAGCTCAGATTTATGGTAATCTGTGTCAAATTCTAGATGGCGACACAAAAATATGGCTTTCCGTTCTGTAGAATATGAAGAGTCAGCAATAGACTTGGTCTCCCAAAAAGCAGCTCCTTTACATATAAGCAATGCCCTTTTCATTAGAGTCAACCCTCTTAAATGAAATAAAATAATCGATTAGTTCAAAATTAATTTTATTAAGTCAAAACTCGTCACACTATAACATCCAAAGAGAGCTCAGATTTATTGTAGGTACTCTGAGTCAAAATTGGTTGCGAGAACCTGTGTAGTTGGCGACACAAAAATTTGGCTTTCCGTTCTGTAGAATATGCCGAGTCAGCAAAAAAGTTAATCTGCTCTTTATATAAAAGAAATGCCTTTTTTCATAGAAGTCAATCCACTTAAATCAATAAAATAATCGATTAGTTCAAAATTAAGTTTTATTAAGTCGAAAAAGCATCAACCTACTAATGTCCCGGTGCGTTCTCTTAAGTGACGTAACTTAACCCTCTAATTCATGAATTTTTATTTTATCCCAAAAAAATCTATATGTATCTTTAATACTCGCACATTATGGGAAAAATACCAAAAAAAAAATTAACTGCATTAGAATTTAAATAATTTCAATTTTTAAATTTTTTTCCATATGACAAAAACCAACTTCGAAATTCCAATTTTGATAATAATGACAAGAAAACTACTAAAAATATTTCTAAATAACCCTTTTTAACTATGATTAATTTGTCAAAACGATTTATTAGCATTTAGTACTAATATTATTATTCTTTGAATACTGCCAAAAACGTAATTTCACAAAAGTTAATAACCTCACTCTTTAATACACTTTTACTACCGTCATCTATGAGGATTATTAGTGACTAAAACTTTAAAATGAAATGTAATCGATGAAAAAACACAGATTTTCCTCGGAGGAGCTCTAATTTAAGGGGTCATAGGAGTCTTAAAAATGTGCAAAGAAGTTACTACAAAGCATAGTTTGATCTTTCATGTCATTTTTGGACTACTCAATGTATAAGTATAATTTTTTATATGTAATTCTTCAAGATTTATTTATCATAAAAGAAGTTTTAAAATTTATGAAACTTTAGCCCAAACTAAAATAAATGATATTAAACATGAAGCTATTTGAACACATTGTGATTAGACTTGCGCGGCAAATTGTGAGGTCAAAATTGAAAAAATGCTTAAGAAAATGACTTTATATTGTACAAATATGTACTAACAAAGACTTATACCTAAATTTTCAGCTCAATTTTAATTAGAAATTTTTTTTTAATTAAAACCAAAATTTTTAAAAAATTATTAATTTTTTTAGAAAAAAATTCTTAAAATAATAACTTCTAATTAAAATTGAGCTGAGAATTAAGGTATAAGTCTTTGTTTGTACATATTTGTACAATATGAAGTCATTTTCTTGGTCATTTTTTCAATTTTGACCTCAAAATTTGCCGCGCAAGCCTAATCCCAATGTGTTCAAATAGCTTTACGTTTAACATCATTTATTTTAGTTTTGGCTAAAGTTTCATAAATTTTAAAAT
Organism: Hylyphantes graminicola; assembly: GCA_023701765.1. Classification (NCBI taxonomy): domain Eukaryota; kingdom Metazoa; phylum Arthropoda; class Arachnida; order Araneae; family Linyphiidae; genus Hylyphantes; species Hylyphantes graminicola. Next base: position 67,413,803 of record CM043119.1, read on the forward strand.
TTGTTTTATTTAAATAAATCTTGTAGAATTACATATAAAAATATCATACTTATATATTGAGTAGTTAAAAATTTATATGAAAGATCAAACTATGCTTTTTAGTACCTTTGCACAGTTTTAAGACTCCCTTTGCACAGTTTTAAGACTATGACTCCTTAATAGAATAAAGTGGATTATGTTACTTGTTACCAAACGGTAACAGTATGCATTCGAGAGTTAAACTATATATCCCCATCTCTCCCATAAAAGAAGATGGGGAAGAGAAAAAAATCACCCGCTAGAGGGAGCTACCGTTCAATGCCACCGAAAGCAAACCCAAACGAGAACAAAAATCTCGTCTGCTACCACCGACCACCCTCCTTCTAATTCCTCCCCCCCCCCCCTTTCCGCTCTCCTGTGATTGGAAGAGACGGGAGCGCGACGCAAACGATATTTCCGAAGAGCTTTGTTTACTTTTATCGTTTGGGGCCGGCCGCTTCGTGTTGACTGGGTGTGACTAAAAAATGTCGAGAAGGTGGCGCTGTGACTACCCCCTCCCCCCCTCCCCTCCTGAAGTGTGAGTGAATAACAAGTTGAGTTGTCGAATTTAAGAGAGAGAATAGAGCAGACGATTCTCTTGGATTTCTTCTCTCTTCATCTTCTCAAATCGTCTGACTTTTTTTTATAAGTGGTGTCTTTTACGGAATTTGACCTTTATTATCGTCTGATTTTTGCACTTTTGGTATTTTTGTTGGTGTTGCATTGATTTAGTTAATGTAGAAATGTAAAAATTTCAATTTTTGAGTTTTTGTTTCGGTTTGTAAAGGAGTAATATAAGTCGAAGTTAAAGTCGAAATGTTATGTTTATGAAATGGAGGAGGAGAAAGCATAGATTTGAATGAATTTATTTGATAGACAATTATTTCAATTAAAGTTTCATACAGTTACTGCTCTGAAAGTTTTTAACGGAAAATAAAAAAATAAATTACCAAGTCATTTGAAGAAAAGTAAAAATGGTTGCAATCGCAACTTATCCAAACCCTCAATTAATTCACTGAAACTCTACAAAAGAAAAAGAACTCCATACAACATTCTAAATTCAGTTGTGCCAAAAAAACAACTCATCAGACACTACCACCCGACTCAATGCAACCACGTCCACGCCGCATCTCCTCCGCAAGCCTCCCGCCTTGCCACTAAGCCTAACCGCCGTCTATGGTCGTCCCGGCGACGGTCGCCCTCTCGATGGATGCCGCCGCGGGGCCCAGGTCCAGCGGCTTCCAGTTGCTCGGTCGCCGTCCCTTCCTCCCGACCATGTCGAGCAGGGCTAAGGACTTCTCGATCGACGCGCTCATGTCGTCGGCCGTCCCCGAAGAGAGCGACGGGGAGTGCGGGAGGGAATCGCCGATGGTCCCGAGGGATCTATCGCCAGTAGGTGAGTGACAAAAATATTTTAAGCTGTTAATTTATCTCTTAGTGTTAACTTTATTTGGAAGATTTAAATATAATTTTCGGTGAACCCATATAATGGTTATATTCGCTCATTTTCGGCATTAATTAATATTTACCCATTAACGATGATTGTTAACGGACTGTTGTTGATGATATATTGCATTATCCTTTCCACGTGACACTTATTTCCAATTAGTATAAAGTTACTTTATTCAAATGCTAATTTTAAATCATTAACGTCGGATGACAAGATTTGCCACAGGAAAATTATATTTCTGCTCAAGTTCACATAAACAAAGAAAATCTAAGAGAATTGAAGCCCATATTCTTGAACGATTTATTTCGAACAAATCAAAATACACGAAAAGCTAATGGGTAAAACTTAACGTTTTCCTTTGGAAATGAAAATGTTTATGGTGTTCGTAAAGTCGCCATTGATGGGTAAATTAAAATTCATTCAATAATTAGTAATAACATTTTCCCTTGGAAATGAAAATGTTTATGGTATTCGTAAAGTCGTCATCAATGGGTAAATAAATATTAATTCAATAATTAGTAATATATAACTATATAAAGTATTACTGGTGAATTGCTTGGGTGCTAATGGTGCTTTCGATGATGGTTCGATAACTATCATCGAAATTTTTTTTGCAACTAAAAAGTACTAAACACTTTAAATTCTAAGAGAAATACTCTTTTGTATAATTTTTTTTGGATTATTCCAATGATATTCTCTTAACAAAAACTCCTTAGATTACAAGTAGTTTAAAAATGCCTCTCTTGGAAGGCTATAATACAAGTTCTAAGGCAGTGGTCGGCAACCTTTATCTTTAAAAAAAATTTTAATGTTAAATCCAAAATGCTAGTTTGAGAAACTTTGGTGACATGTTGTTGGCTGCATCAATTTATCTATTTCTTTGAGGTAGGAGGTTGAGTGAGCTTTAAAATACTCATAAAAACATCTTGATTACTGTTGAACCATCACCAAATTGTTCTAACAAACAAAAATCCTTAAGTTCACCTTTATTTCTTTTAATTAAATGTATCGATTGCGTTACAAATAATTCGAGATTAAGATCCTCAATTGATTGTCACAAATTTGAAGGAAAAAATAAATTCAAAAATTTATATCTTTCGAATTAACACATCATACGAGCGATGCTAAAAAGCTATCGACAAATTTAATAAATTTTTAGAGAGACTTAAAAGTAATAGTTTTTTATTAAAATCTTTGAAGAAATCGTTTGACATGCAGCCTGGTTTCCTGGATGCAGCCTACACTGTTAAAATTTTATTGCTAGGTTTCAAGGTGGAAAAAAGTTTCCTGCAGTGGGATTGGATTGAAATATTTCACCATATTTTGGTATTCGGTTGAACCATTTTTCACGTTTTTGAACTTAAAACCTATCAAATGGTATTATTGAAATATTAAAACTATGGTGAAACATTCACCACCCAGCAGCTCTATCTATTTAGGAATCACTTTTTGGAGATCTATAAAGTTGAATTTGTAATGTAAAAGTTTTTAGCACTCTTAAAAATAATAAAATATATCTTTTGTTAGTGATGCGAAACATTAATGTAATTTAGTAACAATAAATTTCTTGAAATGCACCAGTAAAAATTCACAATTTAAGTAAATCAATATAAATTTTAATTATCATTAATGGTTTTTACAATTTAAAAGCTCCAATATTTTGGAAATTATTAAAATTGACTTCCAGTGACATAATTTAGCATTAATTTTGAATTCGGGAGGAGAGATTCACTCAAAGTTTTCATTTTCCCAATATAGCATTAACCCTCTAATGCATGATTTTTTTCATCCCGGAAAAATATATATGTATCGTTAATACTCATACATTACAGGAAAATTACTGAAAAAAAATTAACTGCATTAGAATTTAAATAATTTAATTTTTTTTTAAAAAATTTCCATATGACAAAACAACTACAAAATTCCAATTTTGATAATAATGACTACAAAACTACTAAATATATTTCAAAATAACCCTTTTTAACCATAATTAATTTTTCAAAACAATTTATTTCGATTTAGTACTTATATTATTATACTTTGAATGCTACCAAAGACTTAATTTCACAACAGTTAATAACTTCACTCTTTAATTTTGAAGACTCTTTTACTACCGTCATCTATCAGGATTTTAGTAACTGAAATTTCAAAGTGGAGTGTAATAGATGAATACACATAAAGCACAAATTTGTCGAGAGGGAATTCTACTTTAATAGAATAAAGTGGATTATGTTAATCTTCTATGCATTGGTTAATACATATTTTCTCATCACGCTTGCCAGTATAAAGCCTCATTCAATGAACATGCAAAATCTCTTTCAACTTATGAAAACAAACCTTATGATAATTTAAATTTTTTGAAAATTCTAGTTATAATTATATCAAAAATAGTTTCAGACATAAATTTAATTAGTTTAAAAACTACAAGCATTTTTACAATTGTGTTTGAAAAATACATTCGTTTATAATTTAATAAAAATTCTCTTAATGTTATACATTTAATTAGTAAAAAAATATTTTAATGAAGTTTTTTTTTCATTATAATACGCTAATACCCTTTTATACACTAAACGCTCATGATTTAGGGTTGTTTTCTTTGAAGAATATGTAAATAAATCTGCGTTCGGGGATGTATTTAAGAAAACAAATTTTAAATATTTTTTTAAAAATCAAACTTTCAAGTTTGTTTCTACGATTCCTCAATCGCATGCATTGTTGAAAACAGATTGTAAACGTAAGCCCACTTAAAAAAAGTTTTTAATACGTAGATGAGTGTTTTAATTAAACTCATCTTATAACAAAAAAGCACCCTCTATTTAACAATCGAATGACACGTGTATTTAAAGAACCCTACTCCTAATCCAAATCCTCCCCTTACACAAATTGATCGTTAAAAAACTGGGGATAAAATCCCCCCAAAATGACTGTTATATTCAGCTTGTATGTCCCCAAATGGGGCAAGTCCGTGACCCCAGTACATAAAAATAACGAAAGATCTCAATGCTATGATGTGAAATAAGTATTAATAATAAAAATACAAGCTCATTTGGTAATGGACAAATGCTGTTTAAAAGCATTTAATGTATTATGGTTATCTTAAATTGGCTGATGAAAAATTAAATTTAATAATTTTAAAATTATTTTGTGCAATTTCCTCTCAAGCAATGAAAGTCGTGCAAGTACATTTTCACAATGTTTAAGTATTTGCATTTGTAGCAATTTTAGGGTATCAATGCAAAATTATTTCAAATAAATTAGATCTTTTGTAAGTATGTAGTTCATATATTATCCCATCGAACTGAAATTGTCAATTTCTCAATCAATAGTCAATTTCAAATAATTTTCATTAGCCTTAACTGCTTTTTAGTTGTCAGTGTCGACGTTAAGAATGTTGTAAGATTCACTAAAGAAGTTTGAAAAAACACAAATATTTTATTTTATTAATTAGTTTATGTTTGAGTTTGAGACTACTTACAAAAATTTTAATAACCATTTTTGAAACCTTTCAAGACTTAAGGTAGACGAATACCCAAAATTTCCCAAAATTCTAAAATTTTTACTATTGCTTTAATCTTTTCCAAATTTGGCATAGTGATTTCAAATATAATGAATAACACTATTTAGGCTTTTGTTTTTATTTAAATATAATTTATTTATTTTAAACGGTGTTTTTCTACTAAAAAAAAAGGTTTGCTCCAACAAGTCTACCACATTGAATTTTCATCCTATGAACATTTATTATGTGTTAAATTCTTCGTTTTGAACTGATGTATGCAATGACCCTCTAGAGTTACATACAAATTACAAGAAAAAACGTTATTAAGAAAAAATTTATAAATTAACCACAAAAAAAAGGATTTTTTTCGATTAACTTACACTTGGACATTTTTTTTTAAAAAAAACTTGTATACTGACACCAGATGTTAGAGGTTCATGGCACAGATATATATAGAAATAGCATCTGTGAAAAATTTCAGGTAAATTAATGTAAAACTTTTTAAGCTAGAAGTGTTGGCGTAAACCCCTTTTTATGGTTGAAAAACATCGTTTAAAATAAATCAATTATATTTAAATAAAAAAAATTGCCCAAAAAGCATTGTTCATAATATTTGAAATCACAATGCCAAATTTGGAAAAGATTAAAGTAATAGTAAAAATTTTAGAATTTTGGGTATTCGCCTACCTTAACTGCTTTCAAGCCTTTTGACGAATCTCTAAGAAATTAACTATGGATAAACGTGAAACTTGTTTTCATTTCATGGGAATTAAAATTTCCATTGAAAAATGCAAATTATTATTTAATTATTTTTAGGTAATTTAATAACTTTCCATGACATAAAAACATTTTCAATGCATTAATTTTTTTGTTATTTAATGAATTTTTAAACAAATATACAAAATTCGCTTAAGTTAAGTATATTGTCGAAAACACTGCAGACTCCAAATGTCATTTGGATATTTTTCAAGCTATGTTTATTAAGCTAATGTTTAACGCAATGAGGTTCTATCAGTAAATTTTAAATAAACACAAACAGAAGTCCCTAGACCACACAGTGTAATTAACTGCGTAAAAATACCGTTAGTTTAGGATGTTAAGTTACACAGTTTTTGGGGTAGTTTGACAAGCTCAAATCATATGAGGAACCTCAAAAAAATGCTGCGTAACCCGATGTTTCACCCGATTAAACGTGACACAATACTTCATGAAATTTTCTAAAAGTTTATTCATTATTTTTGGCTAGTTTTGAATTATCGTCGCACTAGAGCTACATGACGGCTATTTAAGACGGGCGTCATATTTTAGAACCACAGTCAAGTGACTAGCGGACACCTGAATAGGCACCCAACACAAACGTTAAGAGCGACATCATATACTCAGCGTTAGGACTTTGATGAATATTTAAAGTGCACTCCCTTACACTGGGTATTAGGGTATTATTCGTCGGACATTTTTGGCTGCACTGGCCGTTTATAGATCGCAGGTATTTTGGCTATGCCCGGACCCGAACCTGAGACCTTTCGCATGCTAGGCGAGTGCCTAACCGACTGGGCTCCCCAGCCCTCTCCAATGCAGAGGAAAAGCCCAGTGTTAAAAAAAATGCTTTTAATGTAAAAAATATTTTTCCAATCGTCTTGATATTTTGTGACATTATTAATAAAGGTTGTGTAGCATAGTATTTTAAGCCAATAAATTTTTGTTTGATTTTTTCACCGATTTTGGGGTTCTGAGAGTATACTACTTAAGAAATGAGGAGGAACCTGTGATGTCATATTATCTTAAACGTTACACAGTATTTTGTGGACAATTGCTACCACCAGTTGGTAGAGTAACGCTACACCAACCATTTTACAGTGTAAGTCTACCCTTAAAACAACCGATTTTCTTACATCAACCGTAATATATATACACAAAAAACAACTCCTTCGAGCACACAATAATTCCCAGTCACGCTTTCATGAAAACCTCACACCATCCGTTTTGCTAAGTGACTCGCCATCGTTTAGAGAGCGTAAAACTCCCGCGAATGACACATTACGCGCCTAAAAATGTGCGTGGGGGAAAAGACTGCTTTACTTGACTTTGGAGAAAGTTTTCGGGAGTTTGAGCAGGCAGTGATATATGGACGGCTTGGTTGAAGTCAAACTTTGGGATTTAAAAATAACTGTAGGGTTGATGTACATCTAAACAGACGAAAAAGTAGAGTTATTAATGAACAAAGTTGGTATGATTAGATATTTAATTTATTTTGATATTATTTTTAATCAAGGATTTGCAAATATACATTTAAACTTCAGTTGTCAGTGTTTCAAAAGAATATAATTAAATCATTCACTCGTATTCATAAAAGTGTCTGATTACTAGTTTAATTCAATGCTAATTAAATATTTATGAGATTTAGAATAAACATTATACTTATAAACTAATCTGAAATCATTAAAAAAATTAAAAAAAAAAAAACTTATAAAACAAATCCATTTTGAGGCTGCTGTATTGTGCGGAGGCCACAATATTTATAAATTCTTTAATTTAGTTAAAGTTTTATTTTATTTGTCTTAATCCAATGATTTTTCCCGGAATTCATTTTTTTCTTGTAATTTATTATCCTTTATAGCTGTATATAATTTGAAAAACATTTATTTACATAACACTTACATACGCACACAATTTAACTATACAATTTACGAACTTTTTTAATTTTACAAATTTAATTGTGCTAATGCATGCAAGATTTCTACTTATCATTTAAAATTTTGAAACTCATATGGATAATAATTAACACAGTTTGGTGAGAAAAAGAGAAGAGTAATTTTTAGGTGACGTTTCTTTACCTTATAATACTGAATATAACTAACATCGACAAACTTCAACTATAAAAAAAGTTTTAAATTCGGTTTCTTAAAAAAATTTCCTGAGGCGAGAAGACAAAAAGGAAAAACTTCCACTTGTATTTCAAGCAAAAGCAAATATTTTCAAAACAAACCCTTATGACTTTCTTGGTGGGGGGCAAGTTCGCCGAACACTGCGACCTTAGGTCTATTGTATTCAACCCCAGAAATGACACAATCACAAGAGACACACAAAGAAAGAGACGACACAAACACTTAAACAAATGACAACATTTGTTGACGGACACAAACAGCCATGCCATGACCGGGACTCGAACCCGAGCCCACCACCTCCAAGGTTCCAACACGTTAACCATTGCGCCAGTGGGCTGGAAACAAACCCTTTAGCAACAAAATCATTTTCTAAAACAATAACAAATATTTAATTTTAAAATCAAACTTTTTTTAGTGTAACACGTAGTTTTTTTTTTAATTATAAAGTTGCTTAATGAGTGTTCTTTTTCTTTTCTAATTTCTATTTTATACACATTGAGCTTTGATGATACGGTTAAAGACACAACGATCAATCACAATGCTTCATTAAAACCAGAAAGTTAACGTAACGTAACATGAGATTCATTGATATTTAAATCTGTAATTAAATTCAGCAATGAAAACCTGTGAACACAAAGGTTAAATGATGAAACTTTGGGTGTGGTTAAATTCTGGTTACATTTATGGTTACAGCAATTACACTAAAAGCTTTTGATTTTAACTCTTCGCTCTTTTTGGTTTGATTGATTTAAATTTACTTAAACACTGGTAATTAAATCTGATTAATGAAGAACTAAAGTTTGTGTCGAAACTGCTTTGAAATTCTCAGTTTAGGTGTGTGTGTGTTGGTTTATTTTGTGAAAAGCGACAGTAATCAGTTAAAAATAAAAAATACTTAATTAGTTATAGGTTTAGAGAAATGAACGGAAATTAAAAGTCATAAATATAAAGAGATTGTTTACATCTTATTATTAACATTTATTTACCTTTTTCTTACATTTACCAGATAATAAATTTCCTAATACGAGTAATAAAACTATGTCTGGTACACCACCACAACATGGCGACTGCTCATTGCAAACGTCTAAATTTGCAACTTTATGCAACCCTTATAGGATATTAAGCATGAATTTATAGCATCTACTTTTAAAGCTTCATTAGGTTACTTGACTCTATTGCTAAAATACCTTCCAATATTAAATTAATTATAGTTTGAGCCCAAAAATATCAAACGTATATATTTTTTTGCAAAAAAATCATTAAATAATTAGAAAAAAATCATCTTATAATGTTTTTTTTTTCATTCCTACGCCATGTGATCACAAACACGTCGATTTGGCTGACGTCTTTAGTGTATATAAACAAACCGTTGCAAAAGTATATCTAACAAAACTATAAATGTTAATTTTTAAGTATCGGTATGTTTATTTTTTATTTTTTAGTATAACCATCTATCCGTAGCATTGAAAAGCAGATTTTAAACTGCATTTTGGAAGAATACACGCGTGACACTTTCAAGAAATTTTTGTGCTAACCATGCGTTGTATTATTAGTTCGCAATACAATTTTGGATTGTCTCTACACAGCTTGTAATAACAGTGCAAAGCACATTTTTCTGCATTAAAAATCAACGCTAGTTTTTTTCTGCGTATAGGATGCCGACCTCCTTCTATTAACCTCTGTTTTATAAGCGGGCCTCTGATCAAGTACACAAACCGGAGGATACAGGTACCAAACTTCCTACACTCTTAAAAAAAAAAGAGTGAAATCCACTCCTATAGGGGAAGTGCATTTTCGACACTGGGATGTAGTGAAAATTAACTCTGACTGAGTTAAAATCTCTCGTTTATTTTAAGAGTGTAAAAATTACATTTATTGAGAGAAAATATATATGATACAACTTACATACACCTAACTCTTAAATTCCTCCAATTTCGCGTTGTATTTTCAAATTACGAAAGCTCTGTGTCATCTGCGCCACTTGTCCGCAAATCAAATTTCAAAGCGTATCTGACTGTGGTGGAGATCCTGTCGGAGGTTTAACAAAACAAAAGAGGGAAATCCACTCTTATAGAGGAAGTGCATTTTCGACACTGAAAGGAATAAAAATTTACTCAGACTAAGTTAAAACCACTCGTTTGTTTTAGGACTGTACTTCTGTTTCAAAATTACTACACTCTGAAAACAAAAGAATGAAATCCACTCCAGTTGGAGAAGTGCATTTTCGACACCCTAAAGGCATGCATATTTTCTCAGACTGAGTTAAAATCACTCGTTTGGAGTGATCCTGTCGGAGGTTTAACACACAAAGGATCCACTCCAAAAGGAGAAGTGCATTTTCCAGTCTGGAGGAGTGAAATCCACTCAGACTGAGGTAAATTGGGAGTGTTTGTTTTAAGAGTGCAGATTAACAACCGTCGTGTAGCTCTAGTGCGAAATTGTTCAGCCAAACCCACCTGTCCATAAAAACTTATCTGTTCAAAATTTTGCAAGCCTATGGGTTCAGAGACCCTTCAGGAGCACGCCACTTCTCCGAATTGCTGAAACGACCGTCTCATCAAGTCGTCAGAAGCGTCATCCATTCGTCGCAAACTAACGACAGCAAGACAGCATTATTTCCCAACAGAAACCCGCTTTTTGTTGAACGGAAATCGATAATTTTATCCGTTCTTGCCCTCCCATTCGAACGCGTTTATGTTTTTTGGGGGGTTTTACTGCTTTTTATTCGCCGGATATCTTTCGCTACACTCCATGCCAACCTAAATTGGAGAAATAGAAATATGCTAGGGAGAAGATCCGTCCGCGAATGTAAAGAGTTCCATAAACTATTTTTGAATTCATCCAGAAAATATGCTTAAACCATTAATTTAGTTTAAGGTCAAACAGATTTGAATATTATTTGAGAAAATTTGGAAATTTAATCGGAATGCAAAGTGCATTTTGGTTAAATTGTATTCAGATCATTTTGTATGTAAATTTACCTTACAAGAGTTTCCAACTAATGGACCACCTTTTCCCTCTGCCATTTCACTCTTCGTTTTTACCCAAGTTAGGTTGGCAAGGAGTGTAGATAAGGATTAAAAGATGGTGTTTATTTAAACTTATTGTGATATTTGGACCTTGTTATACAAAGATGAACATGAAATTTAAAGAAATGTTCTACCAAGTCAAGTGTGGGAATGCAATAGTTATTGGTAAAATAGATAAAACCAAGCATTTTTGATTAAAGCGTTTGAAAGAATTGTTCCAAGCAGGCAAGATTTGGGGAGCTGAGACACCTTTTCCTATTTTTGACTTTGCGACTTGAATTCAAAACTTGTCAATTTTCAAAATAGGAGGCATTTTCAATCGAAACCTTTTTTCGAACCTCAAACCTCAACCGAAGCATTTTCAACCCCAACCATCATCCTAACATCAATGTGCAATTCCAGAAAACATTCTATTCTACAACCTTAGCTCCATTTGTGGCCCAGTCATTCAAAACCGCCCCTTTTTAAAATTTAATTACGTACCCAATTCTCGAGGGTGGCAACGTGAAAAAGACCTTCTCTCGTCTGCTCACCGCAACCGTAACTGACTGACGTCTCATGTCAAATACGTGGATGTTGAAAAAGAACGCCATTAAATAATACAACAGAACACAATGTCTGGAAAAGTGGCACAACAGATAAAAAAAAATTGTTTATATTAAAAAAACGTATTTAATTCCTATTAAATGCCCATTGGTGATCAATTTCAGTGGCAAAAATATGTAAATTAAAGAAAAATATAAGAGGGAAATGAGTATTTGAAAAGCGAAAAAAATTGTCTCTGCCCATTGTCAGAAAAAACCGTCGAGTGTCCATACACTGAAAAATGCCCAGAAACCTTTTTTCAACCTTAACTGAAATGTTTCTGAAATATGAGAGACTTCCTATAAGTGTCACGTTTCCGAACAATTGGGAAAAGTTTCCTGTATTTTCAAAGTGAAGAACCTAAATGTTTCAAGCGTATGCGCAAATGAGTCGATAATATGCGACCTAACATGACTTAGAAGTGATAAAGATATTGTACTATGGCCCGTCCATGCAAATGGTTAAGGCATCATTCCTCGAGATTGAAACTTCTCAGGAGTAAGGAAATTCAAATTCCACTTACTTCCAGTGATCTTAGAAATCATCAAAGTAGCAGATGATTTTTAATGCTCAAAGATGTTTTTAAATATTACCGAAAGAAGTCACCAAAATATTCGGAAGCATTTCTGAAAATTTCAAGCATCGTGAGACTGCCCCATGTATTCAAAAACGGTTTTTTTTTTTTTTTTGTAATGCATTATTAGTGTTCTAGTCTTGGAATCGTTACTTGTCTACCATTCAATCCATGAAGAATATATTTGCTGTATTACATCAAATCACTATAAATGGACTCACTATAAATAGTCGTTCTCACTACACTTTAAAGCAAAAGAATGAAATCCACTCCAGTAGGAGAAGTGCATTTTCGACACTGGAAAGGAGTGAAAATTAACTCGGACCTATTTAAAATCGCTTGTTTGTTTAATGAGTGTACGAATTATATCTAGTAGAAGAAAATATATTTGATACAACTTACATACAGCTAACTCTTTACAACATCTAACTTTAAATTTTCAAATAGATCGAATTTTTATCGTTTGAAAGCTCTGGTGTCATCTGCGCCACTTGTGCGCAGTTCAAATTTCAAAGCATAGGGGACTGTGGTGGAGATCCTGTCGGAGGTTTAACTAAACAAAAAAGAGAAATCCTCTCCTATAGAAGAAGTGTTTTTTCGACACTGGAAAGAGTGAAAATTAATTCAGATTCAGTTGTAATCACTCGTTTGTTTCAAGGGGTCTAAGGAGTCTTAAAAATGTGCAAAGAAGGCAGTACAAAACATAGTTTGATCTTTCGTGTCATTCTTGAACTACTCAATGTATAAGTATAATTTTTTTATATGTAATTCTACAGGATTTATTTATTATAAAACAAGTTTTAAAATTTAGGAAACTTTAGCCAAAACTAAAATAAATGATATTAAACATGAAGCTATTTGAACACATTGTGATTAGGCTTGCGCGGCAAATTGTGAGGTCAAAATTCAAAAAATGACCAAGAAAATGACTTTATATTGTACAAATATGTACAAACAAAGACTTATACCTAAATTCTCAGCTCAATTTTAATTAGAAATTATTTAAAAAATAATTTAAAATCAAAGTTTTCAAATTTTTATTAATTTTTTTAGAAAAAAGTTCTTAAAATATTTTCTAATTAAAATTGAGCTGAGAATTTAGGTATAAGTCTTTGTTTGTACATATTTGTACAATATAAAGTCACTTTCTTGGTAATTTTTTCAATTTTGACCTCACAATTTGCCGCGCAAGCCTAATCACAATGTGTTAAAATAGCTTCATGTTTAATATCATTTATTTTAGTTTTGGCTAAAGTTTCCTAAATTTTAAAACTTGTTTTATAATAAATAAATCCTGTAGAATTACATATAAAAAAATTATACTTATACATTGAGTAGTTAAAAAATGACACGAAAGATCAAACTATGCTTTGTAGTATCTTCTTTGCACATTTTTAAGACTCCTTAGACCCCTTAAGAGTTTACCAACAGTGGATTCGCTGTTCCACGTAGGAAACGAATTAAAGAAAATATGAATGGCAGAGAGTGGCGGGTGGCATGGAGACCTGACAAAATTCCTTCGTTTCCGCCACTGGGCGGGAGTTTTTGACACGGCAGAGGCGTAATGCCAGTTGTAAAATAGCATTAGACGGACGAGGCGACTCCTGCCACCTTAAAAAAGAGCTGCTGTCGGTTCCATGATGATTGAAATCGCTAAGGAAAAGATAAAAAATCGCCACACTCTTAAAATCTTGGATTCAACCAATCACAAGTTAGGTTAGGTTTGAATTATCGTCGCACTAGAGCTACACGAGGGCTATTGGCGACGCCAATCACAAGTATTGTGCAAAAATGAGAACGATATAATAGTGATAGTAAGTGAGTGAGTTTCAATTGTTACAATAGTGAGTTACAATAGATCGTGAGTTTTTCCAATAGAAGAATAGTGTTGATGACATATGAACACGAACTTGTAATGCTCCAACAGAACTGATGATCGTGGAAAAGTATCCATCTCAAACTCTCTGAGTTCATGTTTAAGTAACGAAGCGCATTTTTAATTATCTGTCCCCACCAAGGCCCCTACTCGGATTGCCATTTAACGTGTGAAGTAGAAAAAGTACTCCACTCTGACCAATATCTCAAAAAAGTTAGAGAATTGTGTCCTGTCATTGCTTTTCGCTTTTGTGATTAGTTAGATAGAACTACAGCAAACATCATTATTTGAATGAATAGGCCTTCTCTAAAGACGATTTTTCTTGAATACCTTGCAGTATCCTTATATGTTCAATGTTAGATTGTGTTTTTATTCGATTTTAGTGTCTTAGTGTGTTTTACTCAATTTTAACGCTTTTATCTTATTCATTTTTAATCCTTGTATGTTCAATGTTTGTTTGTTCGATTGTAGTGTCTTACTGCTATGTAATTGGAAATTCTCTTTCTGTATAAATAATTAAAAAAATACTAATTGAACCAATCGAAATACTGTCCCCACTATGACGCCATAAAAAGTAGTGTTACACTCTTAAAACAAACACTCCGAATTTAACTCAGTCTGAGTGGATTTCACTCCTCCAGACTGGAAAATGCACTTCTCCTTTTGGAGTGGATCCTTTGTGTGTCAAACCTCCGACAGGATCACTCCAAACGAGTGATTTTAACTCAGTCTGAGTAAATATGCATGCCTTTACGGTGTCGAAAATGCACTTCTCCAACTGGAGTGGATTTCACTCTTTTGTTTTAAGAGTGTAGATCGTGAGTTTTTCCAATAGAAGAATAGTGTTGATGACATACGAACACGCGCGAACTTGTGGTGTTCCAACAGAACTGATGATCGTGCGAGAAGAATCCCTCTCAAACTCTCTGAGTTCATGTTTCAGTAACGAAGTGCATTTTTAATTATTTGAACTGATTATTTTTGCCTCAAATTTCACCTCGAATCAACACCTCTTATAATAGTACGAGAGCTAGCAACGTCGAAAAAACAAGCATTTCAGGTGGGCCAGTTTTAGGATATGCTATCTCTCTCACTCTCCCGGACATCATAAGGGCAATCTGGCTGGAGGTAGTGGTTGAGTTCCTCAGTGCGCATCCTAATAATACAAGTAAAAAATTGATTTTTCAAATCATTTTAGGTCGTTTTATTTTTTTATTATTATTTTTAGTGAACTTTTTGCAACATAAATCTATTATTGCCAGACATTTTTATTGTTGTTTAAGCTGTGCCAGACGCTAATTTGATTTTAAAAGCTCAAGTGTTGCCCAAATTATCAGCTCATTACAAGTATTGGCACATGGTATTTCGCAATTAATGACAATAAAAATTTCTGGCAATAATAGATTTATGTTGCAAAAAGTTCGCTAAAAATAACAATAAAAAAATAAAACGTCCTACAATGATTTGAAAAATCAATTTTTTACTTGTATTATTAGGATGCGCACTGATGAACGCAACCACTATCGCCAGCCAGATAGCCCGTATGATGTCCGGGAGAGTGAGAGAGATAGTATATCTTAAAACTGGCCCACCAGAAATTCTCTCTCAAAAACGTTGCTAGCTCTTAGACTATAAGCAAGGCCCCTACTCGGATTGCCATTTAACGTGTGACGTAGAAAAAGTACTCCACTCTGACCAATCTCTCAAAAAGTTAGAGAATAGTGTCATAGTGCGGGGTTAGTTAGATAGGACGGCAGCAAATATCATTATTGAATGAAGAGGCCTTCTCTGAAGACGATGTTGCTTGAATACCGTGCAATACTAATTGAACTAATCAAAAAACAGTTCCCACTATGACGCAATTAAAAGTAGTGTTAGGTGCCTACTCAGGTGTCGGCTCATCACTTAACAGTGGTTCTAAATTATGACTATTTTCACCAATCGCCTAGTGTAGCTCTAGTGCCTCGATAATCCTACAAAACCTACCCAAAATACAGTATTCCCATTCACAAAACTCGCCAAACATGGCGACTCCCCGCCAACTCTAACAACCCTCTCCTCGCTGCGGCACCAAATCATCTTGTCCATCAAATCATCCTGATGCGGGGGGAGAGAAATCCTCCCACCTTCCCCCCATGTATCTTCCGTTGCCAACAATCTAATTTATTATCGTTGTTATGTCACCTCTGGGTTGGCCACACAGAGGGGACTGTGTCGCTTGGCAGACACCTGCGGATCTGGCAACGAAATTGGGGGTGTATTTTATGAGTAGGGTAGAAATAAGCTGCTTTGTGGTGGGAAGCTTTAAAAGTAGTGTGAAGATGTTTAGGTCGCGGGTTTTTATAGTACTTTTGAAGAGACATTAATTTGGGATGCTATTTAATGTTACAGGTGTAAATTTCTGTACATAAGTTTTTAGGACTTGTAAGTGCTTATTTATGGGATTATTATTTTTTTCTAAATTATTTACATGCTGAATGGATGATTCGGATTTAGAGAACCAAATGGTCTTATATGATCTTAGCATTAACCACATTTACAAGGTAGTGGTTCTGGTATAAATTGCTGAAGCAAACGATATTTCATTTGAATGTAAATTCTTAAGTAGCGTGATAACTAAATAAATCTTGAGCCCCTTTAATGTAGTATAAAAATCTGTTTTATTATAGTATATGTGAGCAAAAGATTTAAAAAATAAAAAAAAAGCATTGAGTTCAGCATTATATTTTAGCTGTAGCCATCTCAGTGATGGTGTTGTGGTCAGAATGTCGGACTCCTGTAACCGAGTTCATATATACATCTCCATAGATCATGGTTCACTCAGCCCTTTTTTTTCCAAGATCGATAAATGATTACCAAGCTTGTTTGGGAAGTTAACTGTTCATCGGCGGGCTAGGTACTCGGTAAACAATAGTTAGAATTAGCACTTTGTAGAATTAGTTATTTATTAAAAGGTATTTTCTTTAAAATCATTGAAACACTATTTCTATACATGATGTTATAAAGTTTGAGACTTAATACTCTTAATTTTCCATTTGCTAGAAAATAGTACTAATTGAATGTAAACTGCCAAAAAAATTCAAACCTTTTAAAATAAACTAAAATATTTGGTTAAAAAATATTTTAGTTAATTTTAAAAAAGTTTCCAACTTTACAATCCAAATTGAAATAGAAGTATTCAGCTACTAAGATCTTTAAAGAAAGCTTTGTGATGATGACATCACTGACGATTTTTTTTTTAATTTGCTAATTATTTCGGTAATAACCATATCAATCTGCCAAATTTTGAATGCATAAATACTTATAAATATAATACGTAATAAGTATAATTTCATCTATCTATTTCCATACAATATGTATTCCTCCCTAAACCAAAACACAACACACAAAAAAATCCCAACAAGTAGCTTCGTAAAACGAATTGTGCGTGGGGTACATTGTCTGACGTATCTCTCTCGTATCTCAGCGTATCGTGATTGATTCCGACACCTACCCAATCTCGCCGGCCAATCAAAAGCAATAAAGAAGTACGGAACAACAAGTCTGACACCCGGACTTGTAAACTCTCCCCAATTATCCGCCCATTTGAATCAATTTTCCAGATGATATGGTGGCTTTTTTTCCTTCTTGTTTCCTGTGATGGTTTGAGAGGTTTTGATTTGATGAAGATTCTTATAGCTGGGGTTTGCAGCAGTGTGAGGCATTAGTCAATGAATTTGTCAATTATCTTGTTAATTGACAAAAAATTAATTGCAATTTAATTAATTACAATTAAATTAATAACAATTAAATTAATTGCAATTCAATTAATCGTAATTGATCTTTTAATTTCACCTTGTCATTAAATTAGTTTGATTAACTTATGTCAATTGTAACTCACCATTAAAATAATTACAATTAACTCTTTTAGTTGTTTTATGAAACAATTAGAACTAACAATTAACTTAATATATTGAAACAAAATGAGTATAGATTTAGGAAACTTAAGCTGTAAGTCTTAGACTTAAGACGTATAAAAAATAGGTAAATTGTTATTTTTAATAAAGATTAACAAAACAATTGACAATTAATTGTTATTTGTTACTACGACACTTAACAATTAAATAATTTTAATTGTAATTTTCAACAATTACAATTGATGAATTGCTAATTGTTGTGGTTACCTTTACCAATGAAATAATTGTTAACCTTTAATTGTATTTGCAATTAAAATTTGATTAACACTGGTTGGTATTTTGTAGTATGATTTTAGGTTTTTCAATGGTGTTTGATACGTCTCCTTGAAAGGCTAAATATTGGTTGGAAATAAAACAACAATATACATTAGGGTGGTCCTTAAAAATAAATTTTCGATTTTTGAACGGGCCACCCCCTCAAATTGTTTATTCACATGAAAAAATAATTCCTGCAAAATTTTAGCCAAATCAATTAGTAATAACACGTGCCCCACGGGGCTTAAAGTTTTGAAAAACGCAAAATTTTAGGGTGTATTTTTAATAATTCTATTATAAATCAATATCTATGCCAAATAAGAAAACATACTCAATACAAATGTTATAGATTATAAAATTTCCTACAACTTTGTAATTTACACTTTTGATCTATGAGTAACAGGTTATGAGTTATGGGGAAAAGAACAAGCGACATTTTACTAGATTGTAAATCCCCCCATGGCCACACTACGCAAGCGATATCCTTCACAATGGTGCGACATAAGTAATTATTTAGATAACTTTTAAGTGTTCTGACTAAAAAGTTACTGATGCAGGTATTTAATTTAAAAAAAACATGTTTAAAATATACTGCCATTTCAAGACCTTTGGCTGTCAGGGCCGTCGCGTGGGTGGGGCAGGGGGGGGCACTTTCAAAAATTAATATAGGTTATTTACTGAACTATTTGTGCAGCTAGTAAGCAAATGACATTCTTAAAAATGTAATTATGTTGCTAAACAGTGCTGTTTTGAATGTACAATATGGGAGAAGGGGTCATTGGTTTATCTTAATATTTTAATTGGTTAATCTTAATATTTTATTAATAATAAAAAGAAAATCTAAAATAGTGAATTTTTAAAAGGAATTTAGTATAAGTAAATGTAATAAATTCATTTATGAAAACCAGATAAATTGAAAGAAAAAGAATATTTTTAGAGAACAAATATTATAAATTTCCCTATACTATTAATATTCCTGTATAAAATATCCCCCCCTTTCTTTTCGAAACTTATTGAAAATACTGTATTACTGACGCTTTCTAGTTTTTTAATTTTCTCTACAAGTAAGAAACTAATTTAGAATGTAATCATTTGTAAATTGTTCCTGTACTGAACATAAAAAAACTGGGGTTTTCATGCCCGATTTCCATGCACTTTTAACTTACTATATTGTCATTATTGTATTGATTTAGTACAGATTTTTAATAGTGTGATGTGTAATTTTTAAGACAGTCTTGCATGGTCTGTTAAATAAATGTTTTTTTTGGATTCATCCTTTGTAAACTGATAGTCGAATTCTTCAATTAACTTCACACCTCTTTATGCTGCAAAATTTACGAAGTTTAAGAATCTTAAAACTTCCTTTCAGACAATTTTCAGAATTGAACATTATAAAGGATGTAATTCCTTGAAATCTTCCTTAATGTGGTATCTCTGTCATTCGAATGTTTTATAACCATTCATTTGTAGTGTTATATTTTGCAGGTAGGAATACATGTTTTCCTCTAAAATTAGATTTTCATCCATTGCAACGAAAACACTCGTGTGAATTCAGGTTTAATTAACCATATTTAAAAATAATATGAGTAACAAATCTCCAAGAAATAACAATTTGGCACCAGTTACTTGGTTTTTAATTGTAGCAAAAATAAATATTTATTTTCGAGCATAACTCGGTACGAACGTATCAGTACGTATACACGAACTTTATATGAAACATTTAACAAAGGTCCGAAATTCGTTAGAAATTGCTTGTTCTATCAATTAAAAAAAACAGCATTTGCTTTTTTAGAACGCAACAAAGTCTTTTTAGCAATTACATTGGTTTCACATCTTTTCTGCCATTACCATATGTAAGAAATTTTTGATTACTTCAACTAGAGGCAGTAACCATTATACAGGGGTTGAAAACATATGTGGATAAATGTATGACTCATGGCGTATCGCTTTTGCCATTAAAAAAACTTACTCCTTAGCGAAAGAGCCCCCCTCCCCTCTCTCACCCACGTGACGGCCCTGACAGTCTTTAAATCGTGGTACATTTTAAGTTTTTTTTTTTGTAATACTTGAATTTGCCCCTTTTTAATTAAATGTCAGACATAACCAGTTAAAAGTTAATCTAAATAATCACTTTAATGTTGCACCCTCTGCCCCACCCACGCGACGGCCCAGACAGCCCAAAGTCTAAAAAATTACGGCATATTTTAAATGTGTTTTATTTAAATGCTTGAATATGTCCCTTTTATAGTTGATTTTTAGACAGAACGGTTAAAAGTTATCTAAATAATTGCTTATGTCGCACCATTTTGAAGGATATCGTTTGCGTAGTGTGGCCATGGGGGGGGGGGGGGGGGGGGGATTTACAATCTACTAAAATATCTCTCATTCTCTTCCCCATAACTCATAACCTGTTACTCATAGATCAAAAGTGTAAATTACAAAGTTGTAGGAAATTTTATAATCTATAACATTTGTATTGAGTATGTTTTCTTATTTGGCATAGATATTGACTTATAATGGAATTATTAAAAAAACACTCTAAAATTTTGCGCTTTTCAAAACTTTAAGCCCCGTGGGGCACGTGTTATTACTAATTGATTTGGCTAAAATTTTGCAGGAATTATTTTTTCATATGAATAAACAAATTGAGGGGGTGGCCCGTTCCAAAATCGAAAATTTATTTTTTGCCATGTTAATAAGGACCACCCTAATATACATTGAATATTAAGGAATGCCATTTTTTAAATTTATTTAATACATCACTTAAAGTTTAAATGAATGTTTATATTCTTTTAAAAACGTGAAAAAGAATTTTAGCCAATTGAGATCTTACGAAACACAGAATTAAAGCAAATGATTTTATAAATTTTCTGAGGATTTTTTTACGAGTATATTATAAATTGTTGTTGCACTTGTGTTAAAATAAAGTGTTCTGTCCCAAAATCCTAAATGAAAGTATATTCATTGAGCAGTTTCAAAAAGCAAAAAAATTAACCAATAAAACCAATTTTTAAATTAATAAATCTTTCCACCAAACAGTGGTATTTTTATTAATTTTGTAAAAATATTTAATATCAATGATGTGGTATGGTATAATACATATATATTCCAGCTTGTGTGCTTGTTCGGAGAACCGCTTATAAGCTTTCGTCTAGTGGGACAGACACAGAAATAAATTTTACAGTCACAAAGAAATGAATAACACATACACTGTTAAAAAAAACCTGAAATTTCAGGAGAGAAAATTACTGATTTTAACGGAACTTTCCGGTAACTACTGAAAACGGGTTTGTTTCTTCTGAAAACGGTTTTTCTTCTTCTAAAAACGGGAAATGTCCGTAAACCGAACCGAAAATGTCCGTAAAGAGCGGAAGCGGAATTTTCCCGTTTTTAGACGCGAAGTGTTACAAACAATGGCGGCTTATTGAAGTTTAGGCCTAAACATAAAAATCCATAGCACGTATACAAGCAACTCGAATTTTAGATTTTGCCTTTCAGAACATAAATTGCATGTTTTTAATAGCAAAACTGATTGTCTTTATTAGAATATGTAAGTATTGTAAAGATAGAACAAAATTATAACTATTGTTTACTATTGCAGCTGCTTTTTAGTCCAATTTACACTACGTTCTTGAATTGAGCTTTAGCGCAGTCAAAGAATGCTTTGTTTTCGCAAACTTCTATCAAACAGTTTGATAAAAATCGTATAATAAAAATGCAAGCAATATGTAAAGCAAACAGTTCTTGCTGAAAATACGATTAGAACACATTAAATAATTAAAAATAGTTTTTTAAAGCAACTTTAAATATTTGTAAATCGTTTGGAAAAACTTTTGAATATTGCATGGTACTGCTCAACTCCTCTTTTATGCAAAAAGAATAATTCTTTTTTTCGTTTTCTCTCGATGATTTCGACAGAATCAGCATATGATAGAATATGGATTAAAAGGCATATTAAAAATTGTATAAAAAGTTGTGAGATAATGTTTCGAGCCAACTTAAAGAGAATGATTTTAAAACATACATTTTGTTACGACTTTTTACCGGCAGCTGAAATCGGATTTAGAATTTGTTGTACAGAACTATTATGACTACAGATGATGTCTAACTGAAGAAAAGAAAATAAACATGTTCGAAGTTATACTGCAGTGAAAAGCCGGGTGTCAAGCATCTGCTCATTACTTTCGTTTTCTACAAAAGGAAACCGTGGTTTTCGCTGTATTATTTCGAGGTCTTATCACTTAAATATGCTAGAATTTCAAACTTAATGCCACGCAAAGTGTATTTTAAAAATATGTGTGCTGGAAATAGTGAAACTACATTTTTTGTTGGAATTATTTGGATTATTATGTTAAAATTATTAAGGTAAGTGTCCCATCGTCGCATTGCTTGGTTCGATATTCTCACTTTCGATGTTTTTCACAGACGTAATGTTCAATCTTTTTCATATACAAGCTCAAAGTGTTTTTAAAATATGTGTGTTGGAAATTGTGAAACTACATTTTTTGTTGGAAATGTTTGGATTATTTTGTTTAAAAATTTAATCAAGGTAAGTGTAAATGTAATACTTTTTTCTGTTGAAATAAAAATGTTTTCTGTAAATTGCTTTGGTTTCTTATTCAACCGATACATATATATTATTATAAAATTATTTAGTTATTACTTGCTAAAAAAGAAAAACAGTATGAAAAACTTTAATCTCTACTTCTTTATGGTTAAAAGTATTATTTTTACAATGCATAATTTGTGTCTTAAATTCTGGTTATTAATCAAGAACGTTTTACATTGAAAGATAAATTTAATTTTTTGTATTATGATGCATTACATTTTTGAAACTTGCTGTTTTTCTTTCAAAGTAATTTTAATATGTAAAGTCAATGTGCTAAATCACTATAATTTAATATCTAAACAGTTTGTTGCCTTTTAAAATAGTTTAATTATATATTATAGTTGAAAAAAATATGTAATTTTGACAATTATATTATACTGTAGATAATGGACTGGTTTTAAATTTATTTTTAAATTCCTATTCTACGGTGGATACGAGGGGAAATGCAGGATGGCCCAAAAGTAGTTTACAGTTAATGTTGTACCATTGGTAAGAACTTTGGCTTATTTAAACAGGTATTTGACATAGTCCGTGCTTTAGTTTTAGTTACGACTTTATTTTAGCCAACCAACAAAACTAAGCACGACTATGTCAAATACCTTTCTAAATAAGCGAAGTTCTTACCAATAGTACAACATTAACTGTTAGCTACTTTTTCTGGGCCACCCTGTACAAAATGGAAAATTTTAATAACGGAGAAATAAGAAACGGGACTTCTGTAAATATACGGGAAAATTCAAAATGGAAAATTTTAATAACGGAGAAATAAGAAACGGAACTTCGTAACGGGAAAATACTTAACGGAACGGGAAAAGCCCGGCAACTCAGCTGCCGGGCTTTTTCCTTCAAATTCAGTAAATTTTTTTAACAGTGTAGACAATAACAACATTTATTGACTGTCACAAACATCCATGCCTGACCGGGATTCGAACCCGACCTTAGCAGCTCCAAAGGCTAGTACACTAACCATTCAGCCACCGAGGCGGCTCAATGATGTAAATGCATTCAAATATTGTAAAAAATATATTTTATAGTAAGTTGGTAATAATGTTCAATCGTCTAAGATGTGGGATTTTTTGTTATTTGTATGTATATTAATAATGCCCTGTCATATAATTGGAAAAAGTATATAATTGAAAATATTGTAAAAAAGATATTTAATAGTAAGTTGTAATAATGTTTAATCGTCTAAGATGTTGGGTTTTTTTTGTTATTTGTATGTATATTAATATATGTCCTGCCATTTAATTGGAAAAAAAAAATCTGAATTGCAGTGTAATTAAAAAAATACGATCGGTCCTAACAGTTTCACAAATTTCGTTAACGATCAACTCAAGATCAAATTCGGAGATAAAAACACACCAAATTCGTACTTCCAAGTAAGTTCCATCATTACAAAAATAACTATTCTCAAACAAATGGAACGATTCCCCGATAAAATATCACTTATGTCACCTATTAAACACAACCTGGCTGCTCAAATATTACATCCACACTCCAAAAAGCATTCTTCGAGAAAATATACTGTCGCGTCTTTACACAGGATGATTCAATTTGCCACGTTCGGTAGATCCAGCTGCAACGCTAAAATAAGATAGGACATTTCGAACATTTTCGGAACTTTTTGATCATAGGTATTATCCGTATAAGTAGCTTTAGACAAAAACTGCTATTTTAATATGAAAAAACTTCACTGCTAAGTAGTTCAAACTTCAGACATCATACCGAAAGTCTGTTTTTTAACTCAACAAAAACTCGTCAGCAAACTTGGCAAGCATGTCATATGATTATGTGGCAGGTAAAAGATCCCTGGAGGACCCATTTGACTTGGGTTCTCTCGGCAAAATTAAATGTCGGCATGCTTTAACATTCACAGAGAGCTCAGATTCATTTTTTGTTATTTGTATATATATTAATAGAGATTCTGCAAGTATCATTCAGATTCTGCAAGTCAAAATTGGCAGTCGCCTAGATGGTGCCACAAAAAAAGCTCTCAGTTCTGGGGAGTATGCTGAGTCTGCAAATGCTTGATCGGAAATGTTGCAGCCCCATTAGAGAGAAGAAGAAAAACTTGATTTGACTTTGATTTCCTTGACTGTAGACAAGGAAACCAATAGTTTCTGTTTAAATTTGTCAGAAGAAATGTTCTTTTAAAGAAGAGTTAAAAGCTGATAAATCGTAAAAATTCGCAAACAAAATAACTTTAGAGTATGGAGCAACCTGTGAAATCATTGAAAGAATACGTATAAAATATCAAGTCTATAATTCTTTAACTTTTTCAACATTAGAACATAAAGTCGTCACAGTGAATATTATAGCTTCAATAGGTAAACAGTATTACCTCCAAAATTGCCGTATTTTCGAATTCGAATGCTGGAAAAGATTGGTGTTTTGTTAATCGGTAATAAATATACTAGAATTCTCCTGTAACCCATGCTGTTCAAATAGTTTTCAATTACCTATAGGGGCTGTGTTTATAGCCTGTTTTTGAACTTGTTTTGCGGAATTGTTATTTGTTTGGAAGTGTTGTTAGAGTCTTGAGATAGAATTTCGATTGTTAAATTGTCGTAAATGTGATATGTTCGATTAAATGCTTTTTGAAATCACTGAAACAATAAAAAATTTCAGATATCTTTTTATTACTATATTTAAAATCTATATATCATATATTTTTAAACATTTTTTTAATTATTTCTTATTTTTAATATGTTATTATACTTATTATATAAAACAGAATAACATGTTATGTTAATTTCTTCTTTTCATCCAAAATTGTCCGATTTCGATTTTTTTCTAGTTGTAATTAAAATGGTATTGAAAAATTTTGAACTAATATTACTGCATCTCTGGTGTACCACCTGACTTAACTGTGTTCAATGTGATACTTAGCTTCTACTTGAATGCCAGTATATCATATAAATATCAATTCAATATATCTTTTAATAGGTATTTATATATCGTCATATATCTATATTTTCTAATTTATTTATATATATCTATTTTCTATATATATATATATTACCTATATTATATATATTTATATCTTATATCTATCAATTATATAGAATATATATATATTATTTTATATCATATTTATCATATATTATATTATATTCTATTTTTAATCACACAGTTGGTTCTCTTTAAACCGTTTCTGATTATCAATTTCGACTATGTAACTATATTATGTTGCAATTAATTATAATGTTACAATATGATGAATTTCTTAAGGCCTTTTTAGTGGTGTAGTTGGCTAATACATAGTTAATTTATTCTTTTAAATACTTTCAATTAACAATTTTTGGCAAATAAAAAACTTTACCAGTCGTAAGTTATTAAATTAAATTTTTTAAAAATTTTTATCTCGTTTATGATTATCAGAAAATTCAAAATATCCGACGACCTCCATTTACTATCCATCTCACGGGGGAATGGGCGCTACTGGGCCAGGGGGGCCCACACAATCCCAGTACTCAAGTTAATCCAATGGGAACCAATTGTTTATCGGACCATATTCGATGTATTGAAAAATTTTTTTACCAATATATTTTTAAAAATACAAGTATTATCTTAAGGGTATCTATAATCTCACTTTTTGAATTGCTTCGATTATTTGGCAAATAAATTATTTAAATTTAACAAAAAAAATCGACACTTTCAACAAGTGGGGATTGACGGGCTGTAAGTCGCTATTTCAATCGCATTAAAAATCTCCGTTTGTAAAGAATGTTCACTCAACGGAGCAATGTTGAAGCGGAATATATTTTTCCTCCTTGGATAACACTGATGCACTTTGTGTGGGACTGCGTCCTGCGCGCCATTCCTTATCAATCCACAACTTCGCAACCATAACCGAGGAGACACATGGGACCCCAACCTGCCCCACCTGTCTACAAATTTGAATTCACCTTCAACTTTTCGAACCATTCCTAGTGAAAAAAAACGACATTTCAGGACAGTCGGTCCTAACAAGTGTGTCAGGTTTTTGGACTCTACATCAAACGGCTTTACAACCGGCAATAAAGTACGCATTTTCTGATTCCGACCTGCGCCAAGATTGTACTTTTCAATATTAATGGTGAAGAAAAGTTAAATGACATAAAGTTGAGTTATTTTTTACTTGCTTTTGCAATGCGTTATATTTCTTATCAATTGAGTTTATTGAATTTACCTTCTGGTTAGATGTAAGTTATGGAATTTTATCTAAATTTTTTCATGCAAGTTTAAAACTTATCTATTTCAGCGCTGATACAAGTTCTTTAAAAACTAATATTTTTGTAAGTAGTCTTAACTGTAAATCTTACTTATGCGTGGCTATTGCTGCTTTTCACAACTTTGGTAACTTTTTTATTGCTTTGTAATACGTAATTAAGAATTAAGTAAAATATTAAAATTTAGTAATAGTTAAATATTAGTAAAAGTTAATCATAATGTAGTTTTACATTATTATTACTGTCGCCGACGAGTTTGAACTTGGCAGGGTACAAAATTGTGATGGAAAACCACCAAGAGACAATTTTACATTTATATATACAAAATTCAATTAAAATTTAATCATTTTATTGAATTGAAATGGTGTAAACCTAATCTGTTTATATATCTTTGATTTACTCTTCGAGCTACCTACATTGGATAATTATACACACTAAAAAAATAACATTTTAAGACAAGGACAGCAGATGTTTCAAATATACATGTTAAAAAAATTTGAAAAAAGACCAACTTCCACGTAAGACAGAAATGACCATATTTGACGGTTGCGGTATCGGTGTTACTACCAATAGAATCAGAGGACAGTGGTCAAAACTGATTAAAAAAATGACTCTGTATCGTACTATCTACATAACAGGAGGTTTTCAATGGTATGGTTCGCACCGTAGTTATACAAGGAACTATCGGGCAGAAATACCAATCGACTCAAATTCTTCGAATAATTCAATAAAAACACAGTAAGATCTGGGATCACCCGCCAAACAGTCCCCCATTTTCCTTGGGAAACTCGGACCAAAACCTTTTGGCGAAGCACAATCAAGCGTTCGAAATATCGCAAATAAAGCTTATCGTGCTTCAATTTCGTTCGTTTTTTATGGCTTGTAGGATTGGGAAGTGTAAACGGTTCCAATTTTTAGGGGGGTGTAATAATCGACTTTTTATACGATTTGTTCTCTGTTTTGAGGGTGTTTGTTGAAGATGTTAAAATCGATTCTTCGGACTCTGTCGAGCGCTTGTGTAGTAATTGGTGGGCGTGATGGACGTGGTAGGGAACGGTCCTCATCACAAATGTGTTATTGTTTTAGTAGGACACTTTGATTATTAATGGGACATAGGGGTCTTACAAAATTCAAATTTCGAACTAACGAAGCATAGTTTTGCCGTTTCTTAAAAACCAAACACACTTTCAAAAACAAATTAAATCAACCATTTTCAAATTATTTAATTAATACAAAAAAATAACAAATGAGAAGTACTTAACTATAGTATATTTTCAATTTACCAACCGGTAAACAGACATATTTGTACATATTAGTTGATATAATGTCATTTTTTTGGTTAATTTCTTCCTTTGACCTCAAAGCGTGGCAGTGCAAGCCGAAATCCAAATGTTTTCCAAAATTAGTGTTCTCAAATAGTTTTATGTTTGTTATTATTCATTTTAGTTTTGAGAGGTGGAAAGTTTCATAAACAATTTTAAAAATTTGCCTTATAACCAAATAAATCCGAGAGCGTAGAATTCACATGCAATAAAAATATATACTTAAAATTATTGAGCGTAAACGTTTAAAATGTAATGAGGATCGCAAAACTCTTCCATAGCTTCTCTGCAACGTTCGAATAATTCCTTGAAGTTTATGTGGTGGACATCCTATTGTACCCCTTAGGTTATAAGAAAAAATTTCAGTGCCTTAGATTTGCACTTTGTCCTCAATTAGCTTCTCTAATATAAGCTTCAACTTTAAACTCGTATATGCTTTTTTTTTTCTACAATTGTATTCTAGTTATCTCTTCATCCTCTCGTTCTCCTTCTCTTCTTCACTCTTCTCTCGATTTTCTCATCTTCTTCCGTTTGTAATATTTAATATTTTTTTTTCGGGTTAATTTTGAAACAGAATAAAGACATGAGGGGCGAGACGCAGAGAGGGGGGGGCCCAGAGAGAGAAAGCTGCATAGGGAATATCGAGTAAATTTTCCGTAAAAAAGTATTGCATTTTATAAGTTAAATGCACTTTTTATGGAGTTTTAAAATCATGTGTTTTAGAGAAGCTGTGTTTTATGTATGCTTAATTTTATAATATAGGTTTTCTTTCACAAATTAGTCCCGAAAATAGGTAATGGAAGACGGCAATTAAATTTATGGGGG
Source organism: Hylyphantes graminicola (assembly GCA_023701765.1). Taxonomy (NCBI): domain Eukaryota; kingdom Metazoa; phylum Arthropoda; class Arachnida; order Araneae; family Linyphiidae; genus Hylyphantes; species Hylyphantes graminicola. Next base: position 67,442,894 of record CM043119.1, read on the forward strand.
ACGAACAGCCGGGGGGGGGCTGAAATCGGGGATTTTGTGAACAGAAAATTTTCCAACCACAATGCTTGGCCAAGTAATATCCCAGCATGATTTTTAAATACACTGGCGCAATTTCTGTACACTACGTGCTGTGTTACCACCCTGTCTCCTCGTTATTTTAAACATCCCACTCTACACAAACAGCTTCACGAAGTAAAAAGAGATAAGGACTTTAAATTTGGCATGCGAGTTTCTTATGAGCTTTTGTCGGACGTCACAAGAAGGTTTTCAGGAAACTCGCGAATGCTCAAAGGATAGCTCCTATATAACTTTTTGGCTTTTTAAGGTCTGTGCTGAAAAACAATGATCGTCTTGTACAAATCTGTAAGCAAATTCTCGACCAAAATATCATTATCATCATCATCATTGGCGCTACAGCCTTCTTGATCAAATTATCAAATAATTATTATTGAAGATTTATTTGAAGTTGTTTGGTGCTTCACGCCAATAATTTTATTTCATTAAACGTGCTTACTTCTTAGTATTCATAGAGAATTTCTTATTTTCTCAACCAAGTTCATAATTTATCACCTTGATTCAGATCACAAAAAACTTGTGATTTTGTTTCACAGTCCGTGTTATTTAACCAATCAGTGCTATAGTAGATGGCACTATCCACTGACCATCAACGTACAGCAATGCAAACTTAAAATATATAAAATAACAATTTCCTTAGCCCTTCGTAAATTACGTGTAACAATAGGTAGGCTATTACAAGTGATTAACTAATCAATATTCTCATACCATTACCTCACCTAGCACGCGAAAGGTCCCAGAATCGGATCCGAGCATTGCCAAAATAACTGCCGACCTATAAACGGCCCGTGCAGCCAAAAATGTCCGACGAATAATACCCCGTGTAGAGGGAGTGCGCGTTAAATATCCTTCAAAATCCTAACGCTGCGTACGATGTCGCCCTTAACGGTTGCGTTGGGTGTGCATTCAGCATTCAGGTGCCGCTTCGTCACTTGAATATGGTTCTAAATTACGACGCCCGTCGCCAATAGCCCTCGTGTAGCTCTAGTGCGATGATATTTCAAACCTAACCTAACCTAATATCATACCATTAAATTCCAATGAGATCACAACATTATGATTAAGTTTAAAAAATAGATGCGCGATTACTTCCTTCAATTTCCTTAGTTTTACGTAAATTACGTGTAACAATCGGTCGCTATAACAAGTGATTAACTTATCAATATTCTCATACCATTAAATCCCAGTGAGATCACAATTTTATAATTAAGTTGTTTTTTTTAAATGATAAATCGATATTTTACTCCCAACTTAATGGATTGATCTCCCATTTCAATCCAATCGCATTTCATTTTTGATTGCGTGTTCTGATTCAAACGAGTTCACATTCAATTTGCACAAATGACTTACGAAATATAATGATAGCCACCAGTTAGATTAGATCACACGCCAAAATTCGATTTAAATAGATTTCGGTATTTCGATTTAAAAGGCTGTGGCTTTCACATTTACGATTTGCAATTGTGTGAAAATGGATAATTTTTAGAGTAACTAGTCATGAGAAGGGATGTCCAGTATTTATGAAAAGAATAGAATTATTATAACATGTTATTCAACACTTATTTTTTTAAAACATTATAAATCTGTGTTATTATAAAAAAAAAGTATAAATCTGTGTTATTATTAAAAAGATTATAAATCTGTGTTGTTATTAAAAAATTATAAATATGTGTTATTATAAAAATAATAAAAGTATAAGTTTTCATTTTACGGTTTACTAAGCTTGGTCTCAATTAATATTTTTAATTGGTTTATTCGATAGAAATTTAGCGGGGCATAATCTTAAAAACTAAATAGATATAGTTTTAATCAAATAAAGTAATTTACGAAATCTGGAATAATATTTAAAAAAAAATTGCATTACATATTGATACACTATAATATTAGTAGTTTACTATGTTTGCTGGTATGGAAATTTTTTGTCGCCAAACGAAATATTTATTTACAATGGTAACCATTGACTGTGGTTAATTTAAAGAATCATAGCTGGCAATTTTACTCCAGAACTGGCAACCCCGACAAATTGATACTATGGCACCATTTGGAGAAATTAACAACTGCCAATTTCTAAACATTAATCCAGTTAAATCTTAAATGCATATAAATTATTCTGAAGTTTTCTTATACTAATCATTTATTAATTATGTGCTTAAGGATTTTAAATAATTATTTACTTTTTTAAATTCAAGTCTAAAGCATTTGAAAGTTTCACTTTCTTTATAAATCTGGTGAGCTATTTAATGAATTTTTCCGTTGTTTTAGGATGGCCATTTTCAAATTAGGTAGTATTTATGGTCATTTAGAGATGGCTACCATCTTGGCAAGTGCCTGGGTTTGTTATCATTTGGCAACATTTTTAAAAAGTCGCCAAATCCGGCCACGATTCTTTAGGTTAACCTTTGCTGTATATACTGTGGTTTTTAACTGTGCAACTGTGTTTCGGCTGCAAAGATTTCATTTGGCGAGATTTGCGCCCGCAAATTGAAAAAGTACCAAAAATTGTAATCCCCTCAAACTCAAAAGAGCTACGATTCTCTGAATCTAAAAAAAATATATAATGATTACTTAGGGGATAAAGACATGTAAAACAAGCATGAACCCGAAGTAATAATTGTTGCAGAAATATCAAAGAAAAATGCCGACGCTACCCAAAAAAACAAAACAAACACTTCCCCTTACTTCATAATATACTTTTTCTATTAACCCTTCAGAGACCGTATGACACTTTACACATCACGACTATGGCTTCTTTGATATAATTACAATACCCGACTTATAATTTTTTTAAAAAGCAGTTTTTGTTTCTTCTTCGAAAGTAAATTGTTTTGTAGACGGTAACAATGACTTGAAATTAAAACAAAGATTTTCTTTGAAGGGATATTTCTTTTGAAAGGTCCCTAATTTATATTGTCTGCGCGGCCCGGCGTCCCTAATTGATGGGGGAAATTGTATAAAATTTCAACGATTAAGATTAATTGCTGGGACGTGCCAATGTTTTTGGAGTTGTGTAATGGCGGCGTTGCTTTTGCTACTTTTTATGCAGTTGGGATGGGTTGTAATGGTTGGCTAATTATTCCCCTCTTTGGCATAATTTAAAAATTTGTCGTAATGTAAGAGTGACGTTTATTTTGAAAGGTCATTCTTAGTACTCTTCGCGCAGTGCCAACCTAACTTGGGTAAAAACAAATAGTAAAACGGCAGAGGGAAAAGCGCGATTGGTCCGTTAGTTGGAAACTCTTGTAAAGCAATGTTTACATACAAAATGATCTGAATACAATTTAACCAAAATATACTTTTCATTCTGATAAAATTGCGAAATTTTCTCAAATAATATTCAAATCTGTTAGACCTTAATTGAAATGAATGTTTTAAACATGTTTTGAATTCGCAAATAATTTATGGAACTCTTTACATCCACGAAGGGATCTTCTCCATAGCATATTTCTATTTACCCAACTTAAGTTTTCAAAAAGTGTAAACTTGTTGCAAGTGACGTAATCTTTCCAGCTTTCATTCATTGACTTCCTTTGATTGGTGCTCTGTTACCACGTGACGTGGATTCACCAACCAAAGATTAAGGAAGAATTTGTTTTCATGGTTTGTAGCTTGAAACATGCCATTTGATGATGATCTATCTTAATTATAAAAAGCTACTGTTTAAGTTTATACAATCACAGCAGTTGCAGTTAAGTAAATTAAGAGCGATGGTAAGTCCCATAGAGCTAAAGAACTAAATAATTAAACACACTTAAAATTAATAATTAAATAAGCAGATGATATTCTTCCTTTATTTAAAAAAAAAATCGGGCTGACATCTATTACGATTAATAAAAAAAATCTTTTCTATTAGAAAAAGGTTTGAAGAATCGAATGATGTGCTTTTTGATATCATAAATTTCTATAGACGATCAGAAAAAATTTCTAAAATGATGATGCAAAATTGTCATTGGTACTGAAAGGGTTAAAACTGGTTAAAATTAAACATGCGTTTTATTATTTTCGTCCGAATGGTGTTAATTGTAAACTTGAACTTTTACATTTTAAAGAGTAGATTATGTTCTTCAAATCGAGAAAGTAATTGTATTAGTGTGGTTTACTTAATAGACTGATAAATCAACTTTGGAGGAAAAAAATTATGCCAAGCGATTCCCCGAACAGTACTGGCACTGGCCTAGGCTTCAAAAACCAATAAAGCTTGAAAGTTTTATTCAGTTTTATCCACATCAAAGTCATTATAAGACACGTTTAAATTTAAGGGTATGAGTAGAAGCGAAGCAATGGTGCATTTCATTTTTAACAAATTCAAGTTTTAATTAACCTTTTCAAAACAACTTCAACATTTTCTAAATTTTAAGCAAAAATTGGAAACAAAAGAAAACATATATGTGATGCGGCTCCTTTCAGAATAAAAATACTAAAAATTTCTGATAATAATGAAGTGAGAGATTTCAATTAAAAAAACTCCCTCAAGTTGAAAGGGCATTTTTAGAATCCTTTGACATTTCCCTGACATACGTCCAAGTTATATTTAACTTTCATATTAAAAACTCATTTAACAGTGTTCCAAATAACCCATCAAACTCCTCAGAAATAATAAAAAATACCCAATTTGGCGAGAGAAACCGCGGCCCGATAAATAAAGAGATTAACTTTGCATCCCTGCAACCCAAAACCTTTTAATGAATGAAAAGATCGTAAAAAAAAAGTATTTCGAACCGAATTTGGCTATTTAAAATTTATCTTCGAAAATGTTTACGCTTCCTCAACTCTTTGTTTATGAAAATAAATTGAAGTTCTTCATCATCAAAAAGATAAGACGTAATATGAGGATGGTTAGAATAAGATGTTGATGATTGGCGTCGAAAAAAGTGAAGCGTTGTGAAAGTTGCCAATTCGATGTAATAAGTCAAAAAATTACTTCCGGAATTAGTTGCAACCCTCATTGAAAATGTTTAATTAAACACATATTTAATTAACACTAACATAAAGACGTAAAATTATAAATGATGCATCTCACAAACAGAACTCTCAATTCCATTCCAATACAATTCATATAGTTCTATTTGTTATAAAGTTAGAAATTAAAACGAAAAAAAGCAACATGTGCAGTTGCAGAACAGAATACAGTACGAATACTAATACACGTTGAAAAATTTTCCCTTCAAATTACTTTCCCCTATATTTTCCCTTTTTATTTCCTTTAAAATGTTATACTGTGTAAAAAAAAAGTAAGTTGGTCATTTACAGCATCTTCACTCTTAAAACAAAAGAGTGAAATCCACTCCTATAGGAGAAGTGCATTTTCGACACTGAAAAGGAGTGAAAATTAACTCCTAAACCGCTCCTAAAGGCCTTAAAATCGCTCGTTTGTTGCTAAGATTGTTGGGGGTTTAACAAAACAAAAGAATGAAATCCACTTCTATAGGGAAGTGCATTTTCGAAACCGAAAGGAGTGAAAATTAACTCAGACTGAGTTAAAATCGCTCGTTTGTTCTAAGAGTGTTCGTATTTTGACTACTTTACTGAACAAGAGAAGTTTTCGAATGGTGCACAGCGCTGTTAATATGGAACTTTCGTGTACTAATTTTAAAACTTAAACAAAAAGAAATCCCAGCCTTCCTGATGAACATGTCCTGTGTCACATCCATCTATCTGAATTTATTGTTAAGATATTATATGTATTTTCAAACTGCTTAGTTGCTGGAAGCATATGTATGACGACCGACACACAATTATTAATTTCATTTTACGCACCAGTTTAGTGTATCACAGCTTGGTACCATGCAAAAAAATAGCGCCAAATCATACTCTAATCACTTGTTTGGGCCTATTTATTGAAGCTATCATAGCTTCATTTGACAAACCATGGTTTTGCATTATTTTTATTCCAAGTGCATCGCTATATAACTCTTACCTTTATCGACTGCGTAAATGAAATGGGAACCTCCTATATCCTACTTAAAAGTAATTCAATTTGGCGGGAACGAAATTGATTGCACACTTTCGACTGCGTTAAATGTAAATGGAAATCGCTTTCTTCTTACGCAAGTAATTTCCATTTGGCTCGGGACGAAAAAATTGATTCGGTGATAAAAATGTTCGAGGAAAAAAGAACTTTCTTTACAAGTTATAAACTTGTAGGAGTTGAACGAAACATGGTGATTTTTATTGTATTTATACATTATTTTGTTTTCGGTTTGTCTCACCGAGTTAGCAGGTGATAAATTCTCAACGAATATAAAATTATTCATCTTATTTATTAAAGCGTCTAGTTCGAGAAAAATCTGTGAAGGTTTAATGCAGAAAAAAAGTAATATTTTATCAAGAAAAATAAACAACACTTCAAACTCTTGGTTGAAATGTGCTCTTTTCTTGTCTTTAATTATGTTAAATTATTAAGATTTTGTTTAGTTATTAAGAAAACTTCCTTAACAAATACTGTCAAAAAGAACAATAAAGAGCTGAAAGTGACCGTAAAATGAATTTATTACTTTTTTAAAACGTCGTTTAGGCGCTACAGTGTTGTCTAATTTTTAAGCTAAAGACGTTATAACGATATATTTTCTAAAAATATTTAAAAAGAGTTATGTATTGGGCTTTTTATTGGGCCGTTTGACTAATCTAACACAGGGCCTCGCATGGTGGGAAATCCTTATGAACTTTAAGCTGTTGAACCTTCACCTACATTGAATTATTCAAATAATTATAATAATAATCAAAAAAATGATGCATTCAAACATTAAAAAGGTTCCAATAATGCATTATGCCTTTTACTTACTTTCAAAAATATTTGTTTGTTTTCACCACAGCAGTGGTTCCTACACTCTTAAAACAAAAGAGTGAAATCCAGTCCAGTAGGAGAAGTGCATTTTCGACACTGGAAAAGAGTGAATATTATCTCAGACTGAGTCAAAATCACTCGTTTGGAGTTCAGTGGTTTGGAGTGACCCTGTCGGAGGTTTAACACACAAAGGATCCACTCCAAAAGGAGAAGTGCATTTTCCAGACTGGAGGAGTGAAAACCAATCAGACAGAGTTAAAATCGCTCGTTCGTTTTAAGAGTGTAGCAGCTGCAATGTGTGGTAAAATGGTTAACTACATTATTGGTATTTGGTTTAATCGTTTCTAAATATTTTGTTTCCGAAATTTGAAAAATGGATCAACCGAATACCGAAATTAAAGCGAAACATTTCACCACACAGACATTGCAGCTACCAAGAAGTATTATTATGGTATAAAACCATGCCTCAATTTTTTGACAGTGTTGGGGTTTTGACTTATCTAAGATAGGCTCTCATATTGACAGAACGGTAAGATGAAAAATCATCTCAGTGTTAATTTACGTCTTGCAGAACCATACATTGAATTATTCACGTAAAATAGACCAATCCAATAAAGATTGCGCGAACTTCAAGTAAAATTTCGAAATACGTTTCCAGTGATCAACAATTCCCATGCCTGATCACACACACTATGGAAAATGATCGCCCCAAAGGGGGGTGGGGGGTATAATAAACATCCCCGAATGCCCCCCCCCCCCCTCTCCGTCTAAATTCCACCCTGTATATCAAATGAAAAGCTTGGTGGAAGAACGTTCTAAGTGACATTTTTTTTTTAAAAAATTAGATTTTTGTGTCGATGAACCTATTACTAACTTCTTTAAGGATAACAAGTTTCCCCTTTCTTTTAAGTCAAGAAAAGTTTTGTTTTTATGTTTTGTAAATTCCGTTTTCATCAGATCTGAGTGCAAAAGAAACACTTTAAAGCACATTTTCTCGTTTTCACCTTTTTGTCACTTAGCACGCTCTTCCACTAAGCTCATCAATTTCAAAAAAGTAAAAGATTTGGAAACCCATTTTAACTTCCCCACTACATGCATAGCGTTAACTTATGTAAATTTTTTAGCTTTGGTAGGCATCTTTTTTTACGTATCTAAGTGTAAACGAAAAACTTTAAAGCTTCTTTTCTCGATTTCATCTTTTTTGTCACTTAGCACGTTTTCAAAATAATCTCTTCAAATGCTAACGGGGTGTTCATGCATTTACATGATGATATACGTCTCCTGTGGCAAGCCGGGAGTATCCTGCCGAGCACCGTATGGGGCTCCTCGACACGATGAATGGGATGGTCATTTGCATCCAGCCACTATCTGTTAGGGATCGCTTGCGAGCAGAATGGTACAATACAAGGAGATTTGCACGACGCTTACTAGCTGTATGGTGCAACCAGTAAGCGTAGTAGAAATAAGCGAAAAATACCTTAACATGGAACAAATTGTAACATAAACTCTTCTTGCTGCAAGTGATAGGTAGCATGTTTGTCTTCTTATGGACATATATATATATGTATATATATATATATATATATATTAGGGTGGTCCTTAAAAATAAATTTTCGATTTTTGAACGGGCCACCCCCTCAAATTGTTTATTCATATGAAAAAATAATTCCTGCAAAATTTTAGCCAAATCAATTAGTAATAACACGTGCCCCACGGGGCTTGAAGTTTTGAAAAACGCAAAATGTTAGGGTGTATTTTTAATAATTCCATTATAAATCAATATCTATGCCAAATAAGAAAACATACTCAATACAAATGTTGTAGATTATAAAATTTCTTACAACTTTGTAATTTACACTTTTGATCTATGAGTAACAGGTTATGAGTTATGGGGAAAAGAACAAGCGACATTTTACTAGATTGTAAATTCCCCCATGGCCACACTACGCAAGCGATATCCTTCACAATGGTGCGACATAAGTAATTATTTTGATAACTTTTAACTGTTCTGTCTAAAAATTAACTAAAAAGTTACTGATGTGCAGGTATTTAATTAAAAAAAACATGTTTAAAATATACCGCCATTTTAAGACCTTTGGCTGTCAGGGCCGTCGCGTGGGTGGGGCAGGGGGGGGGGGGGCACTTTCTAAAATTAATATAGGTTATTTACTGAACTATTTGTGCAGCTAGTAAGCAAATGACATTCTTAGAAATGTAATTATGTTGCTAACCAGTGCTGTTTTTAATGTATAATATGGGAGAAGGGGTCATTGGTTTATCCTAATATTTTAATTGGTTAATCTTAATATTTTATTAATAATAAAAAGAAAATCTAAAATAGTGAATTTTTAAAAGGAATTTAGTATTATAAGTAAATGTAATAAATTCATTCAGAATTGAACATTATAAAGGATGTAATTCCTTGAAATCTTCCTTAATGTGGAATCTCTGTCATTCGAATCTGTTTTATAACCATTCATTTGTAGTGTTATATTTTGCAGGTAGGAATACATGTTTTCCTCTAAAATTAGATTTTCATCCATTGCAACGAAAACACTCGTGTGAATTCAGGTTTAATTAACCATATTTAAAAATAATATGAGTAACAAATCTCCAAGAAATAATAATTTGGCACCAGTTAATTGGTTTTTAATTGTAGCAAAAATAAATATTTATTTTCGAGCATAACTCGGTACGAACGTATCAGTACGTATACACGAACTTTATATGAACATTTAACAAAGGTCCGAAATTCGTTAGAAATTGCTTGTTCTATCAATTAAAAAAAAACCGCATTAGCTTTTTTAGAACGCAACAAAAACATTTAACAAAGGTCCGAAATTCGTTAGAAATTGCTTGTTCTATCAATTAAAAAAAACCGCATTAGCTTTTTTAGAACGCAACAAAATCTTTTTAGCAATTACATTGGTTTCACATCTTTTCTGCCATTACCATATGCAAGAAATTTTTGATTACTTCAACTAGAGGCAGTAACCATTATATAGGGGTTGAAAACATATGTGGATAAATGTATGACTCATGGCGTATCGCTTTTGCCATTAAAAAAACTTACTCCTTAGCGAAAGTGCCCCCCCCCCCCTCTCTCACCCACGTGACGGCCCTGACAGCCAACAGTCTTTAAATCGTGGTACATTTTAAGTTTTTCTTTGTAATACTTGAATCTGCCCCTTTTTAATTAAATGTCAGACACAACCAGTTAAAAGTTAATCTAAATAATCACTTTAATGTTGCACCCTCTGCCCCACCCACGCGACGGCCCAGACAGCCCAAAGTCTTAAAATTACGGCATATTATAAATGTGTTTTGTTTAAATACTTGAATATGTCCCTTTTTTAGTTGATTTTTAGACAGAACGGTTAAAAGTTATCTAAATAATTGCTTATGTCGCACCATTTTGAAGGATATCGTTTGCGTAGTGTGGCCATGGGGGGGGGGGGGGGGGGGGATTTACAATCTAGTAAAATATCGCTCATTCTTTTCCCCATAACTCATAACCTGTTACTCATAGATCAAAAGTGTAAATTACAAAGTTGTAGGAAATTTTATAATCTATAACATTTGTATTGAGTATGTTTTCTTATTTGGCATAGATATCGACTTATAATGGAATTATTAAAAAAACACCCTAAAATTTTGCGTTTTTCAAAACTTTAAGCCCCGTGGGGCACGTGTTATTACTAATTGATTTGGCTAAAATTTTGCTGGAATTATTTTTTCATATGAATAAACAAATTGGGGGGGTGGCCCGTTCCAAAATCGAAAATTTATTTTTTGCCATGTTAATAAGGACCACCCTAATATATATATATATATATATATATATATATATATATATATATATATATATATATTATATATATATATATTATATATATATATATATATATATATATATATATATATATATATATATATTGGCCACCATCGTGAGAAAACGTCATTTTTTTTAATCACAATAAACCATAATGAGTAGAGTTTGGCATCAAATTGAAGAACATTTTATGCTGACAAAGAATATGATCTTGTTTTTAAAATGTCACTGATGCACAAGAAGGAACCACCCCTTGTTATTATTGAGATGTTTAACAAAAGTTTGCTACTTTAAGAACTCAAACCCATGCTTCAATGAATAACAGACATGGAGTCGCCAATACTAAGCAACATTCCACAAACACTCTTAAATGTTCTAAAAGAATTAAGAAGGAATGACTGAAAGTCAACGTGGAGCCTGGATTTCAAATCTTTCGAAATGCAGCGAAATAACTTCTGTTAGGAATCTGCGAGAACAATAGTACAACACAAGAGTATTTTTAACGCTACTTGAAGTATGGTGTACCTAGGGTGTCTACGTATTGGCTCTACTTCAGACTTTAAATTGTTGTTGTTACCTAGCATGCCGTAGCAATGGCATTAATCTAACACTGCGCTTCGCATAGACGAACCTGTTAAGGAACGTTACTTTCATAAAAACTTGTGTTCAAACCTTTCCAGTGAAAGACAAGCATTTTTTCAAAAATTTCAACTTCACAGTATTGTGTTGCTTCAATACAAGAATTGTGTTGATGACATAAGAAAAGAAATCCTTGTTGTTTGAAGAATTTCTGGATTTAGATTAAACCAACTTCGCTCAATTTGTAGCATTAAATCCTGAACTGTTGCAAAATGACACTCATTAGCGTATACGCCTCTCTCTACCAAATAGTCCCCACAGAATTACTCTATTAGGTTCAGGTCAGAACCTAGGACTGGCCAGTATATACTTGGTTCTGTCTAAACCATTGCATTGCAGAGTTTGACACGTGAATGGGGCTATTGTCTTGCGGATATATCCATTTGTATCCGCCTAGCAATTTTCCAAAACAAGTAACTGTACTTCGAGCGTTTCCTGGCAATCTTCGGAACACTGACGAAAAGCAGATGAACGCTTTTAAAACAAACACTCCCAATTTACCTCAGTCTGAGTGGATTTCACTCCTCCAGACTGGAAAATGCACTTCTCCTTTTGGAGTGGATCCTTTGTGTGTTAAACCTCCGACAGGATCACTCCAAACGAGTGATTTTAACTCAGTCTGAGAAAATATGCATGCCTTTAGAGTGTCGAAAATGCACTTCTCCAACTGGAGTGGATTTCACTCTTTTGTTTTAAGAGTGAACGATGCCGTACGGGGAGTCGGGATTTTTGGAGCTAACGTACACTCCCCCTACTCGGGATATTATTGTCGAACATTTCTTGACTGCACGATCCGTTGATAATTTGGCAGTTATTTTAGCAGTTATTCCTGAACCTGAATCTGATACCTTTCACCTGTAAGGCGAGCCCTTAGCCAACTGGGCTCCCCGCAACCTTCTTTTTGCAATTATTTGATAAACAAGACCTGTTTATGTATAACTTAACCGAAAGTTTACTTTTTGAATTGACATTTGTGTTTAAAAATGGTGTATGTCGTCTCGTGGGTTACGCCAATCTGCTTCTAAGCCTATCATTGAACCGTGTCTGACTTATGGGAACACCTTAACGGATTTCCTTGGAACTTGAATTTCTTGTTCTGATGTGGTAAGTAAATGGGTGTTAAAGTTCTCACTAAATGAGCTGATTTGGATGCTTCGAAGGGTTGTGGATTTTTTTATATGCTAAACAGATAACTTTATAAAGAAGAAGGTTGGGTCTCTTTAAAGTTGATTATATAATCGAATTAAAGTAAAGGGATTTGTTTTTGTAAATAAGGAAAGCAGAACATAAGTGAATGAATAAGAAAATTGCTATAATATCCGACAATATTTCCTGCTGTGATGTATTTTGTAACGAAAATGAGGATTTGAACTAGACAATTATGCTTTTTAACCACTATTGAAAAATAAGTTGTGTTTTTACGGACACTGAATTATGATGTGACTATCAATTATATCAATTATAGATATTAAATCAAAAGTGAGCAGACACTCTGTAGGGGCCGTTATACAATGGCCAAGATTTCCTCTGCTACCCGAGAATGTTTTTTTGCTTGCATCTATTACTTAAGGTTAAAGAGGTATCGCTGCACCACCAATAAGTAGTTACGAAGTTCAACGCAGACCAACTTTTCCTCTGCTATCCAAAAGTTCTTTCTGCATCTATTACTTCAGATTAAAAAGATTTTGCTGTATAATCAACATGTATAACTCACCCAATTCCTTTTTCTTACAGACAAACTGGTCGATCATCGCACCACAACTCCCCAAAGCCCTCTCAGCTCCTCCTCCCTCCTCTCGCCAGCCGGACAGACGGACACCCCTTCAGACACAGACACAGACGTGCTGGAGAAGACGTCGGGACCAGCAGACACCTTCGATCTGTCCAGCAAAGACAGCCTGGACAGCCAAGAGTCGTCGTCTGTGAAGCCAGCGACGACCAGCTCCAAGAAGAAAGGCAAGGACAGCAGCAAGGAGAAGGCTCCTCCCATAGTGGGCAAATGCAACTGCGAGGAGCTGAAGGCGGTCGAAGCTCACCTGGAGACGAAGGATCTGTGGGAGAAGTTTCATGGCTTGGGCACGGAGATGATCATCACCAAGACAGGAAGGTAAGTTGGAGTTTGAAGTTCTCATTATAAACCATGCATTAACGGCGGTTTGGAAAAAAATTTACTTTGCCGAAATGAGCTTTCTGTTTAAGTTTCGCTAAATAAACGAAATATCAGACAAATAAAGAATTTTTCCTGAACAGTTTATGTTAGACAGATTTAGTTACACGACAAACAAGATTCTTTTATATAATGTTAATTTTGTATGTTAAGTTTTTATTCGGAAATGAAGGTGTTAATGGTATTTACAAAGTCTCCGTTAATGGGTTGAGATCAAAGTTCTTGCATTAACAACTTGAAAAGAAATATGAAAATTAAGTTTGGGGTTTAAGTTCCTTAGCAACGATACAAAAAAAATTATACGTCCAGACTCTTTTGACAACGTTTTAGATTTTGATCAATAATAAAACAATCCCTGAAAACTTTTATTTAAAGTCTTCTACAGGGTTAAAGTCAAAGAACTAATATATCCTTCATGTTCAAGAGCAATATAACAATTTAATTTTGTAATCTTAATAATGGCAGCGAACTTATTGTTTATACAAAATTTGACATGCTTAGTAATATTTAAGCCAACAATGTCATTCCGAATGTCTGTTGGTCCAAAGCTAAGAAACAAGTCTTGTTAGGCGGTATTTTATCTACACTGCTCACAACAATTAGGGGAGCGTATGGTTTAAACTCTTTCAACCCAAAAGTTTCCATTTGGAATCATGAGCTTGCGATTTTTTTTCTCATTAAGTTGAACTTGCACTAATTTATCGTTAGATGGAAGAATCATGTCTTTTGAGAATGCAAATAATGTTTGTTTTAATCAAATGAAAATATGAAAACATGGTAAAATAAAATTCACTCCCAAAATTTTTTTATGAAACAAATTGATCCTAAATTCTTCACTCTTGCATTCTCAGATGTTTAAAAATTGATTTTACCTATTTTTTTTCAAATAAAATTTGAAAAAATTATTGTTATAATTTTTTCTAAATTTTTTATTCCAATTTCCCCCCATAAATTTTAGTTAAAAAATTTAATATTTTTCCGCCTGCTTTTTACCATTTCATTCTGGATGCATAATGAATCTATTTCACAAATTTTAGATTTTTAGAATGAAAAACAAAGTGCTGAAACTGCGGAAAGGGTTAACAAAAGTACGCAAAGTGCTCCCCTAATTGTTTTGAGCAGTGTAGTTGAGTCAATTTTGCTATTGGAGCGTTTTAATGATTTTGTTAAACAATTTCTCACGTCAAAAAACTATAAATAAAAATATTCCCATCACCAAAAATAAACCGGAAAAGGCAAAGTATCCAAGAGCCCTTACACATTAAACGACCCGTCAATTGTTTTCGTGTTATCTCCTCGATCTCCAGATAGAGATTCAATGAATACCTACCATATCTGTTAGAGAGATCCTCCATAACTTCCTGCGGTAGCGTATCATTAACGAAATTTTGCCGCCCAGCAGTTTAAAGACAGTGGATAAGAGGTGTTCATAGTTGAACAAGAGGAAGATGCTGCTACAAGAAAAAGGACTAGAAAATCAGTTGGCCAAGTGAGGCTGTGATCGCTTCTCATGTGCACCCAAACAACCACTTGGCGACAGATTTGGCGCAAAGTTGCATTCCATGAAATTAATAAGAAATAAGAGAATATTTTTCGTTTGAAAGGAAATTGAACATAATGTGTTGCTGATAATGTTACAACTACTCATGTCCACAAAAGGGACCTCAGTCAAGCTGAAGACCAAGTTGTTTCGATTTATAATATGACAAATATTTGCTCTAATCTAGCGTGGATATTATTTGAGGTTATTAATGTATGCTTGTACTTCGAACATGCATTAAAATCACTTTTTATACTGCAGCCACAACTGGTGAAAGTAGTAGTCGTTATTTGAGTTTTAATAGCCAATATTTAAGAGAATTAACACTGTAATGCATGATTTTTTTTTCATCCCGAAAATATATTTGTATCTTTAATACTCATACATTATGGTAAAAATACTGAAAAAAAATTACTGCATTGGAATTTAAATAATTTCAATGTTTAAAATTGTTGCCATATGGCAAAAAACAACCACAAAATTCCAATTTTGATAAGAATGATTAGAAAACTACTAAATATGTTTTAAATAATCCTCTTGAACTATAATTATTTTTCAAAACAATTTATTTGTTTTTAGTACTAATATTATTATACTTTGAATACTGCCAAAGACGTAATTTCACAACAGTTAATAATTTCACTCTTTAATTTTGAATACACTTTTACAACTGTCATCTATGAGGGTTATAAGTAACTAAAACTTCAAAATAGAAAGTAATAGATAAAAAAACACAGATTTGTCAAGAGGGAGATCTACTATATTAGAATAAAGTTGATTATGTTACTTGTTGCCATATGGCAACAGTATGCATTAGAGGGTTAAATGAGGCTTTTTGCTCCACTCGCGTTTGAAGATGCTTTGTTGGGGGGAGCATAAAGTCGATTTGGCGACTTACAGACGTCTTCGCTTTTAATCTCGCCAATCATCTCCAACTTTTTTTCGCTTCTATGGAGGTGTTGTTTTTTCCAGCAGCGCTACATACGATTTTTCAGCAGCTGCGATAATTCATCATGTCCCCATAAATATATGGGCATTGTCTGGACGTATCTCAGATGGCCTGTCGACCAATTTTACGCTTCAGATCCCCTCTGGAGGTACCAGGGTATAAAATTGTCCGATGACGTAATACAATAACAATTCCGGGGGTTGATAGTATTAAGATATTGAAAGGTATTTATTCTTAATAATGGTCTTTTTGGATAAAGATATTTGAGTAGGTAGTCTTTCAGGGTTCTTTTATAGAAGATATTAGTGAATCAATGGTATACAGTCCACGTGGTTAGCACAAAAATTTTGTTGTTTTCTTAGTCCGTACCCTTTCTATCTTCTTCGATGCTGTTGGTAAAGGGAGCTTGAGATATGAAGGATAACTCGGGATCTTTTCTGGAGGTTGGTTGGTTGGTCGACATATATTTTCAGGCTTGTGTGCTTGGTCATAGACCAACTTAATTCTTCGTCAAGTAAGACAGACACAACACACACACACACAAACGTGACAGATGCTGCCATCTATCGCGCTCCAACTCCACAATTAAGACATGTCCCTGAAGGAAAGTTAAATGGTCTTCAGGGAACTGCACCTTTGGGAAACTGCACCATGACCACCCACAGTACTTTCGGACCCAACAGATTTTACGAGCAAGTACTCCGTATATACTAGGGACAAACACAAACATCCATGCCTTACTGGGATTCAAACCCGACACAGAAACTCCAAAGTCTAGCTCCCTAACCGTTGTGCTGCCGGGTCGGCTTCCTGAAGGCTTTATTTTGACCCTTGTTAGAAGTTTTTTTCCCAAAATAATTCAAATCACAAGTCTTTTTCTCGTAAATAGCCTCAAACCATTGCTAGTAGTCACGTCAGACGTTCTACTTTAGGCAGCAAATTAACCAAGGCAGTCGGAGTATACAAAGACGACGGATTAGCGGACTTCGGATTAAAGCGAGTTTAAAGTGTAAAATGTATGCTAGTATTTCTTTTTGAAGAAAAACAATTAATGGATTGTCTAGTTCTTTAAGAAGAGAAAAATAAAGCTGCTATACTTAATTTGTTTAATTAACGTGTCTCAAAGGCATTCTGGAGAAATACGAATGTTGAGCAAATGATTCAGCAAATTGTCTGAGTTATACATTTTACATTGTTATCTCAACTACGACTGCATGAGTTCCATGATTACTACATATAGTTCTACTGGCGTCTAACCATATCCTTGACTGACACCGGGTATGATGTCACTGTAATTTTGCGTTGGGTGTCGCGGACAAGACTCTTTTGTTAAAAAAGGTTCAGAATTACGAAGCTCGTTAATATATAACTTTCGTGCGGCATTTTTGAACTAAGGCATTTCATTAACATATTCAGAAAGCCAACTTGTTGAAAAAAATGCTTTTTTAACTTCATCACGTTCCATATTACTCTAAACAATTCCCATTTCACACCTGGAACACCACTAAACCGAGCAGACATCTGGTAGGAAAATTACTCTTCAACACTCGAACAAAACATCAAGAAAAGCCAAAAACGATAATTAACACCACCTAATCACGACCCCTTGAAACACCCCCCGTGGGGGGAACTTCCGAGGGGTCAAAACCGTTGACCCCCCCTCGGAAATAAAAAAGATCGATATGTTTCTGGTGTGATGGAAAATAACACCTCCCGATGATCGAGAAGATGCTTCGAGAGGTTGCGCCCACTGCCACGCCCCCCTCGTAAGAGGCTGCCTAGTAATTAGAGCAGCTCGCCGCAGTTCCGGAAGATTGTGTTTTTTGGGAGATTTTTGACAAGGTAGAGGGTAGATACATATATATTCCGGCTTGTGTGCTTGATCAGAGACCCGCTTATATAAGCTTTCGTCAAGTAAGATAGACACATAAAGAATTTTTACTGTTACGAAGAAAGGAATAACACATAGACAAATGACAACATTTATTGACGGTCACAAACATCCATGCCTGACCGGGATTCGAACCTGGCCCTGCAGCTCCAAAGGCTAGCGTTGTAACTATTGCGCCACCGAGATTTTTGAACTAATGCAGAATAAGAGCTTGACGAGGGTTTGCTTGGTTGGTAGACATATATTTTAAGGCTTATGTGCTTGGTCAGAGACCCGCTTATAAACCTTCGTAAAGACAGACACAACACACATATACGTGACAGATGCTGCCATCTATCGCCACCTCCACAATTTACCCTGAAGGGGAGGGAAATAGTCTCCAGGGACCTGTACCCATGGGAAACTGCGCAATGACAGCCAACAGGACTTTCGAATCCAACAGATTTAACGAG
Organism: Hylyphantes graminicola; assembly: GCA_023701765.1. Classification (NCBI taxonomy): domain Eukaryota; kingdom Metazoa; phylum Arthropoda; class Arachnida; order Araneae; family Linyphiidae; genus Hylyphantes; species Hylyphantes graminicola. Next base: position 67,461,220 of record CM043119.1, read on the forward strand.
CACGTACTCCTCATATACTCGGGACAAACACAAACATCCATGCCTTACCGGGATTCGAACCCGAACCCACAAGCTCCAAAAGCTAGCTCCCTAACCGTTGAGCTGCCGGGTCGGCTGTTTTTAGGGGGATTTCTAAACTAATGTCGAATAAGAGCTTGACGAAGGCTATTCGGTGGCGGTCATCGTCACTTAGAACCCCGTTAAAATCACACATTCTGCGTTATTATCTTTATGAAGTCCCTCAAATACTCATAATATCTAAAAACGCAAAAAAATGTTCAATTTTTGTTTCTGAGTGTCACAATTATTAAAATGAGTCAGTAAATTACTCCGATTTTTAGTCTGTTACAATAGAAAAATATTTGACGCGTGCCATTGTGTTTGTAATTCAGAAAACTCAAACAATTACCATTATTATGTTAAATTACCATTGAAGAAACAGATGAATCTGAAAGCTGTGTTACGAGCTCCAACGAACAATATAGATAGATTTACACGCCACATGTTTTGGAGAGTCCTGTAAGTTATAACATGTTACGCAAAACAATATACGGTCCACGCGCCAAAGTAATTGTAGTATATCAGAGATAATTTTCAAATTTCACCAATTTAAGGCAGGGGAAGAATTTCTTTTGGTGTTTCTCATGTTTAAAATGGTAATTCTAATATTATCTAATTCCCTTGATACATCGTCGGCTTCTACTTGGCGAAAAAAATGGGCTATTTATACAAACAAAAAATCCGTAAGTCATAAGTCCAAACTTAAGTTGACAGCTGGCTCGTGCCACAAAATATGAAAATCGACTTTTTCTGCCTACTTTTCTTCTAACACAAACATAAAGGATAAAATGGCGAACTTTCTTGTGTTTAGAAGCCATTTTCTTTGAGAGGCGCCAAACAAAGTTGTTCCGCAAATCGTATAGAGCCAGAACAATGGCCGTTTTGCGAGCCATATTTCTATACAATGGAACAGGAACAAAAAGTATTCTTTGGCATTATTGTAAAGCTTATTTTTCCCCATAACTCACTGAAAGGGACGTTGAACGAGCTAAAAAGGAACAGAAAGCGCCAAATGGATCATAAAAAAGATGCTAACAGAAGCCACTTAGAACACTTCTCAGTGTTAGAAAAGATTTAAAATTTTTGGCGAAACAATGAGATTCGGGTTTATGATATAACGAGCACATTTGTACTTATTTCTCGGTAAAACTAAAAGGTTTTTATGGTCCGGGCTTTTTTTAATTGGCTTTTCCAACTTTTTGTTGAAAGTTTTAGTATCTTTCGTTTAGTGTTTTTTAAATCTTCTTTTGTTTCACTAATTCATACACAATGCTTTATCTTTTCAATGTGGAATTAAGAAAAATAACAATTTCGTATAATACTACTACGTTTATTTGTATGTAATGCATGGCAGCCCTTAAAAATTTCAATGCACGATCTACGCGAAACGGTCAGTATATATCTGCTCCTATGTACCACGTGACCTGACAAACAGTTTAAAAAGCTATTCCTTTGAAAACAAAATTTATGCAGGGTTCGTCGCCGACTGCTCTACTGCGGCAATAAGTCAAACTAACCTAAGCTAAAAAGTAACGACTTACGAATTACACCAAGTACATAAGGAAGACAAACGTATGCAGCCTTATGTGAAAAATTTGCAAGTAGACCTTAGCATACACTTCTTAATCATCGTATCTGTAACAGCTTGAGAACTTCTACACTATCGCAATAAAAATTCAAACAATTTATCCACAAACCGAAATAAATATAACAATTTTAATTCGGCTTATAAATATTTTCCAAGTGAAAATCCCGTCTTGCATTTACATATTTAGCCCCTAACATTCATCATTTAGTGTAAAATTTCCATTTTTGATGAATCAAATCCTTTTACAGCACTCGAATAAAATTACATTACAATACTCCATTCTTCTAATACACCATCTATTCACAATACTATGTGTTCTTCCTGCAATAAATTATAATATCACAAACACCCCGAATTAGATTCAATCAAAATTCCAACACAGACATCATCAATTCCGGGTGCCATCTTCTATTTGCATATAAACCATTTGCATATAATGGACTGATTCTCATTTGATGACAGGCGCAGCGGACTGGACTGCTGATCACATATTTGCCATGACGCCGTTTGGGTGGAAATGGCAGTGTGTGTATTTGACTAATGGACCGTGATCATTTAGGAAACGCTTATGGTTTAAACGTGTTACAAGTGCAACATCTATGACACGTAAACCAGTAAACTTGTCTAACATATGAACCTGTAAAATGCGTTTTGTGTAATAGTATCAGTAACGGAAGACACACATAAGTTGTGGTTTGGTAGCTGGAGTGTCATGCAAAACATGGATTTACTACTTCTTGCATTTGAGGATTCGGTTGTTGGTTACTTAAGAACTGAAGTCATGGTTTCTTGACAACATCATAAGATATTATAATCGAAAAAATTTGGCTGTTTTAAGGTAGGCTGAGGGGTCGCAGTTATGCCTTCTTAAGCTAGGAAAATGAAAGAAATATTTTTATTAATTTTTCCAAGAGAGAAAAATTATCCATGCAAAGCCTCCATAACTGTAAAAACCTTCACTCTCGACTTATTTATGCATGATTCTGAGTAAAATTTTAATTAAAAGAGCTTAGTTAAAGTGGCTCAGTGGCCTAGTGGTTAAACGTGTCCGCCTCGTAAGCCCAAGATCGCGGGTTCGAGCCCCGACTGAGTCGTCGGATTTTCTGGATGGGACATTCCTGGGCACGCATGTCATATGATTATGTGGCAGGTAAAAGATCCCTGATGGAGGGCAATTGTGGCTTGAGTTCGCTCAGTAAAATTAAATCTCGGCATACTTAAGGTAGACGAATACCCAAAATTCCCCCAAATTCTAAAATTTTTACTATTACTTTAATCTTTTCCAAATTTGGTATAGTGATTTCAAATATAATGAATAATACTATTTAGGCATTTTTTGTATTTAAATATAATTTATTTATTTTAAACGGCGTTTTTCTACTAAAAAAAGAGGTTTACGCTAACAAGTCTACCACATTGAATTTTCATCCTATAAACATTTATTATGGGTTTAATTCTTTGTTTTGAACTGATGCATGCAATGACCCTCTAGAGTTATACACAAGTTACAAGAAAAGAAGTTATTAAGAAAAATGTCATAAATTAACCACACAAAAAAGGATTTGTTTCGATTAACTTACACTTGGATATTTTTTTTAAAAAAAACTTATATATTTACACCAGATGCTAGAGTTTCATGGAACAGATATATATTGAAATAGCATCTGTAAAAATTTTCAGGTAAATTAATGTAAAACTTTTTATACTAGAACTGTTGGCGTAATCCCCTTTTTTTAGGTGAAAAACACCGTTTAAAATAAATGCATTATATTTAAATAAAAAAAATGCCTAAAAAGCATTGCTCATTATATTTGAAATCACTATGCCAAATTTGGAAAAGATTAAAGCAATAGTAAAAATTTTAGAATTTTGGGTATTAGAATTTTGAATTATTTTAGAATTTGGGGTATTCGCCTACCTTAAACATCCACAGAGAGCTCAGATTCATTGCAATCTGAGCCCCAAAATTGGTAGCGAGAATCGCCTAGATGGGGCACAAAGAAATGGCTCTCAGTTCTGGGAAATATGCCGAGTCTGCAAAAGGCTTGACCACCAATATTGAAAAACAATTAGGGAAAAAATTTCTTGTCCGGAACAAGACAGATATTGTGACCGAATCCACAGGTTAAAGCCCAACCAATCTCTAATTAACATTTGTAACCACAAACCATGCAAATTATAAGACAATCTATCTAGGTCGCAGAAACTCTTACAGCAAAGCCGTTTTTCTAGTAACGATCATTAAAAAAAATCATTTGTCACGAATTCTCTAAGACAAGTTTTTAAACCGAAGGGGAAAAAATTCGAAAAGCAAGCTGCCTGTCAGCTCTCTGCCGTTTCTTTTGAAAAACGCATTAGCGTAAAATTTGTATTCAACACTACCTGAAGATATCTATTTACTATGAGTAGTGGTTCATTTTGAATTCAACATACAAACTAGTAAAAAAAGTGTTCTTTTTGAAAGCACGATTCATAGAAACCCATTTGCCAAATTTCTGGTGAGTAATTCAACTTCAGGACATATCACCAACTAATTAGTTTTCAATTTAAATGCTGGTTCTTTCTAACTTATGATATACCGTGGCTGAATTATCAAAAATATGCGACAGGTGACTTCTTCGTAAATTTTAAACCAAGGTCATATAAAGGATTTAAAACCTGAATTGTCATCATTTTGAATGCATTATTTCTTAAGAAAATTTAAGAGTTGGTAGTTACACTATTTGGGTGGACTTTGAAAGAAAATAAATTAGCATTTTTCATACAAAATTTTTCATTAATTCTATATTTAGCATCTACTTGCAAAATTTGGCTAGTTTTGTTTATTTCATTTCGAAAATTCAATAATTGTTAGTTATCTTTTGCAAAAATAAATTTATAGTTCAAACTATAAATAAGTAATATTCCTCGCTTTTAAATAGAATGAAAACATTACATATAAACATAAGTAGAATCTTGTAGTGAAATATATTTGACGTCATTTCAAACTGATCGATGTAGCAAAAATAAATTTATTTTAAATTAATGTCTAAAAGAATTAAATTTCTAGAGCTATAATTGTGAATGGCAATGGCGATTTAATTCTAATAAAAATGGCTTCTCCTATGCTTTTTAAAAGAACTTTAGATTTTGTAGTTTTTTTTAAATAATCAAAGTACTTCAGATTCGAATTCTTTTTGAAATTTTCAATGTAAATTAATTTCGATGCGCTGAATTTTTCGACGTATCGCTCTTGTCCGTAGTATTTGTAGTTTTGGCTATGAAAGTGGATGACGGACAGACAGACGGACTGAAAGATTATAATACCTTCCACTTCTTATGTTATAAACGTAGTGTGGAAGCAAAATGACAATGCATATTGAGGTTACTTTTTAAATCACAGTAATGAATTTGCACGTCTACTGCCTGGATTTCCAGCCAAACGCGAAAGATGCAATTACAAAACTACATCTCTTTTATTAATACGCTTATTGAAATGCAATCGATCACTATCGAAACAGGTTAATACCCAATCAATTTAGAATTACAAAACAGATGATTTGGCCATAACCTGATGTCCATTCAAACGAGTTTTTTGTTTTCGTATATGCTATGCTTACATTATTTGAAATTGGTTCCGGTGTTCGTTAAGTACCCATTGTTAACACTTCTCTGATAGAATTGCTTTAATAACTCTATATTCTTTTGTTCAGTTAACTCCTTCTGAAATTATTCTTTTAATTCAAATTTAAGATTTCACTGGAGTTTAAAAATTAGCTTGAATGAGGCAAATAGTTTTCATAGGGGGAAATAGGGTTGATTTTTTTTTTTTTTTTTTTGTTATTTGCTACGGTTAGTTTTCGAGCTTCTATTAGTGAATTGTCACGTTGGAATGGAATCGAATGAAAACCGAATGGAAAGGTAGAAGGAATAAAGTCACCTGAAACAAGAGCATGAGTTAAGGGGTCATAGGAGTCTTAAAACTGAGCAAAGAAATTACTACAAAGCAATTAAAAAAATTCAAATCAAATTTTAAAAATTTTATTACTTTTTTTAAAAAAAAGTTCTTAAAATAATTTAGCTTATAAATTATGTATAAGTATTTGTTTGTTCATATTTGTACAATATAAAGTCATTTTCTTGGTCATTTCTGCAATTTTGACTTCAGAATGCGGCGCGTGAGCCTAATCCAAATGTTTTCAAATTTTGTAAATAGTTTTATGTTTGTTATCATTTATTTTAGCTTTGGCTAAAGTTTCATAAATTTAAAAAAAAAAAATTATAATAAATCAATCTTATAGAATTACATATAAAAAAATTATACTTATATAGTGAGTAGTTAAAAAATTATAGGAAATTTAAAACTATGCTTTGTAGTACCTTCTTTGCATATTTTTAAGACTCCTATGACCCCTTAAGAAAGATGAGTAGAGGGGGCTATCAGTTCCAATGGTTTGATGCATGTGTGTCAGGTTTTTCGAGCTATTGCGCATAACAAACCGGCACTGAGGTATCCCAAGATGCACCCTTTTAGCACTTTTTTGAGCTACTGCGCAGATCATAGTAACCGAAACTGGCACTGAGGTATCCCAAAATGCACCGCTCTAGTCTGTTTCTTTTGTGCTTTACTGTGCACATACATGGGCCGCCCTATTCTCTTTCCTAACTCTATGGAAACAAGCTGATTATATCTCTTCTTAGACTTGAAGTATAAACAAATAAATGCGTAATTCCGAACTCCTCAGGTCAATTTACGTTGTTAACTTTTTCGATCGTGTTAATTATTTGTGTCTAAGGAATCAGACATTTTTTTAACAATCAATGTCCTGAACTTAGAAACCAAAACAATTGAAAACATATTAGTCTTCTTTGTGAAGTGAATAATAAATTGTTCTTTAAATCAATATAATAATCTGACCTTTATGTAAGAGCAACGCAGATAATACCAGAAAACTTCCTCAATAAAACAAACAACACCATAATTAACACTATTTTCTCTCTCTTTTACCTAAAAACATAATAAAATACATTACTGGCGCATGGACCACAAATCACTTACGAAAAAGATCAAAAAGTTATCAACAACTCTCTCTCTCTCTTTCTAGAGATAATTCGTACTGATTACCCAATGAGCTAACCAGGAACAAAAATACTAACCAAAAGGACACAAAAACGCAAAAAAACATAGGCAGTCACGTGCGAAACCAACGATCTGTAATATACACTGGATAGACTGCTCAGTATTAAGAAAACGCGACCGATGCCAGATATCTGGATACAATTATTTGCCTTTTTCTACAATTTCGTAGCTGGTTTTCGGCAAATTTTAACTCTTATTGAACTTCATTATTGTGATTTAGCAATCAGTTTCTAAAAGTATCGCCAAATTTTTTATTTTATTTATTATTATTTTTTTATTATTTTTTTTTTGCTACAGTACTTTGTTCCACCATTTTGCTGGAGCCAGAATCCAGAATATCCGCGCTTTTTGAGACACTTTATATCAATGGGAGCAGTCCATCTAGTATAGTTCGTTCCGCTGGACAGTTACCTGTTTTAGGTGTTGAGTGAATCAGACTTTATCTGGAAGTAGAAATTTAGTATCCAACTTGTGTCTCGCGTAAAGAGTGATGGCGGCTGCTAATCAGTTGCTGGGTGCTGCCACTAATGCATCGAGGCAATTATTGGCAATATTTTTTTTTCTTTGTTGGGTTTCAAGGGCGAAAGGTGATCGTTGGGTCTTGTTGGTAAGGGCTTCGGTTGCGAAATACAATTCTTGAATTGATGTCCCTGACTTACAGAAATGAACTTTATACTCTGACAAAATGGATATTAACCATTACATAATTTTGGATAGAAATAATTTCCAGCTGTCACTGTGAAAGATTAGAAAACTTCACTGTGAGAGATTAGAATAGAAATTCAAACCCTGAGGTAAACAGCTGCTGCTAACTTAGGGTAGGGTAGGGTTGATACATATATGTTCAGGCTTGTGTGCTCGATCGGAGACCCGCTTATGACCTGCTAACTTTCTACTTGGCATTTTTTAAGTCTAGGTTGCCATTGATAAAAATAAAATTTGTTTAGGAAGAAGCTATTTCGGAATAAAGCATTGGGGAAAGTCACTCTTATATTCCAAAGTTTCTGCAGTTTCAGCAATTTAGAACAAGTTTTTCACAAATGATTTAACAATTCTAAAATAGCTTTAAGACTCTGAATAAGAAAGGCCATTAGCTGCTTACTTAATTTCACCAGAAATCGTTACAATTTAAGTGTGGCCATTAAAGTTGCCAACACGAAAGAAACTATCAACGTTACCAACTACTACGTTATAACAAAATAGAGGCAGACATTTATACCACATTATTAAGTAACGTTAGCCTCTGCTACCAAACCCAAGTTAAAGAGAGGACATCATGCAACACGACCACAACCTGCAATTACCACCAAAAGTTAGCGTCCACGGCCCTAAACGAGAGTGGTTATGTGTACCAGCGAAACGTTAACGACTTCTTTAGCCCCGGATCTCCTGCTACCAGCTGTGTGGACCAAAAGGTCCAAGAGCGCCCAAATGTCCTCATAAAAGCCCAACTAATATCGCGTAAAAGCATGGAGTCAAGAAAGGAGATGGAAGTCCTTGGCGAAAAACAAAGTGAAGCTATCAGAAAGTAGCCAATCAACCCCATTAAGTTTTAGTTTAGTTTGAATACCTTCGCACTGGAGCTACGCGAATTCTCATGGCAATGGGAGTCGTATTTTAGAACCACAGTCAAGTGACGAGCCGAAACCTGAATAGTTACCAGTACAACCATTAAGAATACCAATACAACCGTTAAGGGTGACATATCGTACGCAGCAGCGTTGGGACTTTGAAGGATATTTAACGTGCACTCCTTAACACTGGTATATTTGTCGGACATTTTTAGCTGCACGGGCCGTTTATAGTTCGGCAGTTATTTTTGGCGATGCCCGGACACGAAATTAGGACCTTTCGCATGCTAGGCGAGTGCCTAACCACCTGAGCTCCCCAGCCCCCTCAACCCTATTTAGAACAAGGTCAAACAAATCTCTCACTCTACTTTGTTCATGCTGAAGTACTTCATTTTATTAATTAAAAAGAATAAACTAAAAAGCGAAAAATGACTATTTGCTCAGTAGTAGGCTGTAGCACGATATCTACATTTAAAAAATAGTGCAAGCAATTTTCTTTACAGGTAATTACAGATTTTATTAGAGTCATAACTTGCCTAGTCGATATAAGGCGCGTTTACATGATCGAGCCATCGAATCCATGGAATGCCAATATCCCCATCAGGGGAAAAAGTGGTCAAGCAGGATTTCTAACCCAAATGATCGTCTGTGACCGAATCCATAGAATGAAACATCAAACCCTCCTTAATTAGAGGATTTTCAAAAAACCCCAATGAACCCTGCAATTCCGGTTCCGCCTGGACGAAATTCCCCAAGAGGGAAAATTTGCGGTGTTTGTTCTTCATTCCCTGGATTCGATGGCTAATGTAAACGCGCATATAGTAAGCCCATTCAAATTCCACCTTAGAATAGCGCCAAATACTTCGCCGAGATCGTTTATTTGGGCTTACTACGAAGCGATCAATGTCTTCACTTGGCGAAACAGTTTTCTATTGGTTTTTTATCCATCAGCATCTCCATCTTAGCTCCATGCATAAAAGTCGTGTCTGCGGCCAGCTGACAAAACTGTTGGGCCCTCTACACGTGTATAACACGCCGTTAAAAGCGTCGGCAGTCCGATGTAATTAAGGGTGCCTTTTTTTAATGCCGAGTCATGAAAGTTTGTTGTTATGTCTTCGAGCCTGGGTGTTAACCTCAGAAGCTCATTTCGGTTGTTTGAGTCTTTTCTTGATGTTGGACTTGGGAAAGGTCTTTTGTCAAGGGATTAAGTTCATACACTCTTAAAACGAACGAGCTATTTTAACTCAGTCTGATTAATTTTCACTTCTCCAGCTTTAAAATGCACTTTTCCTTTTGGAGTGCATCCTTTGTGTGTTAAACCACCGACAGGATCACTCCAAAAGAGTGATTTTAACTCAGTCTGAGTTAATATTCATTCCTTTCCAGTGTCGAAAGTGCACTTCTCCAACTGGAGTGTATTTCACTCTTTTGTTTTAAGAGTGTAGCAAAGAGTTCTATAGCAGGGTAGAGACTGGGCCTACCAACCGCACCGTGGACCAACGCGGAGACAATATATAAGGTGGCATGTGGGGCTCGGTGGCCGAGTGGTTTGGATCGCAGGCCATAACGCTAGCAGTCCGCGCGCTGTAACGGGTGCGGTTCTATTCCCGCCTTTGCCCTGGGAGTACTTCGTTTCTCTGTATCAAAATTATAAATTAACTAGCACTTTTGCAACTCTATTCGGGCAGCTCAGTAAGAGTCGTTCCCCTACCCAACTATAGAACTCTTTGGTTCATTGACATTTGTAAAGTGTCTTTTGAAGATAGTTTCGCTGGTGTGACTAAGTATTCAATATAATCTCCCTATGGACAACTGCGACAACCACGCTTACATCGACGCGTCAGGATACGTTAACGTTGTCTTTTACTATCCACCAACAGACCACCGGCAGCTAATTCGTCTAACAGGACCCACAGGACTTTCAGACCCAACAGATTTTACGAGCACGTACTCCGCATTTACTCGACAAACACAAACATCCATGCCCGAACGGGATTCGAACCCGGACCCAGGCGCATTCGGTCCCACAATCATCATTACTTTGGTCGTTGAAATTCTTTCCAATATCTTATTCAAACCATTTTCAAAAATATAAAAAAGTAACTTTTAAACTAGTTGCATTTAACGTACATATAAAAACTATTCGTAAAATATTAAATATAGCTGGAATAATTATCTTAAAAATTATATTCCCCCATTGTATTAACACAGAGAGAAGGCTTCAGCTTAAAAACCTCACTCCCTATCTATCCCATACCCCATGAAAGATATATCCTTCGTTCCAACACCCGAGATTTATGTCCATAGGTGTGGCCTTGCCAAAATGGATGGCCCAAACTCTGACCAGTCGAGGACTGTAATCAGTTAATTGCGATAATTACTCTCGCAGGCTGCAACTTAATTTCCTCTCAGGTGGAGACTTTTTACTCAATCCAGTCATGTTTCAAGAGGCGCGATTTCAATGTCTAAACGCTTTTAATCGCTTCTTCTGAGAAAGTTGTTAATTTGAGGGGCGGGGATGAATATATCTTTGAAGAAGTTTGGGTTTTTGAATAGATTGATTTGTGGTCCTGTTGTTTCCGAAAGTTTTTCTTTATTTTCTGAAAATCGAAGAAAAAATGTACTGCAACAATTCAATTAAAAATTCAAAAGTTTGTATCTGTGACACATATTAAAAAATAACTTTTAATAAGTGGTGTGCAACACTACACGTCTTTCACAAATACCATTCAATTAATCAATACATTTAACCCTTTTCGACCGAGCTATCACGATTGTGCGGGTAAAAAAGAGAATGTTCAATCTCTTCAAAAATATTGATTCCGAAGCAGCTGACTTGTATGCCATTCGTTGTTTGTATTAAAAAAAATGACTTTGTTTTTAAGGAGTGGCTGTCATTGATGCTGCTTAAAGCATTTTTTCAATAAAACCCCAAATTTTGTTTCATTATTTTAAATCAGCGCCATCTGACGGCAGGTCTTAAATTGTTAAAGATAATTATGTACTTTATCTGGTAACTTCAATGAATGTGTAACTAAAAGTGTTCTACGAGGCTGTTGTCCCTTTTAATTTTTTATTATGACGTCCGACAGGAACTGCAACCTCGTACGCCAAAATTGTAGTTCTTCTAGTTCGTAGCTGTTTTAGTTCGTACTGTAGAGGGATTTCAGACAGACAAACAAACATAATAAAAAGACAGATAGCCTAGAGGGCGGGCTAGTGCTCAAAAAACACAATTCAAGAATACTGCCGTGGGTAGGTAAACTGCAGTAATCGCAACAATGAGTTGAAACCTTTTTAATCTGAAACAATAAAAAAAATCCAGTATGTTTTCCTAATTGTTAGGCAAATTGAGTGCTTGCAACAATGGTCCAAGTCATTATTGAAGTTACTGCATTTACCTGCCTTCGGCAGGAAAAGTGTATCTACTTCTATTTCTTCTCTACAGCTTGACTTACTTTCTGATGTTATTTTACTTATTATTTTTTAAGTAGGAACCAATATGCCTTTTGTTAAGTTATGACAATCACAATTAAATATATCACTTTTAATCGCACTTATTGAATTAAACATTAGAAACTTGTATTACAATCTATACAACTTAAAAAACAGCCATTTTTGGGCTTTAATTTTCTCTTATAAGAGAATAAAGATCGACGGTTTGGTATTGAAATAACATTGTTGGAGCTTTTTGTTTTAGCGTATCTCATGATTTGGCGATCTCAAGACGGTTCCCCTTTTTGAGTAGCGCCAAACATACCAATTTTAATCTTACCTACATGGTTTGATTGCTTGCTTCACGACGACACGCTACTGTCTCTTTGTTTCGGAAAGACATACACTAAAGAGAACACTAGGAAAACGTTCGACGACCCTAATTTATTCATTCGAATACCCCTTTGCTTGAAGCGATTGTTTATTCGAGTGTGCACTCTTGAAAAGTACGTGCAGACAAAGATTGATGGATTACGTATCGTATATTATTAAAAACGTATCGGTGGTTTGATTGATTAAAGATGTCTGGTAATACTTTGATGGAAATTTGTTGTATTCAAACTACAAAGTTTTCAAGGATTGGTAAATGCAAAAAAAATCCCTTTTTCTGCATTATTTTTCAGTTATCTGAGACTATATTTTTAATCATTATCAATTATTGAATAACAGGGTGATATTTTCCGTTCAAAACCGTTTTTTTTTTTTTTTTTTTTTTGCTTTTATGACGATTTTCGTGTCTGGTGTAAACGTACTTACATGGCAACGCAAAGGGAATATTTCTTATGACGTCACGTAAAGGTAAAAATTAGCAAATTTGGTTAATGGCCAGTGGCCGGTAGCCTCCATTTTTTAATGGCCACTTTTTTTTAGTTAATGGCCACCCACCAGCGGATTTTCTTATATATAAAAATTTAATAAGTATGAATTTATAAAAATAAACTTTTATTATTCAATGTGTCGGTGTGAGTCAGTTTGAATCATTAAAGGAAATCAAGGTAACTTTGAAATATAGGCATGGTACAAGCTGAAGAAAAAAAAACTTTTCCTTATAAAAATTACGATAGCAAAAATATTTCAATTTGCGAACGATGGAATTTTGTAATAATAAAACAAATAGTTAACTTTTATAACCAAAATAAGATGTTAACAACAAGATAAATGGCTAAAATATAAGAATAATTTAAACAAGTAAAAATAATTTTACTATATATGTAATAATCAGCAATTAAATTTATTCCAATGAAATTTATTCTGAATGTTAACTTCAAATTAAACTGTTTGCTCCAAATTAAAATAAAATTTATATTTTTTATGAAATATAAATTTTCTGGATTAAATAATATTCTTTACACATCTTTAGTTGAAAACTGGAAAAATCGTGAAACTAAGTCGATCCTACTATGGTGAAACTCCGGTGATCCCACTATCCGAAACTCCGACGTTCCTACTATCCCGAAACTCCGGCGATCGTAACATCGCAAAACTCCGGCGATCGTAACATCGCAAAACTCCGGCGATCGTAACATCGCAAAACTCCGGCGATCGTAACATCGCAAAACTCCGGCGATCGTAACATCGCGAAACTCCGGCGATCGTAACATCGCGAAACTCCGGTGATCGTAACATTGCGAAACGGCGGCGACCATAACATTGCGAAACTCCGGCGACCGTAACATTGCGAAACTCCGGATATCGTAACATCACGAAACTCCGACGACCGTAACGTCACGAAACTCCGACGACCGTAAGATCGCGAAACTCCGGCTACCATAACATCGCGAAACTCCAGCGATCGTAACATCCTGAAACTCCGGTGATCGTAACATCACAAAACTCCGGCGATCGTAATATTTTCAACATAAATTTGACTGAAAGATAAGATAGCGCAGTGGGAGGGTGGCGATTGCAGTGGCGACCTATGGCAAATTTTTTAATCGCCTATATTGACATTTAAATCGCCACGTGGCGAGTGGCGACCGCTAATTTTTACCTTTAACGTCACGGTTTCTAAACTGCGAATTCATTGGTTGTTTTGTTTTCTTAGAAAAGTGTTAAATTGGCTAATTGGTTTAAAAAAAAGGTCACGCGATCCGAACTGCGATGTCATTGGTTGTTTTATTTTTGGAGGAAAAGTGTTAAAACGAGCCAATTCTTTCGCAGAGAGTGTTGTTTTAAAAACGAATTCGTTGGCTCTATGGGCTTGACCTACGAGTGAACATTCCTATTAATCCAATAACGAAAAAATTATATTTAGGGGCCCGGATGGCCGAGTGGTTAAGGTAGATGTCTCCGCTAACAGTCTGCGCACTGTACTGGGTGCGGGCTCGATTCCCGTCCTTACCCTGGGTGTAATTTCTCTCTCTGTGTGACAGTAAAAATTCTTTCTGTGTCTTTCTTACTTGACGAAGGCAATAGCCCTCGTGTAGCTCTAGTGCGACGATAACTCAAACCAAACCAAACCAACTTGACGAAGGCCTATAAGCGGGTCTCTGTTCAAGCACACAAGCTGGAATATATGTGTATCAACCCCTACCCATTGTGTTTACCATTAACACTATCATTTCCGAATAAAAACCTTAACTTCAAGCTTTTAAAATTTAATTTTCGTGTAACTTAGATTAGTCTTCATACATTGCTGAAAGCTACGGTCTTCATTTGTTTTATATTTTGTTTAACACATTCGCTGCCACCAAATCATCGATTGAGGCTTCATCGATAGAGGCTGATGAAGTAGAAGAACATCCTGTTTTTAAAAACATGTTCGTTACAATGGAAATGAACGAACTATTCTTCATTTTCGAACAAGTACAAATCTTAGTTCGATGTCGTAAAATTGCAAGGTTAGGTTGAATTAACGTCGTTAACTAAAGCTGCACGAAGCTAGTCCTAAAAATACGAGGAAGTGTTCCTGGCGAAAGATTACACTTCGCAATAACACAAAAACTGCATGAGAATTAAAATATATGTATGGAAATTCATCAGTCACATATGGGATTACTAGGTGGTTGGTAGGTAGATATATATATTTTCAGGCTTGTGTGCTTGGTCAGAGACGCGCATTACTAGGGGTGTCAATTAAATATCACACAAAAGGGTCGATGATAGAGCTAGATCACGTAGTTTGTGCAACCACTGACTAGACCATCATGCTTATCAAGTTTAACTAACTTGGACTCATAAGAACTGTTGGCAAAATTGCACTATGAATTTCATTAGAATGTGCTGTAATCGATGAATCGGAACCACGCGACTCCCTAAGGAGTCAGTGGCACGCAACGTGTTAATTAGATAAACTTAAGCCAAAAGCTCACTTTCATGTTGTAAATTTTCTTGACAACCTCCATTAATTTGTTAAAGTTGAGTATGCAGTGGTTATCACAATTACGCTCACTTGGCCCCTCAATTAAGATACCACCACAATACAAATAACACTCAAATCGAGGTCTATTACACCGTCTCCACACGGCAGCCTAATCGTTTGAGCAAACGGAGGCTGTCTATTGACCCAAGTACACAAACAGAGACAGATCTAGTTACGCGAGCTGATCGCCTTATCAAAGTACAAATTGGGCTATCGCGCGCCAAAGTCAATTTTGAGATAAAAGACAACGTATAATTGATTCGCGCCAACCGAAGAAGGTTGTTGAATGAAGCGAATAATGCTAAAGACGTCTTAAGACGATTTTTTTTACAAATTACTCTTTAAATGTCATAAAATAGTAAGGTTATTAATGAATTGTGGGACATAATGATATAATCTTCTTAACTTCCAGGGTAATTTGAGAAGCGTTCCAACTTTTAAATATATGTCCTAATAAAAAATTTAGTAAAAAAAGGGTAACTGGATTGGTTAGAAAATTAGTATAGCTGACCTCAAAGAAAGTGTACCTATCACTATAATTGATCAAAACTTGTTTAAAAAGTTGTAATTTAAGGAACTGTTTAATTTAATTAACCCTTTTACTTCAAAAACGTCCCAGACGGCTGCCGTACAACCAAAAATTCGATAATGATATTCTTATCACATATCACGCGAAAACAAAAAAATCCTAACCAGCGAAAGTGTTAAAATTATTTTATAAGATTAATTAAAAGATCTTCAAATTACCACTCTATGCAAAAACATTTGCTGTAAATATGTCGTTTATCTGTGTATGTTGTAATTCCATTAGCATCACTAAATCTCTAGAAAGGGATAGACCATAGAAAACTTAAACCAAACTATTTTTTCCAACATTTAAATGAGGAAAAAGAAGAAAGAATGTGAATTTTCTTGCTTGGCGCTTTTTTGTTCGGTTAGGTTTTTAATTATCGTCTCACTAAAGCTACACGAGGGTTTATTGGCGACGGGCGTCGTATTTTAGAAACACAGCCAAGTGACGAGCTGACACCTGAATAGGCACCCAACGCAACCGTTAAATGCGACATCGTACGCAGCGTTAGGACTTTGAAGGGTATTTAACGTGCACTACCTGACATGGGGTATTATTCGTCGGACATTTTTGTCTGCACTGGCCGTTTAAAGGTCAGCAGTTATTTTGGCGATGCCCAGACCCGAAACTGGAACCTTTCGCATGCTAGGTGAGTGCCGAACCGACTGGGCTCTCCAGCCCCGGCCATTTCTTTTTTTTTTTTTTTGCATCAAGCAATTGATTAGGAAAAAAAATATCATAAGACACAAGTATCTAACACTTCGTTATACTTTTAAACTTAACAACCTCGTCATCTCTTCCGAACTTCAACACTTGCTCGTCTTTCGACGAGTCCTCAGCCGCGAAAACAAGTCCCACATTCTGTTCGATATCGCGTATTGATCGGCTCGACGACGGCTCCCGATGGAAGCGCGAGACGAAATTCGGAGAAATTTGTCGCGGAAATTTATCGAACACGCCCGTGTTTACGCGCGTGTTACCACTTCAGAACATTTCACAAAAAGAACTTCTTTCAGAACTGTGTGTGAATTTTGGCGCCGAAACGGAAGAGGTCATCTTAATCGCATCTGTGGAACGTCGCCTGGGTTCTTGGGAATAGTTGTTGTGGAATTTTATTGATCCTGTTACTCGAGTGGCACATTTGAGCTGAATGCAGTCAATTGAGTTAATCTTTCAACACTAAAAGATTTTAATTTTTCATTGAGTTATCACATATGACCTAATGTCAAAGAGTTTTGTCTTTAAACAAACTGTAAATACCTTTTAAACAACATTTTTTACCTTTTTATTAATACTACCATATAGCACCCAATATACTGCTAAAAGTTTGGTGCAAGATTGCACTGAAATTCTGGAACTTTCAAGGTGCCAACACCACTATTAGGTTATCAAAATTCCAACTATGTAGTGCAGCCATGACTTTTTTGCACCGTAAAAGTCGTAGGGTAGGGTAGGTACATTATATATTCCCGAATTGTTTCTGGTTTGTGGTCTGACCCTTGAACTGACTGTGTTCCAACAACAAACATTTTTAAATTAGAACATTTAAGAGATGGGGGAATCTGTATAAGCCTCTGTTACAAAAAAGTCATTTAAAATTTTAAAGAAATTAAATTATTAGTTGAAAAATTTAATTTTAATCTAATGCAGTAGAAAAAATTGTGCACTTCAGCCAATTTGCTCATCCGGTTCAGAGGGTTAAAAACAATTTCAAGTACTATGTAACTCATAAAAAAAATCTCTGTGTTCACCAACTCATCAAAACAATCCATAAACTGTTCATTACTCGCTCTTCGCCAAAAAACTGACGACACATTTCAGAGCGGCGAGTGAGGCCTTCCGATTGTCTTTTGTCACCACTTGTTGCGCATTTTCGCGCACCAACAACGGATACGAGAGATGAGAATATCCCGTTTCTGCTTGCGTGTTATTTTCTACATAAATCGTGGTAATTTGTACGTTATTTTTTTAAAACTATGCCTGGTCCTTTGGACAAAAAGTCAGTGTATACGATTTTCTCCTCCCGCGTTCGTAGAAAATTATTGATGCCTTCCCTTTTGGAGATTATTTAGCTTGTAATGTTATTTTCATTCCTGGAACTTCCCTAAAAATCTTTCCTTGAAAAAATTTCGACTCATTAAAGGCAAATGACACCGAATGGCCGCGGGTCTCCACACCAAAGTGCGTCTGTGTGAAACCAAAAAATATGTTTGAAGTCTCACATTTCTTCGGCTGTATTGAAAATTTTTACAAACGGTTTTTTATGTAATAACAGTAGCCCGATTTCCAGGCAATCCCACTTTTTGAAATTAATTAGCATATTTTTTTTTATTGTTTATTGAAATCGTTGTCAGATAACCTGTGTGCATGCTCCATTATTTCGAAAACCTTATTATGATGACCATAATGTATATTAGGAACTCGCATATCAAATTTGAAGTCTAGCTCTTATAGTTCAAACTCTAGAGTATTTTCATACAATCTAAAAGAAGGACCAATGATCACCCCCCCCCCTTTTTTTTTTCTTAGAAACCCACCAAATCGCTTAGAAAACACAAAATCTCACATTCGGATTTTTGACGCCCATCACAACACTTTCCGTACATTGCGTTTCATATTAGGTAATTAAAAGTGGAAAAAAAATTGAAAATATTATCAACCACATTTGCATCAAAATAGCAAGTTCTAAAATCTCCTTTCTGATTTTCGACCCCCCCCCCGTCACAACACTTTCCGTACCTTGCGTTTCATATTAGGTAATTAAAAGTGGGAAAAAATTGAAAATAGGATCAACCATCATTTGTAAAATAGCGCTTTCTAAAATATCCATTTCTGATTTTCGACCCCCCCCCCCCCCATCACAACACTTTCCGTACCTTCCTTTTCATATTAGGTAATTAAAAGTGGGGAAAAAATTGAAAATAGGATCAACCACAATTGTAAAATAGTGCTTTCTAAAATATCCATTTCTGATTTTCGAACCCCCATCACAACACTTTCCGTACCTTGCGTTTCATATTAGGTAATTAAAAGTGGGAAAAAATTGAAAATATTATCAACCACATTTGCATCAAAATAGCAAGTTCTAAAATCTCCTTTCTGATTTTCGTCCCCCCCGTCACAACACTTTCCGTACCTTGCGTTTCATATTAGGTAATTAAAAGTGGGAAAAAATTGAAAATAGGATCAACCACATTTGTAAAATAGCGCTTTCTAAAATATCCATTTCTGATTTTCGACCCCCCCCCCCCCCCCCCCCCTATCACAACACTTTCCGTACCTTCCTTTTCATATTAGGTAATTAAAAGTGGGGAAAAAATTGAAAATAGGATCAACCACAATTGTAAAATAGTGCTTTCTAAAATATCCATTTCTGATTTTCGAACCCCCATCACAACACTTTCCGTACCTTGCGTTTCATATTAGGTAATTAAAAGTGGAGAAAATTTGACATTTGAACCACATTTGTAAAATAGCGCGTTTTAAAATCTCCATTTCGACCCCCATCACAACGCTTTCATTACCATACATTTAATATTACGCAAGCGGATTAAAAAATTAAAAAAATAAAAACGAAAATGGGAACAACTGCATTTAAAATATAGCCACTTTTAAAACATGTGGCCAGCAGAGAAGCACTCATCGATAAGCCATTGAAAAGCCACTTATCGGCATCGATGGATAAACTGCGGCGCCCGACACCGTTTCTGTGCCCGACTCAGGGCGCCTGGAGTCTGAATCCGCAGATAGAGGTGCGAAAAAGCTGGATGCGCCTCCTTAGCGTAACACTTAGCGCCACTATCGCCAGGAATTGCCGACACACAATAACACTTGAAGGCGAGAGAGCTTATTGGGAAAATTTGATTAGAATGCTTTGATTAGTTTTTCTTATAAGGATAGGTCCGGGAACAACACGTAAGGCTGTGGGGAACCTAGTGATTGGTGTCTCGGTATCGGAAGGTCCCGCGATCGAGTCACGATACCACTCAAGGCCAACCGAGTATATGCGGAGTCGTGCTCGTTAAATCTGTGGTTCTGAAAGTCTGTGGGCGGTCATTGCGCAGTTTTCCATGGATACAGTCCCTGGAGACTATTTCCCTCCCCTTCAGGGACATGTCTAAATTGCGGAGGTGGTGTTTTTTAAACGATTGTGTTTTTTAAACGCTTTGGAGGGAGTTGAGTCTAAAAAATGGTTTTCGAACATTATATCGTCTTTCTGTCTGTGACTGCTCGACAGATTGGGCTAGTTATTGAAATTACTTTATAAGGTATATAATTAATAACCTTTAAAGAAAGCAGCTAAATAATGAAAATAACTACTATGTATAACTTTTATTATTCCCCCCGCTTATTATTTTGCAGAGGTTTGAAAGATAAAATAATATATTTTCAATGAAAGTATTATTTTAGAATTCAACATATATTAAATTCAAGGTGGGAAATAAATAAAACTGATATTTGTGCTGCTGAGGGAACAAAAGCAGCACTGTAACCGTAAATTGCCGCCTCCGTTTGGCTCCTCTGACAGTCCAAAATAATCTTGGTGCTGCCACCTAGTGAAGAAACTTTGAATCGAATTAAGGTTGATGTAGAGAGAAACATATTTCTTTTCGTCGCTATGATATTTCAATTTATTAGTAAGAGGTGTTTCTTATTTGTTTCTTTCTTTTAAATTAGTACATAATAAATTAATGAATATTTTTATTCTCTAGAGTTGTTATATTCTGTAAATTTACCTATTTAACACACAGAATGTCTCTACTAATATAAAATGTCGTAAAATCGTTTTCGTCCAGTTAAAATCGTCCAATATATCTTTTCTTTAAAGTCATGAATGGTAAAAAAAAAAAGTATTGCAAATTTATACCAATCTAAATTTTCAGTCTTATTATTTTTCAGTTATGTACTTAAGATATTTTAATGCATGCTTTCTTCAATATTTAATACAGAACTATACAATTTGCTGAGAAATTGAAACACTGGGTTGTGAGAAAAGGACATTATTTATGTTTACAAATATGTTCAATTTTATTTTTAATTGAAAATTTAAAAGGAATAATTAGAAGAACTTACTGTATCTGACAATTTCGCATTATTGATTGATACTTTTTTTTTACTTACGTTTTTAACACCAATTTATCTTATTTCCCCCCCAATAGCGAGTAGAGTAACATCACGCAATATACGAAACACACCAACAAAATTAATCATTCTCAAAATACAAGAAAAGATGGCGCTGCGATTCCATCCATTTTTTCAAACCAAAAAAACATATATTTGTTCTTGCATTCTTTTTTGTGAATCTTTGGTTTCTCTCGCAAACAAAGAAAGCGTGCAGGCGCACACGGAACCGACACAGTGGCAATGAAGTATGTGATATTGCGTTACATCTCCTCACGTCAAGGAAACATTATCTAATTTCTACAGAAGCATGTATACAACTCAACTCAACTCAGGAGGGAAAAAAAGAACCGCTAATGCGGATTCGCGTTTCTTATTTATTCGAGCGTTGTTTTTTGTTCGAATTGCTCGTTCTTTCTCCGTTTTTACCCTATTAAGAAAACGCACGCCAGCTTCATTTTTGTAATTGGATGAAGCTTTTTTTCGCGCCGTTTAATTAGTATTCAAATTTGTTCTCTTTTTCAATTCCGGAGGGCTTATTAAGGGCGGGAAAATAGAAATGAAAATGAAAATACTCGTGTTGAAACGTTAAGCTCGGCGAATAATTCGTTTCAGAATATTTTTTTTCCCCTTTTAATGTTTTTGCTCTTTTCTTTTTAAAGAATTTTTTTTAATGGTTTTGCATGAAGTTGAGATAAATGTTGTTATTTGCTTTAATAGGGTTGTGAGCGGTTTACGCTCAGATTAACGCGAAACTGTCGAGTGGTGTGTTCTATTTAAATTGAAAATAATTTTTTATCGTTCTTTTTTTTTCTTTAACTGAACTGAAATGAAAACAAAAATACAAAAAGCATGGTTTAAAAACACTCGCTGTCTTTAGTTTTAATTTTATTCAGCAGTGCTTTAAGGGTTATTTTTATGGTTGTGTTAGATTAATTTGTTAGACTGTGTGTTTTTTGGGGGTAAAATAAAATAATTAAAATAACTTTTGGGTAATGTGGCAACTCTTTTTCCTCATCGTTAAACTAATTTGAACAAAGAACATTTTGTTCCGTTTTTGCTAGGAAAGAAAATGAAATACAACGACATTAATTTGCCTTTTTAAAGTAATTTAAAAGTTTTACTTTTGATTTGTATTCTTTCTTCCTTGTTATTTTTATTCTGAAACGATTTAACATGGGTAATTTAGTTAACTTCTTATTTTAGTTTTTTAATGAGTTTTGTGCAAAATTGAACAATGAATTTTTTGTAGACTTAAGTTTCAAAACTTTTTAGTTAGGAAAACCAACTTAAAAACATACTAAAAATATGTTTACAAAATTCTGGTTTAAATTCATTTTGCAATTTACATAATTAGAACGTTATTTAAAGAGTTTTTAAAATATCACGATATAGAGAGATTCCATAACCAAGTTCCGTACACTATAGGTTTGATTGAAATAGCGTAGCTCTAGAACCACACGAGGGCTCTTTTTCACATGCATAATGTACTTCTAGAATATAATTCTTTGAAACATGTATCAATCGCAATTACATGTATTCACATTCAATTTAGGATTTCATATTGCATATTATGAAGCAGAGAATTACAATCAGTTATGCAAAATTTTACAAATTTGGCAAAATATGGGTGAGGATATGATGCAGAGAAAAATTATGTTAATTTCATTCGGCAAAAAGATTTTAAGATTTAAAAAATAATTTAGAGGCAAATTTAAAAAAAAAAAATTATTCAAAAAATAGGTTAGGTCCTGTTGCACTTACTTCGCAGGCTACTTAGAATTTTAGGACCGAAACCTACATACTCAAAGATATCATAGTTAAAGTATTAGATCGGCAGATCACGTGACCTCCAATGGTAACGACGGGATGCGCATGGAGAGCAAAATTGGAAGGGTATGGGGTGAGTGTTGCCACCACTTTAAGAAAAAAACTGCTACGAAAAAATAAAATTTAATTCTAAAATTTCAAAAAAATACCACAAAAATACTAGCGGCATTTTGGAATATTTTTAGTGACTTTAAAAAACGTAAAATTCTTTTCAAACATTTTTATAGTATTTTTTGTAATTTTAGAATTAAATAGTATTTTTATAGTATTTTTTGAAATTTTAGAAAATCTTATTTTTTTTTGTAGCACTTTTCACCTTAAAGTGGTGGCAACAACAACAATGGCCCCATACCATTCCAATTTTTGCTCTCCATGCGCATCCCGTCGTTAGCATTGGAGGTCACGTGATCTACCGATCTAATACTTTAACTGTGATATCTATGCACATACAACAGTCAAAGAACACTAATAAACAATCCTTTGAGTTCACTCAACGATATACTGCCACTTTTATCATTTTCCCTACATCAAGGCAATATTTCTGAAGCATCACCAAAACGAAGTGCTAAACATGACGGGCACAAAATTATCGCAATAAAACTTTCACGAGCTCCCCACCAAAAAAAAAATATTATTTCCAACAAGTCACCTCCACTAATAAACCCCTCTACCCCCAAGGGACAACCCCCTAACAATTCAAAACACATCAGACAGTGATCTCTCTAATCAGCCACACAAAGCCATTACGCCCCCGAACAGACACCGCCAAATAGATATGAAACAACATAGGTTATTTTTGAGGATCAGTTTATGTAGTTTTGTGCTCGCTTTAATATTTGATTCCCTTCTGTCTGAAATAAATTTCGATCTGGCGTACGATGTCGTCCTTAACGGTTGCGCTGGGTGCCTTCTCAGGTGTCGGATCGTCACTTGACTGTGGTTCTAAAATACGACGTCCGTCGCCAATAGCCATCGTGTAGCTCTAGTGCGACGATTTTTTTATTTAACCATCTCCATCTGAACCACAGAACGTAGAGATATGGAAAAGGTGTCAAAATACGCAGAATAAAACGGGTTTGGTTAGGTTAGGTTTGAATTAACGTCGCACTAGAGCTACACGAGGGCTATTGGCGACGGGCGTCGTATTTTAGAACCACAGTCAAGTGGCGAGCCGACACCTGAGAAGGCACCCAACGCAACCGTTAAGGGCGACATCGTACGCAGCGTTAGGACTCTGAATGATATTTAACGTGCACTCCCTTACACGGGGTATTATTCGTCGGACATTTTGGCTGCACGGGCCGTCAGAATAAAACGGGAAGGTTATTCCGTGTATATGAGAATTGTTGTGTCCGTTTTCCATGGGGGGGGGGGGGGGGTTAAACTCAATCCCTCAAACTCCTTTAACTGCCAGTTAAGTTAAGTTAGTCTGAATTATCAGTAAGAATTAAAAATCGAAATACAGATAAATCTTAAAAGGGTCTCAAACATTTATTTTAACTCAATTAAAGGGAGTTCCATAATAAATTAAGTAACTTTTAAAAAAATTGAAAAATAAAACTAAATAAACAATCCGTGAAAACGTGCTGTTGAATTAGTAATAAACCTCTAAGAGGTATTCAATGCATTGAATGAGAAAAATTAAAACGTTCGAAATCGATAGAAGGAATGGTCTGATTCGAAAAATTCTTAGCCTATGATTGTTCCGGAGATGAGATGAATTTTTTGTGCCAAATTTCGTGACGATCTGTTGCGTGGTTCTTTAGATCTCGTGTCTTATACAAACAAACGGAAGTTGAATTTTATTAAAAGCACAATTGTTTTGAGGAAAGTCATACTAGAACTGCACATGGTGGCTGTTAAAAGTAACAATTGAAAAGACTATTGTGTTCTTTTCTACTATATCCCACCACCAAACGGTAATAAGCGGTTATTTAATTCTATTTGCGGGCAACCCCTCACACCGGGGGTGGGAAAGAGAGTGTCCGGATAATCGGATAATTCGATTAACCGGACGCTTTTTGAGTGGCGGATGCACTTGCTGTTTAGTAGGGCCAAATCTCTTGGGATCGCGTAAAGGGGAGAACCCGCGAAAAGCACGTGT
This sequence comes from Hylyphantes graminicola, assembly GCA_023701765.1. Taxonomy (NCBI): domain Eukaryota; kingdom Metazoa; phylum Arthropoda; class Arachnida; order Araneae; family Linyphiidae; genus Hylyphantes; species Hylyphantes graminicola. The sequence goes on from CM043119.1 coordinate 67,486,040, forward strand.
CATCGGTCGGTTAATTGGGGGCCGCGACTGCGGTTGATCGAGGTTGCCGTCGCCCGGATATAATCAAATTAGGTGAGAAATCGGCGACATGTTTGTCCTTTATCAAGTGGTGTGTTTTACAGTTAATTATTGTGTGAGTTTTGTGCGGTGTGACCATGGCTGCTGACGGAGTTTTGAATTTTTGATGGTATCTCATGATTTATAATTGTTGTGGGTGTCAGCGTGCATGTGAATAAGAGTGCGCATTCTTTTATCTAGGATTTATGTTAACTTATAAGTTATTAGGTGTCTCTTTCAATGTCTACGTAAACCAATGAATTCACGTTGTCGTTATGAAACGAAGATAAAGTACCTCGTGATAATGAATTAGGAAAAAAATGTTTTCATCATATTTTTATTCTATTCGTTTGGCGGCTTTACCTGAAAAATGAATGACTTCTTCAATTCCTGAACTTGGGATATTTATTCAACTCGGTGTGTCATTGTTAATCACCCGATGACTAGAGATTGATTATCCAACAGTTAAGATTGACTTGTTTTAATAATAATAAAAACATAATTCCTTATTTGGTGAGACGTATCTCTTTTGAAGTTTAAGCCCACTCGTCCATACCAAAATAGTTCAAAATATAGAATAACACAGCTTTCCGACTACAGTTCAGCTGTACAAACACTGGACACATACTACATTATGACCAAATTAAGCAGTAGTTTAGTCAGTGTACGAATGTTAAATTAGCCATACCAATAGTCCATATTAAACAGCGTTACCAATTAGCGTTACCAAAATCCAAACAAATCTTCCAAAACGAGGTTCGCCCCATTCCAAGTGCTGAAGCGTCTTTGAGACTTATTTACTCCAGCAGAGTCCTTTGTTTCCCTTTCTATTCCAATTGTTATCCCCACAAAGTGAGGATTTCTTGCACCAGATAGAACTTGCATCCAAGGTTTTTCAGTTTGCACTTTGAATGAATGTTTCACCACAAAGTTTTAACACCATTAAATTTGTAACTTACCATTCAATTACACTTCTAGTCAGCACTTCTTCACTAACCTTCCCATCCCCTAGCGCTACTTCCATAACTCTCTACAGTAGCACCAAACAAATCTTCTAAAACGAGGTTCGCCCCATTCAAAGTGCTGAGGCGTCTTCTTTACCTGAAACTTATTTTCCCACACCAGTCCTTTGTTTCGCCTTAATTCCAATTGTTAGCCCCACAAAGTGAGAACTTCTTGTTGCACCAGATGAAGATTGAATCCGAGGTTTTTCAGTTTGGACAGTGAGTGAATGTTTCAAAGCACTGTCAATAGTGGTTATGAGCCACTTAGTTTTTAACATTTTCAAATTTGCAACTTACCATTCAATTACACTTCTAGTCATCACTTCTTCACCAGCCTTCCTATCCCCTAGCCCTACTTTCATAACTCTCCCCAGAAGCACCAAACAAATCTTCTAAACCGAGGTTCACCCCATTCCGAGTTCTAAGGCGTCTTCATTTGTTTCGCCTTTTATTCCAATTGCTTGCCCCACAAAGTGAGAACTTCTTGTTGCACCAGATGAAGATTGAATCCGAGGTTTTTCATTTTGGACAGCGAGTGAATGTTCAAAACACTATGAATTATGCATCTGAGCCACCTAGTTTTTAACATTTTCAAATTTCCAACTTACCATTCAATTATAACTTCAAGTCAACTATATAACACTTTTTCACCTATCCTACCACAACCTATAATCCTACTTCCATAACTCTCTACAGTAGCACCAAACAAATCTTCTAAACCGAGGTTCGCCCCATTCCATGTGCTGAGGTGTCTTCATTACCCAAGACTTATTTACCCCCAACAAAGACCTTTGTTTCGCCTTTTATTCCAATTGTTAGCCCCGCAAAGTGAGGACTTCTTGCACCAGATGAAGATTGGACACGAGGGCTTCTCCCCAACTAATCTCGTTAAAGGTGTCTCGTTGACTTAACACAGAAAAGAAGAAGCCAGCTTGGCTTCTTTTCCTGACAGGAAAGAAGGGAAACGAATTGATTTGGGGGATCGTGTTCATGGATCTTTTTTTACCTCCTTCTAAGAAATAGTCGCTTTTATTGTGACGCTGGTTACAGTTCATTGTTTTAGTTTATTAGGAGTATTTGCTAAATCTTCTTTTGTTGATTTTCTTTTTTTTACCTTTTAAGAAGTAATAAATTTCTTGGGGTACTGGTTACTTTTAGCTCATTGTTTAAGATTATTAGCAAGATGATTTAAAATAATGAAAATAATAAAAACAAATTTGTGTATCAAATTTAACCATTAGGTGATTGGTTGCTACAAAATTAGTTTTTTTAAGTTCAAAATTAGTTTTTTTTTTAAAGAAAATATGTTTATAGTTAATAGTTAATGTTTATAGGCACCCTGAAACAGGCACAGAATGTTTTATGCCCCCCCCCCCCCCCTTGAGAAAATTTCGTATGATTGAGGTATGATGGTCAATTTCTAGTTCGTAAAAAAGTCATCATTTATGATTAATGAAACTCAATTTGTTGAATCGATGTATTTCACTCTTTATTTAGTTGATTTAAAACAGGCAAAGCTCCAAAAATATAAAACACACTAAAATTTGGGGGACCCAATAATATTTAGGAAAAAACGCTTGCAATATTTGTGGGCACTAGGCCCGGACCCAACAGCCCTTGTGGAAAATTAGGCCTCAGGTATAAATTAAAGGAGAATATTTTATACATATGGTTGAACCAGTAGCAACGAAAACGCAGAAGAAAATCGACAAAATGCTAAGTAACAGTACGATACACTGACGAAACTGTGGCGTAGCAAATATCCAAACCTCCAAACATATATAGATTAAGGACCATGGCAATATAAAAAAACACCATTACACTGCATCAAATTAATATTTTAAAAAAATCGCTTCATCAAATTGAAAGACAGAATTGAAAATCTCAATTTATATGCTAAAATCCTCTAAGTGCTACCACACTTTAACAGCTTAGCAAAAGAGCTTCCTCCATACTATATACCTCACAACGTGAAGGATATTTCCCTGGGTGGTTCGACGTCATCCCATTCATCATATTCTGAAATGTTCAAAAGGGACACCGCTGTTAAGATGAAAACGCCTTGGGATGGGACCCGTAAAGAGGAGGTCCTAATATGCGTGTCGAATTGCGATGAAATTGAAAAAGTTTTGCCTTTTTTTTTAATGACCGTAAAGGGAAACATTTATAGTTCTATTTTTTTTGTTAAAAGAATTGCAGTCACTATATTAAATGTTGAGGGTAATAAGTAATGTAATCGATTCCGGCTGCCCAAGAGCCTTCTCAATGTGAGGCTCGTCGCTTAGACCTCTCGGCCACCGTTGGGGGGCCATTAAATGTTGATTAGTTTTAATTAAAAATTTTATTAATATACATAACAATATTACTGTTGTATCTGTAACTGTTGTTGGAGCAGGAACTGCTCACCATGGAGCACTAGAAGTCTGCGATAAACTGATTGCAGTAGCGTAGTGTTGTGTTTGGTTAATGGGTGTGTTGATTTTAATCTTGCGTTAGCTTTATTCCAGTAGTATTTATATTGGAGGTGTTTAATTAATATACAGCGCCTTCGGGTATTATTCATTAGTGTCAGTACTGTTACTGTTGTTGGAACAGGGACTGCGCACCATATAGCACAAGAAGTCAGTGATAAGATTGTTTTAAAAACCAATCATTTAAAAAAAATATCGCCAATTATTTAAAAAAATAATTAACATCATCAAAATTTAAAAGTTTATTCTTTGTTACTGTCAATTCTTTGCATCTTCTTCTATAGAAAACACAAAAGTTTTGTAAAATTAATAAAAAATCATTTTTAACCACCTGACCTCGGGTAAAAATAGGGTAAGGCGGGGTAAGTGGGCTATTGGGGCAAGTGGGCCACCCCCCTGGCATTTCCCGAATTATGGACGTAAAAAAAATCTGTTACAATATTTTTACGTATTTACCCCAATAGATGTAGGAAACATTACGGCATCATTTTCGTTTTTAAGTATATAACAAGGTACAATCCTTTTTGTGAATTTTTTTTAAATTGCATATTTTCGTAATTCACGCCATCATACTATTTTTTTATTTATTTCCAAACGGGTTCATAATACAAAACAAAATGTTATATATTTTGAAAGTGTATAAAACATAGTATCTTTTTGTAGTGTCATGTACTTGTGATGTTGATACGGTTAAAAGAAAATTGGGGTGGCCCAGTTGCCCCGCGTTTGGGGTAAGTGGGCCACCATAATGGCGGGGTAAGTGGGCCATGGGTCTCTCACTTTCCCCAACTCTTTAATATACTTTAAAAAATAGTCATATTCCCTGATTCATAGGGTTAGTCATATTCACTATTAATAGTCCTATTCATTGACATAGGGCAGTTTAAAATCTGTAGCCCTAACATTTTTTTTCACTACATGCAAAAATGACAAGATGAAAATTAACGTATTTTTTCTTGTAGTAAGCTTGCATGCCAGAAAAAGTTGCTATGTGGGAACTATTAAAGATACACCCATTACTTTTTTTTTCAAACACTCAAAAAATCATGTAGATTATTCCACTTGCCCCACCATATCTCTACCAGTTATGTGTAAAAATATATTAGGGGGGTGGCCCACTTACCCCACCTTGCGGGGCAAGTGGGCCACTAGGATGACCAAAAAGAAAAACATATGTTTTAAATTTATTTTTTGCTAATTTGTGTTAAGGTTGTCATGGGTACAGTAATAACATATGAGAGAATGGACCACAAAAAAAATAAGTTGTTAGGCCGATTACATCCAGTGGTATGAGGATCTAAAATCGAATTATGCCAAAAAGGTGGCCCACTTACCCCACCTTACCCTAAGATAAGAACAATTTTCAATATTCTTCATGATTATGAATGCACTCTAAATATGGGCATTTACGTCGAAAATATTTCTTCAATAAATTTTTAAAAATGAATAATAATTGCCTCATTAAAATAAAAAAAATTTCATACCAGCTTAAAAAAAGATCTTCAACAGATTTTGTTTTGTTGCACAAAACTAAGAAACAGGAGTTATACCGCCTTTTATGACCTAAAGTAGCAGTTGTAAGAGTTCAAACATGAAGGTTTGAAAAAACTTAAATTCTACCGGACAAAAACCAATACAAAAACTAGTTTACCGAGTGAAGCAATGCTCGCTAACACCAATATGCTCAAACAAACACTTTTCAAATAATTTGGCGCCATTATTTGCATACAACAAAATAAGTAACAGTTGAAGTATTTAGTATGAAGTAAAATATCAAAACTGTACAAATTATAATTCGATAAATTGCAATTTTTTACAATTTTAGTTACCAATTCTCAAAGTATGAAATGAGACATTTCGAATGTCTCATTTAAGTGTCGGCCTTCTCACTTAACCTTGTATGGTCATATGTAGCCTGTTTCTAGCAGGTCACTTGGAACCACAGTCAAGTGACGAGCCGACACCTGAATAGGCACCCAACGCAGCCGTTAAGGGCGACATCGTACGCAGCGTTAGGACTTTGAAGGATATTTAACGTGCACTTCCTAACACGGGGTATTAGTCGTCGGACATTTTTGGCTGCAAGGGCCGTTTATAGGTCGGCGGCTATTTTGGCGATACCCGGACCCGAACCTGAGACCTTTCGCATGCTAGGAGAGTGCCTAACTGACTAGGCGCCCCAGTCTCACGAATAAAATACGTTTCGTATTAAAATATTGTGTAGTTAGTTTGGGCGTATCACATCGATTTGGCGACCTTCAGATTACTTCAATTTTTTTTCGAGCCAAACATCTCCATCCCATTCTGACCTCCAACGGTCCAGGCTCATCTTGGCGGAACTTTTGGCTAATATCCCAAGTGATTAGCGGGTTCTGTACTGACAGAAAGCCAGGGGAGAAGGTTAAGTGCATTAAAAGAACACGAGATGGACAGAGCAGGAAAAAGAAGGATTCGATCTTTCGATTATTTGTGGATGGGGTGTGTGCGGAGAAGTGCTCTTTTTTCAGGAGCAGTTGTTTTAGTTTATGTACTTAATTGTGTTGGGAAAATTAAACATAACACGTAAGAAAATATTTAAAAAATTGGTATTGCGGCTAAATAGTTTGATGAAGAGAAACACCATCAACACTTAACAAACTTACAACACAACCAAAACGAAATGCTGTTTTTGTTCGAGAAACGGTAGGGCTCGGATATTGTCAAATTAATACCAGCCTACAAATGAAATATGCAACCACTAAGTCCGACGAAGTCCCCATGTAGAGGGAGTGCACATTGAATATGCTTCAAAGTCCCGTAAGTCCCTTCAAAGCACGATGTCGCCCTTAAAAAGTTACGTTGGGTGCCCACTCAGGTTTCGGCTCATCACTTGACTGTGGTTCAAAATTACGACACCCATGGCCAATACGCTTTGTACAGCTCTAGTGCGAAGATATTCAACTCAATTCAACTACAATTGCGATCCTCGTCGCCAAAACCCTTATAGGACTGATGTGCAACATTGATTCAACAAAACCCAAACAAAAGACTGTTTTTGTTAAAGAACTGGTGAAAACTGAATACTTTAATCTTTTCTTTAGTTTCCCTATTGGTGGCGAGTCCAGAGTTCGCCAATGGTTTTAATCATCCAGTGATGGGTCATGTCTTGCGTTGGCGAACGCCAGAACACATTTCCCTTTATTTTTTTTACCACCCCAAAGGTATCCTGACAGAAACAAGAGAGGAATAATAATGCCCAGTTTGGCTTCTTGTTGGTGGCAACAATCGCTAGATGGTGTTGAAACATAGTTGGTTTCTATCAATGTATCAATTGGGAAAAGTGTAGTCAAATGATACTTTTATACCTATACTTTGAGTAACTTATTTGGACATATTTATTATTTTCTCAAAAAAAGTTATTTTTACTTACATTTACCCAATCTGAAATTTTTTTTCTCTAATGGGGCTGCAATATTGGCGGTTTAAGCCTTTTGCAGACTCGGCATGTTCCCCAGAGCTGAAAGCCATTTCTTTGTGGCACCATATAGGCGACTATCGCTACCGATTTTGACGCCCAGGTTACAATGAATCTGAGCTCTCAGTAAATGTTAAAGTATGCCGAGATTTAATTTTGTCGAGAGTACCCAAGCCAAATGGGTCCTCCAGGGATCCTTTGCATGCCACATAATCATATGGCATGCGTGGCCAAGATTTTCCCATCCATAAAATCCGACGACTCAGTCGGGGCTCAAACCCGTGATCCCAACGTGAAATATATATGGTAATGGAGATATTGCGATGAAGTCGAAAATCCAAAATGAAGATTTTGGTTTTCTGCACTTCTTTTCCGTTTTGGAACGTGCTTTATAAAAAAAATTGCTTTGAACAGTAGTCGTCTGTAAGATTGTCTGTCGATTTGTATGAGAAACCACTGTAAACCTCCGAATAAGAGCTACAGACACCAAACTTTTCAATTACTTTGTATAACTTCATTTTTAGATTTACAAATGTAGTTGGAATTAGTTAAGAATATTTATTTAAGATAAACTTAAGAAAAAACCAAACATTGGAAGGAAAACAATGATTTAATTTGAAGTAAGTAACGCTCAAAAGGGAACTTTAAAAAATGGATACGATATCATTGGCTTTCTTAGGCAATTCTAATACAGGATATCCGTAAGAGATTGTCCGAGTTGAAATGGTATATTACAGGAGTTTATTTTATACTAAATATAACAAATCATTCATGAAATCGAAGGAAAACTAACCAAGTTTTTCCTGTAGGTGGTCAATGTGTGCGCCTTTAGTGATACAACGCACATCCAAACGAAAATGCAATTCTTCCCATACTGTCTGCAGCAAATCCGGAATAATGGAAGCAACAGCCTGTGCAATTCTACCTTTTAAGGTTGGTAAATCGTGGGATATCGCTTTTATGAAACTGATGGAGTTATTCTTTATTCGTTCACCTCCAACCATAACTGTCGAACAATTACAGCTGATACTATTACAATTTGAAACGCGGACATTATTTTACGGGTACCCTGTATTTCAATTATCACCTGAACGCAGAATTGACTTTTAAAATTGCCCTTTCCTTTTAATCTTATACGACTTATAATGCTACAACCGAAAGTTCTAACATCAGAGACACAGAGTTCACACAATGCCAAGTTCATTGTCACCCGAAGCCATGTTTGACTTCCTAAATACGATAATAACCGGTGACAGTTCCACCTATAACAATGGCCGCTTTTTATTGTGGCTAAAATTGAAAATTACCGTGAACTGCCTTTTTAATCCAATTATAAGAAATAGTCCTGCTGCACGCTCACTTTTTTTTTATTTCGAGGTGATAAAAAGAAGAAGGGGAATTGGGACTCAAAACAAAGCCGTAATGAACGTGGGAAAGTGTCGGAGGGTAGTGGAACTCTTTTGTTTTACTTAGCGCCATCGCGTTATTCGAATACTATACAATGATCGAAACTCATTTTATTTAAAAAAAAAAAAAAGCGTGATGACTGATCGGTCCATTGATAAAAAAAAGGTTACTGAAAATTAAATGGCTAACATTTAACTTATCCGTAAACAACCAGCAAGCAAAGATTTTAGCTGAAAAATAAGTAAATAAAGATTGGTTGGTTGGTAGACATATATATTCAGACTTGTGTACTTGATCAGAGATCCGCTTATTAGGGGAGAGGAGGGAGGATTGGGACATTTTCACATAAATATTTTTTTATTCATTATCCCCTGCTGATTCATAAATTCAAAGGGTTAAATAATAAACTAGCATGTTTTCTATTATTTTTAAAAAATACACCCCATTTAAATGTTGAAAAATTTTATTACTGTTGAGAAATTCAAATTACAAGAATTTTGTCCCATTCCTCCCTCTTGGGTGGGAGGAGTGGGACACGAGTATGGGAGGGATGGGACGCATTTGAAAATTAAAGGAAAATTATCAAATATCATAATGAGAAAGGTTAACATCAAAAGAAAAGCAAGACTGCGCTCTACTGGTCCCACCAATCAATTGTGGCGGCAGCAATTTCATGATAATATCGGTTTTTTTTTTCTATTATACTACATAGTCATCCCGTTGAGGAAAATAAGAATTTCCGTTAGTATCCCTTCTCCAAAATTTTACATTGTAACAGTCAGCATTGTCAATTCTCTCCAACATTGCAATGTAGAAAACAATTGACCGTTTGGTGATGAATTTGACAAACACAAAATCATATTTGCCTATGTTAGGATTGTCTTTTATCCAGTCAATTTCCATGTCATCATCTGAACTGTCATGTAATGAAAATAATGACCCTTCGCTATCACTGTATATACAATATTCATATCTTTTAACGGTAATTTTCTTTTGAATTTTTTTTTACATTTTGGCTTGCACATATATATTTTAGTTGGCACCTTTTTCCCCTAGTCTGGCAGCTTCTGCTTCTTCAATTTCCTTCTCAGGGATATCTATTAATATTCTTGTTTGTTCTTTTTTCCTTTACTTTTATTCAATGGATTCTTATTAGGTTCTGCTTTAGGAAATGGTCGTATGGACACGAGGAAGGAAGAATGGACTGGAAGGAGGAGGAATGGACGTGTCCCATTCCTCCCTCTTTCAGTGTGTCCCATTACTCCCTCTACATAATGCTTCTAAAAAATAACTTCTCACATAAACCATGCTTAAGTAAACTGCTGATAAGCATACATTGTATCTTTAAGAGTACTGTTACACTATATTATGTTTGTTTTAGAAATCACATGAGTAAAGAAATAAAACTAAAAAAAGATTAAAACCTTTCTCTGGAGGTGTGAAAATAAACTTTTTCCAAATGTAAACTGAAAGTTGAATCTGGATAAACTAGAAATAGGTAACAACGAGAAGCTATACATATGCTATCTGGTGGTGAGACTGGAAATAAAATTAGGTCATTTATTTTGCTGAAATTTCAGCTGTCCCACCCCTCCCACCGTCCCAATCCTCCCTCCTCTCCCTTAACCTTCGTCAAGTTAGACCGACAAAACACACACATACATGGCAGATGCTGCCATCTATCGCCACCAATTTAGGCATGTCCCTGAAGGGGAGAGAAATAGTCTCCATGGACCCGTGGGAAGCTGCGCATTGACCGTTCACAAGACTTTCGGACCCAACAGACTTAACGAGCACGTACTCCGAGTATAATTCCGATACTCCGATAAAAATATAGCAGCTTATGTAACTATATTCAACGAAACTACACTACGTAATAATACAAAAAAGAGTACTATCTAACCCCCCAGAAATTAATGGAATCATTGAAAGCTATCATTACCAGCTCAACCCACGCACCATTAAAAATCCCCAATCTCAATCCTTAATCATAGCAAATTTCCCAAATCTCAATCTTTTCCCATCGCAAATATCCCATTATATATTTACAAATCCCATTTTACAAAATCCCATTTTTTGTAAATGTAACATTTGTAAGTGTAACATTTACAAATCCCACTTTACAATCCCGTTTTACAAAAATCCCCTTTTACATAATAATACCAAAAAAAAAGTACTATCAAACACTCGGAAATTAATGGAATCATTGACAGCTATCATTACCATCTCAAACCACGGACTATTAAAAATCCTTCTCCATAGCAAATTTCCCAAATCTCAATCTTTTTCCATCGCAAAAAAAATCCCATTTTACATTTTATTCCTTTTCTAATCACCAGTTCATTATCGTTTCGAGCTTAAAATCGAAACTGGTATCTTTGCAAAAATAAAAAAATAAAAATTCCATTGAACACACGGGGCTTAATAAGATCGATTGAAGAAGAGGTGAGATCACGCTTTCTGCAGGGGAAGAGTCAAATTGACCAAACTTAGTGAAACTTATGGATTTTAATGGATTGGAGGGTTTTTTAAGAACAGTTTATTAGATTTTCTGTTTCTTCTCATGTATAATTTTCTTTAACCCTGCAAAAGGCGCGGGTGTTATAGAAATAAATGGCTGATATCTGTATGTAGAGGCTGAAAACTGATATTTGGATCTATTTTGATGGGATCAGGTCGATTCCGGAACTAATTAACGTGGACTGGTAATTGCTTGTGGGAAGTTTTTAAAAAATATCCCCAAATGGGGACGCCATTTTGCAAGAGGTTATACCTCCTTGGCTTATACACTCTTAAAACAAACGAGCGATTTTAACTCAGCCTGAGTTAACTTTCACACCTCCAGTCTTGAAAATGCACTTCCCGAAAGGAGTGGATCCTATTGTGTGTTAAACCTCCGACAGGATCACTCCAAACGAGTGATTTTAACTCAGTCTGAGTTAATATTCACTTCTTTCAAGTGTTGAAAATGCACTGCTCCTACTGGAGTGGATTTCACTCTTTTGTTTTAAGAGTGTAGGTCTGAACTTTTTCCCCTCCTGATCTTACACCATCTGGTAAAATTAATCATTTTTTTTAATTGTAAGAAAGACTGTCCTTACCATTTCTTTGGCGTCGGGTCTTGAGAGTCCGACACCACACAAGCGCAATAAAATAACGCAACGTTATTTTATTCCGAAAATCCCCCTTCACAAAACCCTTAAAAGAATGTTCGCGTGCCGCACGCAACGCATTGTGGGAATGAAAAGACCCACGTTCGAAAACACCTCTCTGGAAGAATTCGAAGAAGGTTCTCGACTTTCTCGCGTGACTTGGCGACGGAAACGTACACCTTTTGCCATTCCCATGGGGGGAGTATGTTACGAGTATGCCCCACACACATATACCAGTAGAAATATGCTAATTTTATTCGGGTGTATGAATTATAATAATGAGGATTCGCAGCATAAATAAGCCGGGGTGTTTTGGAATAATTTCTTTTGGTCTTGCTATTCAGGAAACACCGCCTAATAGAAATGTTTCACAACAATGGGTTTTAGGGATTTAGAATTTCCGTGATAGACTATTTACAGAACCCCAACACTTCTTTATGAGATTCGTAGAAATAAATATATGCAAGATCTGTAAATTTTATTCGCAGAACATTAAAAGTCTACGAAAAAGCAATTTAGAAAAGTACATAAACCAAATGAATAAATTTTAAACGATTTGTGTTAATAACATTAGCATGTCATTGCAGGTGAAATTATTACTTATTAAAGATTACAAAAACACATGAAAAAAATAAAACATACATGCATAAATCTGCAGCTTATAATCTACCAGTAAAGCACTTTATGAGTACAATAGACCAGTGGTCGCGGTGCTTGGCCCTAACGGACCCCCCACTCAAGTCATAAAGCACTTAAATTTTGCATTTCTCGTTTCATGCAACACTTATTCTCGCAACCTAATTATAAAAACCCAATTAGTGAAATATATTCTATATAATCCTACTAGCAAAGACCAAATATACTCATAATTATCCCATGTCAATACAAACTAGAAGTACCTAAAACATAACTAATAAAGGATTGAATTAATAAACCTTTTTTTTTTTCATATATAGTACTACTAGAACATAATTTCAAGTTTTCTTTGTCTAAAATCTTGCTTAAATAATAAATGTGTATTAGTTTCAGCAAATAGTGTAAGATGTAATAATTTTTGAGAACGTAAGGGTGTGACAAATTAAAAAAGCGCATTACATTCTAAATCATTTTCCTTTTCCCTCAGGCGGATGTTTCCGACAGTCCGGGCGTCCTTTTCTGGTGCGGACCCTCACCGCAAGTACGTGGTACTCATGGACATCGTACCAGTGGACAACAAGCGGTACCGGTACGCCTATCACCGGTCCTCTTGGCTGGTCGCTGGCAAGGCGGACCCCCCTTCCCCGTCCCGGCTGTACATGCACCCGGACTCACCATTCACGGGGGACCAGCTCAAGAAACAAGTGATATCTTTTGAGAAGGTCAAGCTCACCAATAATGAGATGGACAAGCAGGGACACGTAAGTTGACATATCATATTACTGGCTGGTTGGTGTCGTGTCCATGGGATATCTATTAGGTATCCACAGGGCCTGTTCCTCTATAAAACCCGTTAAGCCCGGACCTTGGGTCCCCAAATTTTAGGGGCACCTAAATTTTACTTTCTATTATGCCAAATGCTGTAAATCCCCAAAATATCAGTAAACTAAAAGAAAATTCTAAATTCTACCCCGCTTTGTTTCGTGCTCATTTTGACTAAGAAATTGACCTAACGTGATTGTTTTTATCCATGTTTATAAGGAAGCCTATAAAATTGTAAAAGCTGTGCAAGCTAATTTGTGGTGTAACGATAAACTAAATAATTGGTGTCTGTGTTACAGGCTATATTAATAATTGGGCATTGTTCATAATGATCGGACAATTTTAAAAATTCTCATAACAGGACAAGGTGGCAAACTGTATTAAAAACTATTGAATTACCCGGGCATTATAAATCATGCTGAAAATCGAGTGGGAAATTGGAAAATATTTCTATCATATTTCTCTACATCCAAATATAAGAAAATGCATTATATTCGAACAATTTTAAATAGCTAATAAATTAACTAAAAAAGAAATATATTATATATGTTTTTACAAACATCAACGTGTATTTGCATAACATGTAATTAGGTTACATGTTATACAAATACATGTTGATTCTCCCAAGCGCCCAGAGAAAGGAAAAATCAGTATTTCTTATGACAACTTTCATTATTAGACGTACTAGTTTCAACGACAGGATTTGATACTGTACAACTTGTTTCCTTATTACAATTGTTTTATGACAGTGAAACCAACTTGCAGGGTGTTTTCCTATTTAAGGTGGTATGGGACACTTTTAACTTTTTTTTAATATTGCAGATATCAATATAATTTTTTTTCCATAAATGTATACTAAATATACTTACACTTTTAGATAGTCAAAGGTTTTAAATTATAATTAATTTTTTTTTAATTAAATGTGTCAAAAATTGATGTTTCTTATTTTTGTTATAAGTCAAAAAATTATTTATTGACAAACAAAAATTTAGCATTTTTATAAACAGGAAAATGTATTTAACAAACTGTCTTTACCGATTTTTGCTATTTGTCATATTTTTTAAAAAAAATATTGAACTTTTTTTGATAATTTCACAGGTTCACTTTTTTTATAAAAATTAATTAATAAAAAAATAAATTATATACATCTAATCCCTAAAGGCAAATTAAAGATATATGTTTGAAAAATATGTGTGGAAAATTTTAACACTCTATGGGCAGTAGATTTTGACTTATATCAATTTAAAGTCAAGAAATCATTGAAAACACGATCAAGGAGAAAAACAGCTTTGAAGTTTATCCCTTTCCTAACTGAAGCTCTCCAAACCACTCGAACGACTAAGGATTTGATAATGTTAATCCTATCAAATATTACAAGGAAGCAAACATTATAAACGTGGTTGGCCAACGCAGATGTCATGACACAAAAAGCTACATCTCCCACGTTCTACTGCAGATATAAATAAAATTTTTGTTTTATATTATTCTAAAATATTTGTGTTGTTTTTTAAGATAATATATATATTTATTATATATATATATATATATATATATATATATATATATATATATATATTATATATATATATATATTATATTATATATATATATATATATATATATATATTATATATATATATATATATATATATATATATAATATATATATATATATATATATAGATTCTGTGTCCTATACCCCCTTAACACCTGAAACAAATTTATAAATGCAGAATTGATTAATTTGATTCTATTTCTAATCGACAAAAATAAAACTTATTTAATAACAATAACTGACACTTAAAACCATACATACAAAATATTTTAAACACTTTAAAAACAAAATTCGTCCAAAAAACAACGTGTAATTTGGTTATTTTAATTAAAAAAATTTCTACCAGTTGAGCATCGTTTAAAATTTTCGCAATTTTTTTATAACTTATTTAAAAATAATAATGAAATCGAAATAATTTCTTTTTGTTTAGGAAGTTTTAATCTAAGCACAATTAGAAAACTTTTTTTGTTAAATAAAACTTATTTTCGCGGTATTATTTTCAAAGTAAATTACATTTGACAACCAAATGTTTTTAATTAAAAAATTATGTATGCTCTAAATTAAATTTAAAACAAACCATTTACATATTTTTCAATTTTAAAAGTTAGTTTCAAACAAAAAATAAAATGTTATAATAATTAAGTCGAATGAATAAAAAATGGATGCCAATAACATTTGATTATTTTTTTGAAAATTATGCATTTATTTTAGATTGAATAAATACTTCTATTCTTATATGTTTGTGTTCTTCTCTGCTTAGATAAAATTCTAAATATTACTTGTCTGGGATTTGCATGATAATTTTGAACGTAACAATATTGTTGTAAAGCAGGAACAGAATTATATTTTTAAATTTACTCCCAGAAAACTAATAATTTTGAAAAAGAAAGAAGCAAAACATAAAAAAACGATATTATCTAATAATAATAATGATAGGGGAGAAAGTACGATAATTGGGCATTTGAATTGACATTAAAACGAGTTCTTCAGTAACCATAGAAACAAGCAAAATATATTCTATAGACTTCACCAATATAAAGTATAAAAGGTAAACAGCCATTATCAGAAAACAACATCGTCAATTTTTATAATGCATGTGCAATACATAAAATTGCCAATCCCGCTAACTTTGTTCAAATATAATTTTACTGCCGAATGCAGCATCGAGAACACAACCTGCAATTTACAAATTACTTTTGTTTGTACAAATCCAATTGACTATTTACACTGTTCGTGCCGGGGCGTTAGCACTGCAGGAGGCGTAACCCCCTAGTAGTTTTATGAATGTCAATGATATGGACTCTTTTTATCGATTTTTTATTGTACTTTTTGCTTTTTCACATGACAGTTATTTCCGATACGTACATAGCAACTCTGTTGAAATGCTAATTTAAGTCATTAAGAGCGATTTTCAAGAAAATCTGCCTTGTTAAAATAGACTTTTTGCTGAAGTTCGTTAAAAATCAATAGGGTAATTCCACGTCAGAAGAGACCACGAGTGCAAAAAAAAATATTTTTTCCCACAATTGTATCTTTTATATTTGCTTTAGAAAGGTTTAAATTTTATTTTTTTTTTGTATCATCAACTATTGTTGTTTCGTCTTTGGCAACACAGCGGCTTCAAAATGGCCGCTTTGTTTCGAAAACATGATCTCGTGCTTTTGCATCATTTTGAATCCTTGAATTTTCAGATAAGAAATACATTTTATCAGATTTTTTGGTAAAATTATTAAAATACACTATCAGAACTATGTTAAAACCACATTATTTATTGGCATTTATAACTAAAAGATATTTAATTAGGAAGATAAAAATCTCCTTTTTGACTGTAGTGTCAGTCACGAAAAGATATAAAAGTTCCCCTAACTTTTAAAATAAGGCTTTACTTCAAAATTTTTACGATATTTTCTTACTATAATAACCTCTGTGTAATTCCAACGGCTTTAATTTTTAAATAAAAAACATTTTTTCTATTTTTAACACATTTTAGATTTGCAGTGTCAGTCACGATGTAGTGCTAGTCACAACTTCTTTTTGATCTAGATGTTTTATATTAACTAAATACTTGTAGATTTCTTATATTTTGAAAATTTGGATTTAAGATGGCTATATCAACAGCTAAAAGAAAAAAAGAGCAAAGGGGGGGTTTTTAAGACGGGATAAATTTTAAAAATTTAAAGAAAATGAAAGCAAAAACCACTTTACGGACAACACTTCAATTAAAGGTAATACACCTCTATTGCAATCCTCCAACCGTTTGACAACCGTGTCTGGTAATTTTCTTCCAAAATTCATGGTCATCTTTGAATTCAAACATGGGGAAGGACCAATTGATGGACTTGGTGATACAGTGAGGAGGGATAAAGGAAGTAACACTTTCTAAGAAATTTGACCCACATTTTGCTAAAGATTTTTTCACTTTGCATAAGAAATCTGCCCAAACATATAACTATTATACATTTCTGACAACTGTGTAAAGGGCAAAATATAGGTAGATTAAATTATATATGCCCATTACAGGAAGTTAAACCTTCCAATTCCTAGACACACAAAAATTGCTTCGTTTTTTAAAATTAAACAAATGCCTACTTAAAACAACTGCCAATGTTTCATTAAATCCCCCAAAATACTACACGGTTAATTAAGCAAATTTAAATGTTGTAAAAAGAAATACCTCTCAACAAAATTTTGAAAATGAACGTGATGCTGGAAAAAGAGCTTTATTTCCTTTTGTAGTTAAATTATCGTTAAATATTTTGTGAGCAAATGTTAAGTAAAGTTGCTTATTCAATAAAACTGAAACATCTGCAATGGTCGGGGGTCTTTTTGCGTGGCCTGAGAAGGAAGGTTTTTCAGAAAACGCTATTGAAGAAAGAAGTAAGAAACTACCAGAAATCAACTTTAGGGGACGTTGTGTAACTTTGTCTAACTATATTTTTACCATGTACGCAATTTTTAACTTACTATATTCAAAACTATTTACATATGTTATGTTATTATTGCCTAAATTTTCCAATTCTGTGATACAATTCACATGATGAAGTGTACCACAAGTTGAATGTAGTGTAAGTCACGCACAAAAGTGTTAATAAATTATTTCCTATGATATTTCAATACTTTTTTGTAATTAAATGATTTAGCTTTAAACCTTATTATTAAAATAAGCACTGGTAAAATGATGATTTACTGCATTTTGAAGAAAAAATTAGAGTTCAAGAAATTACCAGAAACCTACTTTAGAGGACATTGTGTAACTTTTTCTAACCATAATTTTAAAATTTATGCAATTTTCAACACTCCTTTTTACAAAATTATTTTCATGTGTTGTGTTATTATTGCTTAAAATTCCATATCTGTGATACAATTCACAATGTAGTATCAGTCACGAAATGAATGTAGTGTCAGTCACGCACAAAATCGTTAATAACTTATTTTCTATGGTATTTCAATACTTTTTTGCAATTAATATATTTAGCCTGAAACCTTATACTTATAATAAGCAGTGGTAGAATGCTGATTTACTGCGCAATCAGAAGAAATTAGAATTTTTCTGATAGCCAAAAATCTACGAACTTTCGTGTAGTGTCAGTCACATCAGGACATTTTTTATTATTTTTTAGTTAAATATTAAATTTAAAAAAATTTTAATGATTGCTAAAAATACTATATGCTCAGGGGTATACTGACAAACAATATTTTTTTTTCACAAATAAGAAAATAATTATGAAATATGCAAACGAAATTGGTTAAATCGTTCTGATGTAGTGTCAGTCACGCGTGGAAATGCCCAATAGTTCATTAAAATATGCAATATACACTACTCAAAATAATTACGAGAGCACATGGTTTAAACCTTTTCACCCCCAATGATTCCATTTGCAGTCATCAGTTTGCTTTTTTTCCCCATTAAGTTAAGCTTGCACTTATTTATCTTTAGATGGAAGAATTATGTCTTTTGGAATATTAAATAATGTTTGTTTTAATTAAATGAAAATATGAAAAAATTGGCAAAATAAAATTCGCTCCCAAAAAAATTTTATGAAATAAATTGACCCTAAAATCTTCATTCTTGCATTCTAATATGTTTAAAAATTTATTTTACCTATTTTTCTTAGAAATTAGGTTTAATTTTTTTTATAATTAATTCAAAAGTTATGATTCGAATTTTTCCCCTTTTAAAGTTTAGTTAAAAAATAAAGATTTTCACTCTGTTTTTTACCATTTCATTCTGGATGCATAACGAATCTATTTCACACATTTTGGATTTTTAGAATAAAAAAATCGAAGTTGGAACAAAATGGGCAAACAATAGTAAGCAATGTGCTCCCCTAATTGTTTTGATCAGTGTATAAGAGAAATGAAGACCATAGTATTAAACACAGGACAAATTAGGCTATACATTAATTATTTCCCGTTGCATCATTCAACTGTGCTTAAAAACTGTCTTCATTAACTATAAAAAAAAACTAATCGCAATTTTTAATGAGGATATCAACTTCATTCATAGCCAAAAAAAAACATAATAAATAATCAGCACACACGGTATGCTAATACAGAACAACAAAGACATTATGCTAACGTTGCCGCCAATTCAAAAAACATGGAAAAAATAATTCTATAATCAACAAAACAAAACGTAATTGGCCACGAAAAAGAATGACTTATTGACCAATAATGACATTATTCGGGCTAAGCAGAACCACCAGAACATCTGATTGGTTACGTGACAACATCAATACCTGAAATAGCTGCCGTGACATTTGTATTTAGGGACTATTCCTTCCTGTTTGCAATGTTTTTTTCATTGATGTTGTTACCCTAATACCCATTTCAACTACTTTTTATTGTCATTTCGGCGGTCAACATAAATGGAATAATCTGCTTTTAGTATAATTAATATGGCAACGACACACATAAAATTTGCGTCATGGACTCTCAATGTCGTCATTTCCGGTGATATGAGCAATGAAATGACTGTTTAAATAATCAGGATACACTAATTGTGTATTAAAACAATGAATTTGTGAGTAGTAGCGAATGCTAAAACCGAATCTGCCATAGTTGGTAATTAGTTCTGGTAAATAATGCGTAAGTATTTTGATTGAGTAACACAAATCCCCTCTTTCAACAAACATTTTGATCATTAAATATTATATCTTGCCATTAATAACATAAATTACTTTTTAATTAATTTATTGATGTTACATAACGAATATTAACAAAAAACGAATACTTACAAAATTATGTTACATATGAAGCATAATTTTGTTAATATTCATTTTGTCATATTTCTGAATGCGAAATTTGATCGCATTAATAGTTTATAGGATTCATTGTTAACAATACTTCATAATAATTATATACCTTAATGCGATTGAAAATTATAACTTTTGAACACTTTTTTTTATATCTTTATAACATACATTTGAAAAGAAACGATACACAAAGCGGTTTTACCTTCAATTTATAAATTCTATATTTACTTTGTATCATTTCAACTGTGTTCGACAATGCATGAAAGAGTTAAAACCATAAATTTTGCATTCACAGCCTTGGGCTTAAACAAACTTTCAGTATAGATATCTAGCTGTAAAAATCTCCTATCAGTACCCATTGTATGAGGCATCCGTTTACAAGATGGCTTTTCAACAACGGACGGGAACCTCTCAGTCAAAACTATAGAGTTTAGACGATGGAAATGGTTGGCGCGAATTAAAGTGAAACCGTCATAAGGTCGCCAAGTTACCCTTGTGAGCCCAAACAAATAGCTCACTCAACGTTAGTTCAATAATGCATCATTTCATTTTTCAAAAGGCGCGTTGTTTACATGAGCCGTCAAATCCATGGAATGAAGAGCAAAATCCTCAATTTTTCCCTCTTGGGGATTTTCTTCCAGGCAGAACCGGAATTGCAAGGTTCATTGGGGGTTTTGCAAACCCTCCAATAAACGTGGGTTTGATGTTTAATTCCATGGATTCGGCCACATACTATCATTTGGGTTGAAAATCCTGCTTTTGCATCTAATGGAGGGTTTGGCATTCCATGGATTCTATGGCGCACGTAAACGCGCCAAAAAAGAGTTGATTGAAATTCTAAAAAAAATTATATCGTAGACTATGGCTGGAGATTTAAATTTACACAAGTGACAAGATGGTACACTCTTAAAACAAACGAGTGAATTTAACTCAGTCCGAGTTAATTTTCACTCTTTTCAGTGTCGAAAATGCACTTATCCTATTGGAGTGGATTTCACTCTTTTGTTTAGTTAAACCTCCGACAGGATCACTCCAAACGAGTGATTTTAACTCAGTCTAAGTTAATATTCACTCCTTTCCAGTGTCGAAAATGCACTTCCCCTATATGAGTGGATTTCACTATTTTCTTTTAAAGAGTGTAGTAATTTTCTTCATAGGTAAGAAAAATGCGTTGTAATTATCAATTTTATTAGATGGTCAGAAATCGCCAAGTCAATGTAGTAATCCTGCGCAAACTTCACTTTGAAATAGTGCCAAGTACATACACTCTAAAACAAAAGAGTGAAATCCACTCCAGTTGGAGAAGTGCATTTTCGACACCCTAAAGGCATGCATATTTACTCAGACTGAGTTAAAATCACTCGTTTGGAGTGATCCTGTCGGAGGTTTAACACACAAAGGATCCACTCCAAAAGGAAAAGTGCATTTTCCAGTCTGGAGGAGTGAAATTCACTCAGACTGAGTTAAATTAGGAGTGTTTGTTTTAAGAGTGTAGGCGAGAGTGTTTGTTTGGGCTTACTACAAAGCGATAGAAGGCTTCACTTGGCCTACCAGTTTTCGCATTGATTTTTCCCCAACAGCACTTCGATCTTCTTCTCAACTCTATGGTCAAAATGCACGCACTTTTATTTTTTAAGCGATAAATCCATTATTAAATTTCAACGCGCAGCCATGCTTTTTATCTTTACGACAGTGAGGGACATATCCTGTGGTGTTTCGATGCCGCTGAGAAAGCGAATAAAAGCGAAAAGAATAATAAAGAGATGCGATTCGATTGTAGTTCGAATACAAACAGTTGGATGGAAGTGCTGTAGATTACGAATGCAAGGAAGAGATAGAATCATGAAGATTTTTCGTGTCAAATGTCCCTGCTTTGTGGACAAAATGTCATCTCTTCTTCAGGGTTGCCACTTCCAATGTAAAATAATAATTTTCTAAGCCAAATTACTCAGGCTGTATTGAATATTTTTTTACAAACGTTTTTTTCTTTACATGATAAATGCAACCGACTTGCAGGGCTCTATAATTTCACTTTTTGAAACTGATTATAATATTTCGTTCGAAACTTCTTTATTAAAAGTTTTTTTTAAATATTCGAACCAATTTTTAAAAAGAAACGGTTTATACCATAAAAACCATATGTAAAAATATTCAACAATACAGCCGAAGTAATGTAACTTTAAAAAAAAATATACTTGGTTTAACACATCGGTTCCCTTCGTGAACCGCTTCCATTCCCCCTTCTGGCTATAATTGTCTAATGTTCTAGCTTACACAATACGTAGAGTTACCAGATACCGGGTTTTGTCCTGCACCGTTTGAGATTTTTAAGCTTTAAGAACGGGGTTAAAATATGACAGAATATTTACATGACTATTGTTTTTTTTTTCAAAGACAAATTCTTGAACATTTTACAACATTTTCTTCCTACTACACTCTTGAAACACAGAAGAATGAAATCCACTCCTATAGGAGAAGTGCATTTTCGACACTGGAAAGGAGTGACAATTACATAATTCAGAATGAGTTAAAATCACTCGTTTGTAGTTATCCTGTCTGAAGTTTAACACAATAAAGGAGTGGCATCCACTCCCATATAGGGGAAGTGCATTTTCGACGCTGGAAAGTAGTGAAAATTAACTCAGACTGAGTTAAAATCGCTCGTTTGTTTTGCTGTGTGTAGGGTGCCCGTCCCATTCTTTCTGCAACCCATTTGACCCCTTGGCTAAAAAAAACTTAATAAACACTTGAATCGGTTGAAATTGGCGATTAAACCGCCAAATGTATCACCCGGGGAACTAAACCTGAGTAATCATCTCAATAAAAACGCATATCAAAATGCGTTATCTCCAATGATGACAGCTTGATCTAAATCGGACACGCGAGGTAGTTTTTTAGCGCGGCTTGAAACAAAAGAAATATGGCGTACAAACTTTTGCAAGGGACTCTTTTTTGATTCTCAACATAAAATTTCAACGACACAAATAAAGTAAAAGACTATTTAATGGCAAAAGATCGATTGGTGAAAAAGATTGCCACATTTGGCGATAAGCACAAATAAAAAATTATATATCGCTATTTTTGTTGTCGGTCAACAATTCATACTTTCGATGCATTAATTCTTTTGTTGCATAATTTAACACACATTTTAAGAAGGATTGTCAATCCCATATGGCTAATGCATTAGTTTTGGAATCACAACTTCCGCAGAAGTATTGCTTTGCCATGTTAGTCCTTTTCCCCCAGGTATGGGAATCAACACAGCGTCGAAATTAAACAAATATGAAACGAAAATTTTATCTAGTTATTTATTTATATATATTTTTTTTTGAAGTTTTAAAATGCCAAAACTATACAGCAGACACTATTTTAAAACTTTATCAATTAATAATAAATAACGTTATTTTCTTTTCAATTTTGTTTTAAATTGATGTTATGATTATCCCCATACCTGGTGAAAATGTGATAACATGCCAAAGCAATTCTTTTGCAAAAGTTGTGATTTCAAAACTAATGCATTAGCTCTATGGGACTGACAGTCCCTCTTAAAACCCAAGCAAAATAACCATTGAAAATAATACGAATTTTCTTTTATTATGTTGTCTGAATTTGCTACAGCCAACCCACGTGACTATTAACAGTGATGTTGGTCACCTTTCAGAGTTGCCAATACGCACAGTTTCTTTTTATCGAAAGTCTGATCAAACGCGGAAGACCAACTGTCATGGCGGCAGATACAGAATTTGGAGAACACCTCTCCTAATTGGCTTTGACATCTGCCTCGGCTAAGAGAATGGAATTGTGGAAAAGAATATCTCATCATGGAACTTTTTTTTATTGTTCTATCTTTTTCTTAGGTGAGACTCGGGAGCCGTGACATGTCTTTCGGACCGGATGCGTTTGCGACATCGCAAAAGTCTCTCCGGTGTGTTTACCCCCATTCTGATAAAAATGACGAGTGACACCTGAAGTAAATGTTGACAATGGGCAGGGTGACAATGGGTTGGATTGTTTACGTTGGGGGATTTGAAGAGTGATAGCTGTGTTTAGTTCTGTATTTGTCAAAAGGCAGTTCACAGTTTCATCACGAATGCCTAAAAGATAGAATAACAGTCTTTCAAGGAAATTAGTATCAGTATTAAACCATTAACAATGATTGTTAATGGATTATTATTGTTAATAATTTATTGCACTTTCTCACTGCACAGTTTTAAAGAGGTGAATAGAGAATGTAACTTATTTTAGAAATTGGATCCATTTTGTTTGGTTTAGTTGAATTAACGTTGGTCCACGGAGCTAACTAAGATCCACAAAATTTTGAACAGCAGTAAAGTGATGAGGAGGACACCTGAGCTAGCACCCGTTTTGATAAATTTAGACTTTTTGAAAAAAATGAACGGTGGCTTGAGTTGAGGTGACCAGTTAAAAGAAAGTAAAATTCTTATTTAAGGGGGGCTGGGGGCCCGGATGGCCGAGTGGTTAGCATCCCAGGACAGCAGTCTGCACACTGTAACAAGTGCGGGTTCGATTCCCGCCTTCGCCCTGGGTGTACTTCTTTTCTCTGTGACAGTAAAAAAGTCTTTCCGTGTCTGTATTACTTGACGGGGGGGGGGAAGGCTTATAAGCGGGTCTCTGATCAAGCACACAAGCTGAAATATATATGAACCTACCCCTACCCATATTTAAGCCGAAACAAAGCATTTTTTTAAAATTAACAATTCAAAATTCTCGAGAAATTTCAAATATCATATCTTTACACTAGACTTTACACAAACTAGTACAAAAAAAATATTTTATCTACCTTTCACTATCCGACAACATTTTTATCTGCCAAAAACATTACGTTATTGCCTCCGGTTGACTGGTAAATACTTCAACAAAAATCCTAAACATATTTAACCTTCAACCACAAAAATTAAAACGTAATGCTTGCGGTTAAGGTCTTAAAATTTTTATCAGTCACGAATATTAAAAAATATGTATGTCAACTCATTATACAGAAACAACGAAGTGATTATAAACGAAACAATAAGCTTATAATTGGATCTCGCAATGAA
This sequence comes from Hylyphantes graminicola, assembly GCA_023701765.1. Taxonomy (NCBI): domain Eukaryota; kingdom Metazoa; phylum Arthropoda; class Arachnida; order Araneae; family Linyphiidae; genus Hylyphantes; species Hylyphantes graminicola. Next base: position 67,510,910 of record CM043119.1, read on the forward strand.
CTCAAAAATTATTCTTTCCGATGGAAACTTAACAGAAGATTAAGCGCAAACTTTTACGATTTTATTAAATCTTCCATCCCCAAAGTCATTAAAAAAACTTTTTCAATACACTTTTTTCCACTATACTCGTCGCCAACCAAATAAGAAACGATAGGGATTGCGGTTTTTAAGAAAAACTGGTTTTTCGGTTTTACCGAACCTTAAAAACCGGTTTTCAACGAAACCAGTTTTTCAATGGAAAAAAAAACCTTTGTTCGCGTTTTTTTTTTATAGTTTTTTATTAAGTAATTGAAAAAAATCACTTAATTTTCAAACTTTACATTCGAATTAAAAAAAAAATTACATAATCAATTTTAAATGTTTAAAGTGTTTTGTTGGAAACTAAGTTCTTCGTGACTTTCTTTTTATTTTAAATTATAATGTTCCTTTTCTTAGTCCGGTTTTGCCAATCGTTTTGAATATTTTTATTAAGCTTTGCACTATTTCATCTCTATTTCCTTTTCCTTTAAAAAAAATAATAAAATAACTCCTCTTATTTGATATCCATGCTGTTCGCAAAGTGCAAAACTGACATTTCTTTTTAAAAAATTACATAATTAAAAAAACGCCGAAGGCGATTTTTGAGGGAAAAAAACCGTTTTCCGGGTTTTAGACGGTTTTCCCCGCAGAAAACCGGTTTCCGATTCAGACCAGCCTCAATAAAAATCGGTTTTCGGTCAAAACCGAGGGCAAAAAAAATCGGTTTCGGTTTTCCATCCCTAAAGTGTTTCAAATAAGGGTGGCGGAAAGTAGAATAGAAAGAAAACGGATCAAATTATGCATATGACTATGGTCACGTTATGGGCTACATACAAAAAAAAAATCAATATGGCGATTAAAAGAACAAAGGGGTTTTTTTTGGCTCCAACGACAGTAAGTTCTTCATTCTCAAGAGTTGGGTTTCCCACAGTGGATGACTCATCTTCTAAGAAGTATTAATTTATTTGGTTACATGGTGGTAAAAGATGAATTTATGGCCCGAAACAGGTAGTTTACGAATTAGTAGTGTTTTGAAATGGTCACGAAAAGTTTTTGGAAACAATAGAAATCACATGGGGTAGAAAGCGATATTGTTAGAGCCTTAGACATCGGTTAAAAGAAGAACTTTATTCATAAAATAATTGGTATTATTATATATTTTTGAATTATTTTGTAGTCACTGCTTAATTATGACATATCCTACTATCAAGTTAAGTTTAGTTTGAATTATCGTCGCACTAGAGCTACATGAGTTCTACTGGCGACCGGCGTCGTATTTCAGAACCACAGTCAAGTGACGAGCCGACACCTGAGTAGGCACTCAACGCAATCTTTAAGGGCGACATCGTACACAGCGTTAGGACTTTGAAGCATATTTAACGTGCATTTCCTCTACACATGGTATTATTCGTCGGACAGCTTTTGGCTGCACAAGCCGATTTTAGGTCGGCAGTTATTTTGGCGATGCCCGGACCCGAACTTGGACCTTCCGCATGCTAGGCGAATGCCTAACCGACTGGCCTCTCCAGCACTCCTCCTTATCAAGCTTATTGAAGTTTGGATTTTGCTTCAATCGCATGATAGTAATTACTGGTGGATGAATTTGCTTCTATAGCATAATAGTAATTACTGGTGGATGAATTTGCTTCAATAGCATAATAGTAATTACTGGTGGATGAATTTGCTTCAATAGCATAATAGTAATTACTGGTGGATGAATTTGCTTCTATAGCATAATAGTAATTACTGGTGGATGAATTTGCTTCTATAGCATAATAGTAATTACTGGTGGATGAATTTGCTTCAATAGCATAATAGTAATTACTGGTGGATGAATTTGCTTCTATAGCATAATAGTAATTACTGGTGGATGAATTTGCTTCTATAGCATAATAGTAATTACTGGTGGATGAATTTGCTTCAATAGCATAATAGTAATTACTGGTGGATGAATTTGCTTCTATAGCATAATAGTAATTACTGGTGGATGAATTTGCTTCAATAGCATAATAGTAATTACTGGTGGATGAATTTGCTTCAATAGCATAATAGTAATTACTGGTGGATGAATTTGCTTCTATAGCATAATAGTAATTACTGGTGGATGAATTTGCTTCTATAGCATAATAGTAATTACTGGTGGATGAATTTGCTTCAATAGCATAATAGTAATTACTGGTGGATGAATTCGCTTCTATAGCATAATAGTAATTACTGGTGGATGAATTTGCTTCAATAGCATAATAGTAATTACTAGTGGATGAATTTGCTTCAATAGCATAATAGTAACTACTAGTGGATGAATTGTTAGAGCTTTTTGTGGTTTTGCCAACTTATTCGATTATTTTTTCTGACGTTTGGGTGTCCCATTTAAAACCGTAAGAATTTTATGCTTAAATAAATTACAGCCATAAAATACTTCATAACCAGTAACTAATCATATCATGTAAATAACTATAGTGGTTTAATGTCATGTGAAACTACCTTGCAGGAAATACAGTTTAAAACTGTATATATCATTTTACAGACAAGAGTTTGTAATGAATGAAAATTAAACTAAAAAAAATTCAGTCCGGTATATCGATATTTGTTATAGTTGTGTAATGTTTCTGAATAGTATAAAGCAATGATGATATCAATATTTGTTATAGTTGTGTAATGTTTCTGAATAGTAGCAATGATGGATATCGATATTTGTTATAGTTGTGTAATGTTTCTGGATAGTATAAAGCAATGATGGATATCAATATTTGTTATAGTTTTGTAATGTTTCTGAATAGTATAAAGCAATGATGATATCGATATTTGTTATAGTTGTGTAATGTTTCTGAATAGTATAAAGCAATGATGATATCGATATTTGTTATAGTTGTGTAATGTTTCTGAATAGTATAAAGCAATGATGGATATCAATATTTGTTATAGTTTTGTAATGTTTCTGAATAGTATAAAGCAATGATGATATCAATATTTGTTATAGTTTTGTAATGTTTCTGAATATTATAAAGCAATGAATATGTGTTATATTTTATTCTTTGCAGATTGTCCTGAACTCCATGCACAAGTACCAGCCCCGAGTGCACCTAGTGAGACTGAAGTCCAACTGCCAGGGAGTGCCCAACATCACCAACATAGAGAACGAACAGTTCCGCACCTATGTCTTTCCTGAAACTGTCTTCACTGCGGTCACTGCCTATCAAAACCAACTGGTAAGTGAAAGGGGAGCTTCATGTAAAAATGTATCCTTCATCTTTCCCTATAAAGCGTGAGGTTATTAATATCAAAATTGGAATTTTGTAGTTGGTTTTCGTCATATGGAAAAAAATTAAAAATTGAAATTATTTAAATTCTAATGCAGTTAAAAAAAATTCAGTATTTTTCCCATAATGTATGAGTATTAAAGATACATACATATTTTTTGGATGAAAAAAATTCATGCATTAGAGGGTTAACATAGAGAGAAAAATTCAGTTTGGAAATTCGAATCTCGCTACCAGTCCCCCTTAAACATTCAGATAGTCTTACAGCAAATAACTTTCAACCTCCCGAAGTGAGATAATACGCGCTTGTTCCCACCAAAACTGACCCAACCTTTGAGCCCTGTCGACAAGCCCATAAGACAATAAACAGTCCCTACTCGACTTGCCAAAGGGATGGGGATTGTTTGACACCGATCAGCGCTCACTGTTGACACCGCTGTCAACCGGTCTGATACGACAAGTTGACGCGATGCGTCAACACAATCTTTGAGTCGTGTTTTCGCTTCCAGGTTCTCATGGAAAACTTGGCGACGGAAGTATGCATTGGTCTGCAAAAGTTTGAAGATGATAGGATTTGCTAGGTTTGAATTATCGTCGCACTAGAGCTACACGAGGGCTATTGGCGACGGGCGTCGTATTTTAGAACCACTGTCATGTGACGAGCCAACACCTGAATAGGCACCCAACGCAACCGTTAAGGGCGACATCGTACGCAGCCTTAGGACTTTGAAGGATATTCAACGTGCACAACGTGCGGCATATTATTCGTTGGACATTTTTGGCTGCACGGGCCGTTTATAGGTCGGCAGCTATTTTGGCGATGCACGGACCCGAACCTGTGACCTTCCGCATTCGAAGCGAGTGCTTAACCGACTGCACTTCTAATACAGGAGTGGATCCTGTGTATGTTGAATCTGCGATAAGATCACTCCAAACGAGTGATTTTAACTCAGTCTGAGTTAGTATTCGCTCCTTTCCAGTGTCGAAAGTGCACTTATCCTACAGGAGTGTATTTCACTCCTTTGTTTTAAGTGTGTAGCACATAGCAGTCTAACTTTTCGTGTTCCGAACTGGTTTCGAGCGCAAGTCCCCTCTTATTCTTTCTGTACAACACATTTCTTTAAATTATAAAAGCGTTATATATTTTTTAACATTTAGACATAAAGGAGTGTTTTTAAAACATTTACAAAAGTTATGTAATAAGGAAATTAATTTAAAATGTTAATCTCATACAATGAAAACAAGTTTAACCCTTTGATCACATTTTCTTAGCCCTCAGATATATCAGATATATTGACGGAAAGGATGACTTCAAAGCTCCAACATAAAAAAAAATCGAGGGGAAAAAATTCATGTCTTACGTAGGGGTGAATGCTCCAGAAATGCACTTTCCGGAACTCTTCCGAGAAAATAAAAAGCCGCCAAATTCTCATCCATATCAATTTAAAAACCACTGTTTCCAATGGGAAACTAATTAGTCAAATCTCCTCTCAGACATCTTTGATCGCATCTCTTTGTTCCTTTTCTACAGATTTTCCATATTTGGCGACAAATCATTTTTGGTTGGCAAAAAGTACTAGCATTCTACCTCAGGGTTCTCTACTCTCTAGGTCAGGGGTTCCCAACAAAATTTTCTCGCGGACCCCTCATCGAGCCGTTATTGTGACAAGGACCCCCATTAATTCCTAATCTTAAACTTTAAAAAAAATGAGAGTCAAATTTATAGTTTATACGTTTTTTACAGTTACAATAGATTACTTCATAAGTATAGAGTTAAATTTTCAGTTCTTAACCCGGCAGCACTCGCGCTAACTTAGCATAGACTAAGAACCTTCTAGATCGGGAACTCTATCTGATGCCTAGCGCCTCTAAAGTGTCGAACGGAACTAATACACTATTAACGATTGATTTGTGATTGGCATTATTAAATTTTCCAATTGCAGCTCTGTTTCTTCGAAATGTACTATAATACGCCAGATATTCATGGATAATTAAAATTTTCGATATTAGCGCTAACGTCGCTAACTAAACTGTCGCTAACTAAGCTGTCTACACGACAGCTAGTCGTAAAAGTACGAGGAACTGTTCCTGGCCTTATCCGATCGGATAACTCATCAACTGTCACTAATCCTTGAATTGAAAGCCAATAACCACATTTGTTTTAGTGATTAACTTTTCGACTATGAAATCATCATTAAATTTTCATAATTCATTTTTTGGGAGGTTGTTTGTGTTTGAAAAAACTATAAAAAAATAAAACATAGATTATTTGAAATTTGTTATAGCTATAGATAGTTAAATAACAAACTAAACCGCAACTGTGCTAAAGCTCCGAAAGGAGGCTAGAAAAAGGTAGCCGTAAACCATTACATTAGTACCCTTAGACACAATTGGGGGAGTTAGTGTCTATATCAATTTCAATATAGAAAATCCTTATAATGGTAATCCAATCAGAGTTTCATATCTTAGAGTGTATTTAATCTATTTGGGGTCTATTAGACCCCAGGCGAGTGCTGCCGGGTTAATGAAATTAGAAAAATATTTCTTTCGAGCCCACATCTGGAATATTAAATTCCAAACTTGAAACTTTCACTCTGAAATCCGACCGCATATCAAGCCGATTAATATATTTGTTTTTCATGAAACACATGTAAGAAAATGGTTGATCACACCGATATGTGGTTGCAAAGTGGAAGGATCTTTTTCATTGCCTTATCTCCAAGTTTCTTGTAATCCTTGCATGTTGATGATCAGAAATCTGTAATTTTATCACAGATGAAAATGAATTTCTTCGTACCACAGCTGGACAAATCCCCAAGTTGATCTTGCTCTTCTTCAGTGAGGCCTTAGATTTTGTGTATTTCTTCACAGCTCAAGGGATTTCGAATCCATCTGTCGTCAGGTTAATTGAAATACTCTCTGAAAGTGGTAGCTTGGCTACAATGATCTTGATCTGGTCAGGCAAATTCTCCTCTGATGACTCCAAGAATTGTTTTAAAGTAGCAAAGTTATATATTTAGGGACTTGTTTTCTATCCTTGACGCCCAGATCTGACACTTTTTAACCATAGCACTAATTTTATCCTCAAATTTGAATATGTCGACATAATTTTCTTGTAAACTCAAGTTTAACACATTAAAGTGTTCAAACACATGTACGCAACTGAGTAAAGCCAAGAGAAGTTAGTGAGAAAATTTTGAGTGATAGTTTTGCGCTAGACTCTGCTCACGCAAGAATAGGCCAAAACAAAAATTATGTTATCATACGAAATATATTTAATACATTTTTATTCTAATAGCATCTTACGGACCCCTTTGGCATAACTCGCGGACCCCTAGGGGTCCGCGGACCACCTGTTGGGAACCACTGCTCTAGGTCTTATCTACACTGCTCAAAACAATTAGGGGAGCACTTTGCGTACTTTTGTTTTACCCGTCCACAGTTCCAAGTAATTTTTATTATAACAATCTAAAATTTGTGAAATAGATTCCTTATGCATCCAGATTGAAATGGTGAAAAACAGGGAAACAAATCTTAATTTTTTGACCAAAATTAAAGTGGCAAAAAATGGAATCATAACATTTTAATACATTATAACAATTTTTTTTTCAAAATTTTAATTGTAAAAAAAGGTAAAATCAAAATTAGACTTCTAAGAATGCAAGTGTGAAGAATATTTTTGGGAGAGAATGTTTTTGGGAGTGAATATTATTTTACCATGTTTTTCATTTTCATTCAATTAAAACACACATTATTTAATTCTTCAAAAGACATGATTCTTCCATCTAACGATAAATGAGTACGAGTTCAACTTAGTGAGAAAAAAAATCGGAAGTTGGTGATACCAAATGAAATCATTGGGGGCGAAATGGTTTAAGGGGTCTAAGGAGTCTTAAAAATGTGCAAAGATGGAACTACAAAGCATAGTTTGATCTTTCATGTAATTTTTTAACTACTCAATATACAAGCATAATTTTTTTATATGTAATTCTACAAAATTTATTTAACATGAAACAAATTTTAAAATTTATGAAACTTTAGCCAAAACTAAAATAAATGATATTAAACATAAAGCTATTTGAACACATTGTGATTAGGCTTGCGCGGTAAATTGTGAGGTCAAAATTGAAGACATGACCAAGAAAATGACTTTATATTGTACAAATATGTACAAACTAGAACTTATACCTAAATTCTCAGCTCAATTTTAATTAGAAATAATTTTTAAAAAAATTTTAAATCAAAATTCAAAAAATTTTATAAATTTTTTTAGAAAAAAGTTCTTAAAATAAATTCTAATTAAAATTGATCTGAGAATTTAGGTATAAGTCTTTGTTTGTACATATTTGTACAATATAAAGTCATTTTCTTGGTCATGTCTTCAATTTTGACCTCACAATTTACCGCGCAAGCCTAATCACAATGTGTTCAAATAGCTTTATGTTTAATATCATTTATTTTAGTTTTGGCTAAAGTTTCATAAATTTTAAAATTTGTTTCATGTTAAATAAATCTTGTAGAATTACATATAAAAAAATTATGCTTGTATATTGAGTAGTTAAAAAATTACATGAAAGATCAAACTATGCTTTGTAGTTCCTTCTTTGCACATTTTTAAGACTCCTTAGACCCCTTAAACCATGCATTCCCCTAATTGTTTTGAGCAGTGTAGTTAAAATGGGAATAAAGTTCAACTCTATATGAGTCCTTGAGTACACGATCGCGTACATCAGACTATTCAAAATTTGTATGGCAAAAATAAAATGTTCAGGTTTTTTTTTTTTTTTTTTTTTGCATTTCTCTTCCTCTTGTCTAAGAGTAATTTTGACATAGGAAGGCTCCAATATTTAAGATTTTTTTAATTTTGCAAATTTAAATATTTAATTTCAATTTTTTAAATTAACTTTTTTAATTGACAATTCACTTCTATAATTAAGTCAAATCAACACTAAAACATACAAATTACAATTAATTATTGTGAAAATTGACACCATTGAATACACCGAACGTACCGGCAACCCTATTTAGCTTCAACCTATACCCACAAACTAACAAAAGACCCCGCCAAAGCTATCTTCGATGACAGACCACAAGACAGATCACAACAATAACGAAGTTAGTCATCCATTTTAAAAGACCCCTTTCATTCTTCCTTGGCGACTTTTTTTATGATTATTATTATTTACCCAACAACTTTGCTGCAAACCGTGACGTCTAAATTAGAAATCAAGTCCACACTCTCAACAAAGAACCGATGCACGGATAACAGAACCGTCTCGCTGGAGCGTAGTGACTGACAGTGATGGGCTCTTAGAAGATCGCAATCGCATATGGTCGGGTCCCTCTCATTAGGTGTTGCTTGTTTAGTTGGTTGGTAGACATACACTCTTAAAACAAACGAGGGAAATCCACTCCAGTTGGTTGGTTAGGTTTGAATTATCGTCGCACTAGCTACACGAGGGCTATAGACGACGTTCGTCGTATTTTAGAACCACAGTCAGGTGACGAGCCCACACCTGAATAGGCACCCAACGCGGCGACATCGTACGCAGCGTTAGGACTTTGAAGGATATTTAACGTGCACTCCCTTACACGGGGTATTATTCGTCGGACATTTTTGGCTGCACGTGCCGTTTATAGGTCGGCAGTTGTTTTGGCGATGCCCGGACCCGAACCTGGGACCTTCCGCATGCAAGCGAGTGCTTAACCGACTGGGCTCCCCAGCCCCACCACTCCAGTTGGAGAAGTGCATTTTCGACACTGGAAAGGAGTGAATATAAATTAAGACTGAGTTAAAATCACTCTTTTGGAGTGATCCTGTCGGAGGTTTCAAACACACAAAGGATCCATTCCAAGAGGAGAAGTGCATTTTCCAGTCTTGAGGAGTGAAATCCACTCAGGCTGAGTTAAATAAGGAGTGTTTGTTTTAAGAGTGTAAGACAGACACTACACGCACATACATACGCGACAGATTCTGCCATCTATCGCGCGCCACCTCCACAACTTAGACATGTCCCTGAAGGGGAGGGAAATAGTCTCCAGGGACCTGTACCCGTGAGAAAATGCGCAATGATCGCCCACATGACTTTCGAACCCAACAGATTTAACGAGCACGTACTCCGCATATACTCGACAAACACAAGCATCCGGATTTGAGCCCGGACCCAGGAGCTCCAAAGGCTACCATCCTAACCATTGCGCCGCCGGGTCGGCCGCTTATTTAGAGACTTGTCATGTTTTAAACGTTTATTCTGGAAGTTGGCATGCTTGTGAACGTCTCTGGCTACTCAAAGCGAATGTTATTCTAAACAAGAGATACACATCAATGTCATATGATGATGATGTCGTGTCCATGGATAAAGATTGTATGGGACCAAAAGTCTCGTAGTCTGCTTCACCGATCTGCATACAGTGGTCCTCATAAAGGTCTTTGCAGGGCGAGTTGGTGATTTGCAGCAATTTTGCCAGGATGGCTGGACAAGAGAAAATATGTTTGGGATCCAGTTCCGTGTCGGGGCTGTTTCTGCAGCTGGAGTATTTCCTAGTTCCATCTTTTTGGATTTCCATCCCTATGAAGTGGCTTTAATCTAGTTAGGGTGGTCACAGTTACCCTATTGGCTATTTTAACACTTTTGCTGTAAAAAAATTGCTTTGGCCTCTGAGTTAATGAGTGATTTGGGGAATTTGGGTCATATAATATTAATAATAACACTGTGGTCGCCCAGCTAGTATAGTGGTTTCGACCCTCGCTTACCAAGCGAGTGGGCCCTTGTTCGAATCCCGGGTAAGGCATGGATATTTGTGTTGTCTTAAGTACATGCGGAGAACGTGCCCGTTAAATAGGTGGGTCCGAAAGTCCTGTTGTCGGTCATAGCACAGTTCACCATGGGTGCAAGTCGTCTGGAGAAAATGGCCCCTCCCCTCCAGCGACATGCCTAAATTGAGGAGGTGGCGCCATCTCGGAGTAGAAGTCAGACATCCACCCTCTCGTGGGTACTCAAAGCCTTGTGCCAACGGATGCTACTGCAACTCTCTTGAATTCCAGGCTACGGCCTGGAGGCACACGACAACAACAACAGTAACACTATGGCTTTGACGCAGCGAATTCATAAATTTTGGATCCTTTATTTTTATGTCTTCAAACTTGAATTTATCTTATAGGTACATATTTCCGTTGAAATGTCCTGATTCATTGAGTGGTAATTGAGGGTGGTGTGATGTTACCCACAGCTATAAAAAAAACTTGTCTATTTACTAAGCGAGCCTCGAAAGGACTTTCTTCCAACATCCATTCGCTTGGTTTCCTAAGAAACGGGGGGAGCATCGCTTTTCTAAACCTAACGCGTTTGAGGTTAACAATCCGAGCAGTTTAAACCCAAGTAGGGTGGGGAAAAAACACGCTCAAGCCGTTTCGAGGAAAACCACATGCGGAGATGGGGGAGGAAAATGCTTTCGAGGCTCGCATTCTAGATAGACAAGCTATAGCTATGTCCTCACTGAGTTTAGTTTCCATAGTTTCAGACTGTTCCAATATGGTTAAAACATGATCCGATCAAAATCACCCCGTTGTTATTATTCTTACTTCTTCACCATAGTTGTCTGATGATTCCCAAACATATCCATCACTCTCACAGCAATGTCTTGCTTGGTAAAAGTAGACGCATTGCTTTTTAATGACAATCCCGCCAAGCTCGATTCTAGGAAGCGTGCTCAAATGCCCCTCGTTAAAAGGCAAAGCGCCAAACTATGGCTGAAAAAAAGAAAAGATGCCAATTATTCGCGGTTGACTGCTATTGTCTTTCGCGGCACCAGACAGTTTGTCCAATTTAAGAGTTGACGATCATTGTCATCGAGTAAATGACCTTAATGCAATTTGAGATGAGTGGTAATTCTATTATTCATAGATATTGGGGGCGTGAGCTGATTGATTGATTGGACTGCCTGACGTCAAAAGATAAGTTGCGATTGAATAGTTAGCTGGGTTTGCGGTCTAAGAGAAGAGAAAGACACCCCGAGTATGTTATGTAATCGTTTCCGACTGCCTATTTCTGCCAACCTTTAGGAGCTTTAACATAGCCAACAACGCCTCGCAATTGTGAACACTGGTCTAGTGACGAGGTCGACACCTGAGCGGGCACCCAACGGAACTTCGAGAGACATTGTACGCTAACGCTGTCGAGGCTTTCGACTCCGCAGATTTAACGAGCACTTATATCGCAGTTTACTCGGGCACCCCGATGACTTTTAGATGATTTGCTTTGCCACCCGCACAAATACGTCTTTATACAAGGACAGAACCAAGAATCTTCTTAGTGAGAGGCTCGTCGCCTGCACCTCTCTGCCACCGGTGGGTTTAGAAAGACACATGAACCATGTTTTGTCGATAGTATCCAAGTTCTCTATACTTAGATAATTCTTGGGCATGTCCTTTGATTGGTGTGATTGAGCCTAACTTCGTTCTACAGCTAAACGTAGGCTATAAGAGAGATGTTCCTCGTAATTTTTAAATAAGTAAAGTGAAGAGGTTTTCACCCAAAGCTACCTTACAGCATGACATACTGTAATATCATGTAAAAGTTCAATGTACATGTCGCTATTCATTGGCGGATTATTTTTGTCCGGCATAATCCGTTTGGGAAAGTCATTAACAAAACTGGTCTATTGGTGTCTGAAACTGTATCTAGTACGACCGTAGCTGCCCTCCCATTATACTGGGTGAGGCAAACAAAACCGGCCCCGAGATGGAGATTAGAATACGACAGAAATGTTGCCAAGTCTAAAACCAATACAAAAACAGGCTTACTTACTGAAGCTATTTATCGCTTCAATATTAAGCCCAAGCAAACGCTTGGCGATTTATTTGCCGGCAACTACGCTACGCTTTTAAGGGGTCATAGGAGTCTTAAAAATGTGCAAAGAAGGTACTACAAAGCATAGTTTGATCTTTCATGTAATTTTTTAACTACTCAATATATAAGTATAATTTTTTTTTACATGTAATTCTACAAGATTTATTTATTATAAAACAAATTTTAAAATTTCTGAAACTTTAGCCAAAACTAAAATAAATGATATTAAACATAAAGCTATTTGAACACATTGGGATTAGGCTTGCGCGGCAAATTTTGAGGTCAAAATTAAAAAATAACCAAGAAAATGACTTTATATTGTACAAATAAGTACAAACCAGGACTTATACCTAAATTCTCAGCTCCATTTTAATTAGAAATTATTTTAAGAACTTTTTTCTAAAAAAATTAATAAACATTTTTAAATTTTGATTTTAAATTTTTTAAAAAATAATTTCTAATTAAAATTGAGATGAGAATTTAGGTTTAAAGTCTTTGTTTGTACATATTTGTACAATATAAAGTCATTTTCTTGGTCATTTTTTCCATTTTGACCTCAAAATTTGCCGCGCACGCCTAATCCCAATGTGTTAAAATAGCTTTATGTTCAATATCATTTATTTTATTTTTGGCTAAAGTTTCATAAATTTTAAAATTTGTTTCATATTAAATAAATCTTATAGAATTACATATAAAAAAATTATACTTATATATTGAGTAGTTAAAAAATTACATGAAAGATCAAACTATGCTTTGTAGTACCTTCTTTGTACATTTTTAAGACTCCTATGACCCCTTAAAAGCTAGTTGAAATGGAATATAAACAAGGTTAGTAGAGCTGATCAAGATTTAGTGATTATTTGATTGTTTCGGTCGTTATTTATCCTAGAGAATCGGACCTTTTTGTACTTGGTAATACAAAACATTCTAAATTGATTGCAAGACCCTAAATTTGCATTATGGGACGTCTTCATACAGTACGATCTGAACTCGCCACTAGTCTATGAGTAGCTCTAATGTGAAGCTGATGCGATCCAACCAATGCAAAAACAGGTTTCAGGCGGCTTCAAGAGTTTTTCTCGCCAAGCATTTTAACGTATTCCCATCTCTAGCTCGGGGCCGGTTTTGTTTGCCTCACCCTGTACTATTCAGACGTATCACTTTACTGAAATAATCGTTTGATTTACAAATGCTATGGACTATCTGCTAGCGAAATATAAAACAAATAAACACTTTGGGCAAAGTGGAAAAATGAATTTCTTTCATCTAGATTGTTCTGGTGCGATAAGGGAATATGTGAACTGATCTTTTTTGTCTACCAATATTGCCATTCTATATTATTATTAAATTTTTGGTGCATGAGGGAAACTGCAATGCTTCTACACTATAATCACTAATAAGTTTTTTTACATAGGACTTAGTACATGACTTATTACTAAGGTATGTTTTTGTCTTTTCAGATTACTAAGCTAAAAATCGACAGCAATCCTTTCGCCAAAGGTTTCCGAGATTCATCAAGACTCACAGACTTAGAAAGGTAAGAAAAAATTAGTTTTTTTTAATTGTTGTGTTGCTAATTAGCGTACTAAAATCAATGGACATTAAATTTTTCTACATACCCACACCGTCGAAGTTTAGCCAAAACCTTTTTTATTTAACTTTCATTATACCGAATTACCAAATATTTGACTGACGGATTTCGCGGACATAATGCAAGCTTTAACAGAATCATATGTTAATTCGGAACTGTTGCGTTAATGGATTTCAACTCAACTTTTACTCATTGCCAATAAATGAAAAAGCAGAGATTATCAATTATTTCAGTTTAGTATATTAATCATCTTAATGTAATACGTGACGACTACTCAATAGAAGTAATATAATTAATTGTTTGAAAAACAAAGGCAAGGTAGGTCACATCATTTCAAGTTCTTTTTGCTCGTCCCTAATGAAAAATTGACGACATTGATGTATACACGAAATCTAGATCAAGCATTCGCATTCGAATGTAAGGACCTAATCTTTTATCCGGTTAGCAGCAAGTCGCCAACTCAACCCTGACCCTTTGATTACCTTCTACAGCCATGGAGGTTAAATGGATAGAGATGTTTGGCGGTAAAACAAGGGAAGCCATTTGAAAGTCGCCAAGTCGACTTTATGAGCTCCAGCTCACATCTCGGAATGCTAGGGAGCGCCAAACATATAGCTAAAAACAATTAGGAAAGCACTTTGGGTCAAAAAAAAGCACTTTGGGTACCCTTTCAGTCAAAACTTTTTATTTTGTATTTAAAAAAAAAATCTAAAATATGTGAAATAGATTCTTTATGCATCCAGAATGACATGGTAAAACGGGAAAATGTCTTAATTTTTTAACTTAAATTTTAGTGTAAAAAATGAAATAACTTTTGAATAAATTATAACAATAATTTTTTTTTCCAAACTTTATTTGTTAAAAATAGTCAAAATCTATTTTTAAACATATAAAGAATGCAAGCATGAAGAAATTAGAGTCAATTCAGTTGCTAAAATAGTTTTAGAGTGAATCTTATAGAGTTAATTTTTATTTCCCATGTTTTTCAGAATTTCTCTTAATTAAAACAAATACTATTTAAATCCTAACATTCCAGAAAATTATTAATACATCTATAACGATACATAAGTGCGAGCTGAACTTAGTCAGAAAAATATCGCAAGCTGGATGATTCAAAATGGATTCATTGGGGGTGAAAGGATTTAAACCATGCGCTCCCCTAATTCTTTTGAGCAGTGTATTATTTAAATCTTTAAGAATAGGCTACTGATCACGAACAATGACTATTTACACAGTTGTACTCTATATTTATTGCAATATCAATTTTTTTTTAATACAAGTTTCTGATATTTCCCCCTTCAAAAGCGCAATTGGGTTGTTCAGGTGACAAAATTCCTACCAGCTTTCATTTTTTCATTTCCAACGAGCGGTGCTCCGATTAGTCCTCTTTGCCACGTGACACGGATTCACCAATAGTGGCCGAGAAAAGAATTTATTTTCATATTAATATTTCTGTTGCCACTCAAGACGTAACGTATGTCCATTTATTGATTGCTAATTTCATTGAATACAGAGTAGCGTCCAATAATTCGCCAAGTGGTTTATTTGGGTGCATAAAATAGTCGATCACGACTTCACTTGACAAACTGACTATTGCATTGTTTTATTTAAATTAGCATCTCCATCTCATACACACTCCTTGCCAACCTAAGTTGGGTAAATAAAAATATGCTATGGAGAAGATCCTTCCGCGGATAAGTAAAGAGTTCCTTAAATTATTTGTGAATCCATTGAGAAAACATGTTTAATCATTAATTTCATTTAAGGTCTAACATATATGAATATTATTTGAGAAAATTTCGCAATTTTATTAGAATGAAAAGTGCATTTTGATTAAATTGTATCAAGATCATTTTGCATGTAAATATTACCTTACAAGAGTTTCCAACTAACAGGTCAATCGCGCTTTTCCCCCTGCCTTTTTACTTTGTTTTACCTAAATTAGGGTGGCTCTATGAGTGTAATTTCATTAAATACAGGGTCGCGTCCAATACTTCGCCAAGTGGTTTATTTGGGTGCACAAAAAAGTCGATCACTGCTTCGCTTGACATACCAACTCTTGCATTGTTTTATTCCCATTAGCATCTCCGTCTCATATAGCCTCCATGCTTTAAACCCCTTAAAGCGGTTCTATTGCTTCGGTAGGACAGCTTAATTAGTTAGGAGAACGCATAAAATCCTCCATTTTTCAGAATAACACAAAGTGAAAAATGAGTTTTGAGTGCATTATTATCTCTTGATTGCTCATCCGAATCTAACACCAAAAAGTTGTTTTACCTTTATTTTGTGTGTTTTTTATTGTGTGGTTGAACCTTTTAAATTTCATATTGTTTCTGTGGGGAAACAAAGGGTTTGTTAGAATAGGTAGCGCCATCTAGATATTTTTGCAAACATTAATATCGCACTGTACGTGGAAAAGAGACCATCACAAAATTACTATGTTTTTCAAAAAAAAAATCTTCTTAAGTTTATTATTTTCATTGCATTGCATCATAGAAAAAAAATAACTATTCGCTTCTGTATTCTAACTATTCTACCAATTGATTTAATTTTTGCAATCGCTAGATATCTAAATTTTGAATATTATAGCAATTACAACTCGAAATGTCATATTTGTGCGATTGGTCACTTTTCCGCCTACAGGGCGATATTTTTTTCCCCTCCCCTTCCCTTCAGGGACATGTTTCAATAGCGGAGGTAGCGATAGATGGCAGCATATGTCACCTATGTGTGTGTTGTGTCTGTCTTTACTTGACGAAGGTTTATACGCTCGTATATGACCAAGCACACAAGCCTATATGTCCACCAACCAGTTTTCTGGCCTCGGAGAGTAAATCAATCTCAAGTGGGAACCGGTCGAAGTAAATGCAGGAATAAAAGCTGGAAAAAAATACGTCACCCCAAACTAACCAATTGATGAACATGTCATTACAATTTATGCTTTATACTAATTTTAAAAAATACAATGTGTTATTCATATCCCTAGGTATAACATAGCAAAAAAAAACTTTCTTTCCGCCCTTTCCCCCCCCCCCCCCCGGTTGGGTCGGCACCACTTCAAAGTGATTTATACCTGCCCTAATTATTTCTTTTGTAGTCGCCGCTTTGACCACCCCACGTACGATGGTCGGTTTTATTACTCATTAGATTCGTGTTTTTTGTGCACTTTTTTCGTCTTAAGCCTTGGTGCAAAGACAATTGAATTAGCAATATGTGACAGACGCTTCTTAGGACTGGATCTGAGATTTGTTCTTTTAATAGGTATAGGATGTAGTGGGGTGTATTAAGACTTTTTAAGGAGTTTATTGTTTCTGGATTACGCGATAAATTTACTTTAACTGTGGTGCGGCGTTCTTTAATGTCAGATGGATATCAATTGAAGAAGCCATGTGGGAAAAAGAAAGCTAAAGAGACAACTAAAATTCCCTAGTATTATTCATGAATATCTTTTATTTATCAAAACATGTGTGAAAAGTTTATCATGACAGTTTAGTAACATAAATATTCCATTCTGTAATTTAAAAACTTAATTTCGAGACTATAGAGTAGGAAGTTGTATGAACTTTAATTTCTGTTGATTGTTTTAGCTGTCTCTCTACACTGTACAAGATAGATTTACTGACCTTTTTTTTTATTTGCGTTTTATAGTTTTAAAACACAAATAAGAAAAATAATAATTTGCAACAAAACAGCGAAATTAATTTGATAAGAGCTCAAACTAATGGTAGGTAATCAGACTCGTTGCATTCCACGGAACTGTTTAATTTGTTACTCGACTATCTAGATACAAAAAATGTACGAATAGTCTCCATTTCATTTGTTTATAGTTTTGTAAAATGAAGGCAACGTAAATAAAAGATGATTAATGAAAAATTAATGAGGATTTCATAGTCGGAAAAATTAATCACTGAAACAAATTTGTTCAGGCTATCTACTGGGCAAAATATCAAATATCTTCATAGCCAAGCTTCGACTTTCTACACAATTGCGCAATGATATAACAATCCAATAAGGGGTTGCTTGGTAGACGTATATTTTTAAGCTTGTGTGCTGGGTCAGAGGCCCGCTTATAAACTTTCGTCAAGTGAGACAGACACAACACACACTGACAGATGCTGCCATCTATCGCGCGCCGCCTCCACAATTTAGACATGTCCCTGAAGGGAAGGGAAATAGTCTCCAGAAACCCGTACGTGTGGGAAACTGCGCAATGACTGCCTACAGGACTTTCGGGCCCAACAGATTTAACGAGCACGTACTCCGCATATACTCGGGACAAACCTAAACATCCATGTCTTACTGGGATTCGAACCCGAACCCAGAAGCTCCAAAGGCTAGCTCCCTAACCGTTGTGCTGCCAGGTCGGAATTCAATAGGGGGAGTAAGGGGGCTTAACTCTACACTCTCCATTGGACAACCCTTGCACATACATAAACTCAACGCCACGACACATCAATTAAACACCACTTCCCCTGATGCAATAGCATCAGCTAATCCTCACCACCCTATGCAGCAAATTTGGCCACGCGAATCTCTGCCCAATTACAGGTCCATCATTAAAAGCAAAAGGTGAATACCACGGCATATATGGGATCTCTACCGTTGTAAATCCAGCTTCTGGTGAGGCCACAGTGACCATTATGCATATGAGGGATTATGGGAATGGGGTACGGGGCTTATTGCATGAACGGTAACGAGGCTGGACAAACGCCCCTTTGAGAAGATGAAATAGTCATATTTGAAGTAACAATGGCGTATGTTAATCGGTATATTTCGTTATATTACGAATTTTCATTTTATTATTTATTTTGAACTGACCTAACTTGTCCAGAAGCAATTTTAGTTTTAGTCCCCACCATTCAAAACTGGTGCGAATTAAGGTTTATGATCAGAAAATATATTCAAACTTTGAGCATGATGCATGAGAAG
The DNA here is from genome assembly GCA_023701765.1 of Hylyphantes graminicola. Taxonomy (NCBI): domain Eukaryota; kingdom Metazoa; phylum Arthropoda; class Arachnida; order Araneae; family Linyphiidae; genus Hylyphantes; species Hylyphantes graminicola. Next base: position 67,529,557 of record CM043119.1, read on the forward strand.
ATTCATGAAGAAAACAACGTAGATTATAGGCGCAAACCGTTTATTGGTAAAAAATTCATCTGTTTTGGTGGGCCTCTTGAGTTTTCACCGAGTCATGTAAATTTGTACTAACAAACTATTTGCGCCAATGATTAACGTTGTGTGGGGTTTTTTTTCATGAATCTTCTCATAAGATTTATAAGATAGAGCGCAACTAATTTAAAGGTTAAAACATGCGTCCATAAATAACAAACTAAAATTTGGTGACAATTTACTTGATCTGCATTTCTTCAATGATGTTATCACAAAAAGATAATTTAATGTTTTCTCCTCAAAAATCCGGCAATTAGTTGTGACGGCACGAAAATTTGTAAAATAGTTAAAATCCAGTATTGTCGACACTTCTATATCGAGATATACCCCACAGTTCTATAGGTCTATATAGAGAATAATCTATTCTTTTCATGTTTGTGTAGTTTTGCATTTAACTAGTCACAAGAAAATGACTGCAAACTTAGATTCCAAAATTTAATTTTATTATATTATTAAAATATTTAATTCTAAATAGAAAAGTCACAGACTTCTCTTTAAAGTCTGTATACGAATTACGCCAGTCTACCTCTGATGCCGCAGATTTGTAGCCTGACACGAAAAAGGATTAAAGCCTTACAAACTGAATTGCACCAGGACTAACAAAGATTATTGGTGACCATTGTATTATGTAATCTTTTATGCATATCCCACCAATGTTAATATAGCGAATGCGTGTCTTCCATGTTCAAATGCCATTAGGGATCGAATTTACTGTCTCCATGCCATTTGAACATTTTCGTAAAGGGTTGGGAATTGAGATCTAATTCTTCCCCGCTTGGTAGTTCAACTAGTAGGAAAAGTCAGTCAATTGTTACCTTATATGCATATTAACATCTAAGAGTGGAATGCATGTTTTAACGCTAGAGCTTTGGAGATGGAGTGAATTAATTTAGTTTAATTTTATTTTTGTTTAATTATGATTTTGAGAATAACGTGCAAATAACAGCATTTTTTTTGTGGGGGGGGGGGATAGCCTGGTTGGTAGAGTGTTGGGCTGGCATCCCTTAGGTTGCAAGTTCGAAACCTATTGGCCGAAGACTCCCCGTGTACGCTAGTGCAGACTAGTGCACATTAAAGTTCGTCTTGTTTACAAGATCCTCCCACTTCCCATACAAAATCAATAAATCTGGGGTAACTTAGAAAGTCTGGGATCTCATCTCCTTGGCTCTTCTCTCTCTCTCGCACTCTCGCTCACTTAGCGTCGGTAGTGCTAACGAACTTTTGAAAAGTTTGGAAAACAAATTTTAGAATAATTTTTTTAAGAACGCTAATATCGTATTGACCCTCGTTCAACTTCATTTTTATATTGAAATAAATGACTGATATCCGTAATCCAAAGGCTGAAATCTGATAGTTGGATCTTCTTCTATCGGACCAGGTCGATTTCAGAACTAATTAAAGTGTTAATTGTTTGTGGGGAGTTTTAAAAAATGTCCCCAAATGGGGACGTCAGATCGCAAGAGTTTAAACAAGACACATTTTGTTCATGGATTTTAAATAAAACAGTGTCGCTAACAATGTTCCTTTTGCCACAGGGAATCCATGGAGACGTTACTACGAGAGCACGCCTTCAGGTATTCCCCGTTTCGCAGCCTCATGGCAGGAGAGATACCACCCGAGCAGTACGCCATGGCCGCAGGTATGATACAAATAGTGTTTTTGCACAAGTTATTGATGTTATGCCATTAAATAGTGAGTGGTATCACCGCTAGCTTCAATTTAGAAAAAGATATTTAAAATTCTTCCATTGCTTAATCTTTATGTATCATTTAATTATTCGTGATAGCAATTATTATATAACTACAAGAATATCAAAATTTGAATATAGCATAATTTTTTCGAAATTATAACGTCTAAAGAACATTATATACAACAAATTGAATTACTATTCTAACTGTTATATTTGAGCTATTATAAGACTTAAAAGGCTAGACAATTTTCTTTAGATTTGTTGGTGATTGTCGAAATAATATAGGAGCATTCCAAGGAAAGTGGTACTGAAGTGCCAAAAAATTTAAGTGCAAATAAAATTCTGAAAAAATTGTCACATGTAGTTAAAGGTTTATATTTCAAATAAATCATACTGATTTTCGAATCTGAATTCAATTTTAGTGTGAAAAAATGCAATAAACTAGACCGATTTAGAAATAGATCTTTCAAGTGAAATAATTGCCAGATGTATGATAAACGTTTAAGGGCTAAAAAACATGTAAAATGAATTTTTTTACGCATATTGTTGCACATGCATCTTTTCTGAGTATCTTAGGCAGATATTTTGTGCATCGCTTTTTTTTTAAAAAATTACTCGGTAAAATATGAATTACTTGATGCTCAATGTAACACACGGAACGAAAACCTATAACTTTTTATATAAAAACTGTGAAAAAAGCTTAACAAAGCTTATTTTATTAATTATAAGCTAGTTACACATGGGGAACATATAGAAAAAATTTCAAAATGTTTTTTTAAAAATTAAGCAAGAATTTGACAATTTATTTCTTGAAACGCACGGAACGATTTTGGCAATGATGAAGGAAACGGGAGTGGGAGCTAGTTGACGTGTAGTATAAAAAGCGAGATTTATCCTGAGAAATTCATTTATTGAAATGCGTGCTTATGGAAGCATGCATGTATATATTAATAAAACACCATAAAACAAAAAAAAATCTTTTACAAAAAAAATCCTTTACTAAAAAAATTAAAAACAATTGCAAAACTAAAAACGTTATCATTTACGCTATGGAAGTTTCAGCCACCTGCTCTGGCAGATGTACACATTTGAGGATGCATTGGATGTTTACATTTTAGATCATTAGTAGTTGAAATATAGAGTGCTTCAGGCGCTATTTTGTTTTTCCTTGTGACCATTTGTCTTTAGAAAAGTTATGTGTTGCAAAATCATTATTTCAAATTAAGCATTTTATTGACATTAACAGTTATGTTTTAACAAAATTAATTTTAACGAAAGTGAATTGTTTTACTTTAACAACTTTCATTTACAATTTTAAAAAAGAAAAAAAAAACATTTGAATGCAATTATTTCGCAACGTCTCCCAGGAAAGACATTGTCGACGGAGTTGGTGGCAATGCCAAATCTCTCGTGCGGAGAGAAGTTATGAGTAAAAGAACAAATCCGACCATCGTCCAGCATTCAAAGGATTTGGCGGATATTGTCGGAAACTTAATTCCGAATACCAAAGTCCTTCATATTTGACAATCGGATATAACATCCAAAATAACGGATATTAACCCTTGAGTTACTTTGTTTCCGGTACCAGGAATACGAAAAATTCACCATGTTAAATGGGACTCTGGCAGTCACATTGAACTGTTCAATACAGTTATATAAAAATTGTGATTGCTATTGTTGTGTAATTTGCAATATGGTAGGAATCATTTTTCACTACAATAAAACCCACATTAAGTTTGCAGTATACAAATGTTCTACGAGAAAAAGGGTAAATAGTTCTCATTTTCGAGTGCGAGAATCGAATAAAAAAAGGTGTTTCACATTCAATAAACAATTTTATTTGTTATTTCAAGACATAAATTTATTATTTTTATTAGTTTAGCTTCAGTTAGAGGGTATTTTAATTATTTTTCCCTTCGATTTTGACGGAACAGGGTGCACGAATATCAGGGTCAAAGGAGGAGCCAATCAGAGTAGGCGAAATTTCGGCGCCAGCTGCGTTGTTTACCCAGTTTCCTTCGCGCAGTACATTTCTCTGTTGCAAACTTAAGGTCGGTTTTAGTGTAGTTGAAAATTTAAGAATAATATTTAAAATTAGCAATTGAACTTTTATATTTTTATAAAAAATTAAATATCAAAAAATGTGCTTTACCAAAGTTAAATAATAAATAATTGTGTATTTAAATATGTCACTAAACTCCTATATTTATTTATTTGCTAACCAAAGTGTTTATCATTAAAAATATTAGGATTTTAAAAACTGAACTGCAAATCAATTCGCACGCTGTAACACACGGAACGTTGAGTGCAACACACGTGACGGCGCTATTTATTTTATTGTAGTCTGACTATTTGTAACTCAGATTTCCAACGCCACTTTTTTTAAAGCTTGTTTACTTAGCTTGCTATTGATATTTTTTATTTTCATGAGTATTTGCATAATTCGCAGAATTATGCAAATAATAGAAGAAGAAAAGAAAATAACCCTGTTAAATGGAAACACACGTGACGCGAAATGAAAAAATTATATCTGCGTAACTTTTTAGTTTAAAAAGATTCCGATTAGCTTAATAAGATCATTAAACATCTGAGAAAAGATATAAGTTGTCATCTTATTTGTTTTATACTGCTTTCAAACCAAAAATGTAACAAATATACTGAAAATGTGGTCCGAATGTAACACACGGAACGCTGGAATGCTCCTATAGTTTTTGACACATATTAATTACAATAAAAATTTCATACCAAATAATGCACTATAAATGACTTGTATTTGCAATATGAGTACCTATTCTCAAGAAGTTAGTTATACCTTTCCCATCTAAAGACTATTTTCTAAAAATGTGCCAAATGCAGCAAATATATATTTCCTTTATATTTAACACAGCAGCCGGCCTGGGCGGTATCCCAACCAGCGCCGACCTCCTCTTCATGGCCAGCCAGCCCGGATCGCCCTGGAAACTGCCCTCCTCCCCGCTCAGCATGGCAGACATCAGCACCCTGATGGCTGCCCAGCACCACCACTCCCAGCAGCAGCAACAACAAGCAGCCAGCCTGCAGAGCCTGTACTTCGGGCTCCAGCGATCGGCAGCCGCATTTCCCTCGTTCCCTCTACCCACCAACCCATCCGCCTACCACCACCTGAGCCAGAACCATCATCCCGTCTCTACTTCCTCAGCGGCCTCGGGTTCGAGTCCATCCCCTATGAGCTCGCCGCCCATCGTCAGTTCGCCGGGATTGTACACTTCCGGGTTGGTACCAACCTCGTCCAGGTTGCCGTCCGTGTATCCGGGGATGAAGTTCCACCCGTACTTTCATCCCAGGTTGGTGCAACCGGCGCCCAGCAAAGACACGGACTGTGATGGGCAAGGGTAGTAGCGGCTCGACTTTATTTGATCTCCAATGCTCAAAGACAATATGGGGGTCGAAATAAAAGAAAAATGTTAGCTTGCAAGATTACAATTAAACAAAATATTAAATGGCAAAGGGCCAATTTTATAAGTTGCTTGCAACGAAAATTCCTAATCCACCTCTATACTTCAAGATAAATAGAACAGTGTGAAAGACTTAACAGCGAAACACTGATGATTAATTCACAAGTTTTCAAGAGGTTGATAAATCTTGATTATTTCAAAACACCTCTCACCTTATGATATTGGTGAAGAACTTCGATGTTAGCCTGAAAAACTAGCAATGTTCAAGAAGTCAAAGCCTTGTTGAATCTCTAACTTGTTTTTCCAAAATTTGCTTTCATTTTCATAAGACTTTTTATAGTACGAGTAACTTTAAGTAGTACTAGAATATTATTTATGGACATTTGGTTAGAACTTATAATATTTAGCAAAGAAAAGTTCGGTACCTGTTCAAGACATACTAGCGGGGAACTGCAATTTTGAAACTATTCTTTTCAACTGCTGCAACTGACTTTATGTTTGAAACACTGAACTGCAGAAAAACTTATAAATTGAACAAATCTTGTCAAAAAAGCAACAGTCTAAAAAAAGACACTTAAAAATTATTAAAAATTCAGACATTCAATTGTTCTTTTCATTTACATTCTTTTTTAAATAACTAATCTACCCACTCGCAAGAAGCCTATATTGTTCTGCATTAAAATAATGCTGCCGATGACTGTTTCAAGGCTGAAGAAATATGATTCGTTCTCAACAAACTGTTGTTGTATGGATGAACGAAAATTATTATTGAAGTACTGTGTGCTTAAAATAATACTTCATGGAATTGTGAGAACTTTCACAGATCTCAACTAAGTAGATGAACAGCTTTTTTAAACAGAGGAAAAGAGAAAAAAAAAGTTTTTCATTGAAAAATAATCTTGGCTTTGTTTTTTCAAGCAAAATAAAAACAAAAATTAGTTCCTGTAGATCAGGGATTGGAAAGGCAATATTTGCTTTCCACCATTTTGTTTCCTCCTTCTAATACTATAAAAATTGTAAAGAAGAGAAACTTGTACATTTGTACGGTGTTGTGCTTTCCTAGAACCTCAAGACTATATTTGTTTCCGGTGTGTAGAATATTTTAATACTTTGTAAATTTGTATACTATGGATTCTAGACGAATACTTGGAAGCCATGTTATTTATTTGTTTGTCTTCTCATAGTATCAAATGTAACAAAAGATACATTTTAAAAATATCTATAAATATAGAAGTCAAATTAGAATATTCAACTTTCTTTTTCAGCATATAATTTTATATTTTTTGTATGAAATTAACAATTCTCTTTATTTTAGATTTAAACTTGTATGGAACAACAAAAAAATTATAACATTAGTTTTTAAATAAAAAAAAATGTCCAACATTTAAGATCTACCATCTTATTCTGTCAGTGACGTCATTTCGGAGTCGAATAGTCCACTTAAAAACATGGCACGACTTAAGACGTCACTGTGGTTACGGATTGGACACTTTCCATCTTTGTGCTGTATTTTTAAAGTTGACTGATCCACTACCCATTACGTCACTGCCAGAACTACGCAATTTATACCTTCAGTACAATTTTGAATATTTTTTTTTTAAAATTTTCTTAGAATATTTCTGTTTTTGACCAATTAATTTGCATACTTTTACAAATTAGATTTCATACCTATGGCAGCAATAAAGTTATCAATGTAAATAGCAATAATTGAAAACAACTTGAATAATTCTTTGACAGAAAATAAATTGCTCTCTCATTGTATATTATTATTGCAATTTTTAACTTAATAGCAATGTTCTACCTAACTAATAATAAAATAGTTGTTTTTAATAACGAGTACTGTTTTCATTTCTATTCAATCAAACAGATAGCTGAAAGTTATTGATTTATAACCTCTTGAGACCCGAGCTAAATCCTACGAGTATATTCTTTATTTAAACATACTTTTAATTCATATATATGCTAAAAAGTATGTTTTGCAAAGTAATTTTTAAAAAAATTCATGTTTAATAGATACTGAGAGACACGCCTTAAGCGCTAAAAATAATTTTTTTTTGTGCTACAAATGCAGAACAAAAAGACTTATTTGTAGTTTACATTTCATTTTAACATTGTTTTCAATGCAAAATGCCTTTAAAATTAACTACTAAAACAATTTTTGGTAAAGTTCGGAAAACAAATTTTAAAATAATTTTTTAAGAACTCTAATTCGTCCTGCAATCAAATTCTGAAAAATGATATTTGAATCCTTTTCTATCGGACCAGGTCAGTTTCAGAACTAATTAACTAGTTAATTGTTTATGGGAAGGTTTTAAAAAAATATTCCCAGACAGAGACGCCAAGCATAAGAAGCAAGAGGTTCGCAAGAGGTTAAGCAACTAACTGCTACAAATAAAAACCTAACTTAAGATATATCAAATGATACAATTTATACATTTATAATAAATAATTCCAACACCAGAACGTAGAAACCGGCGAAAAATAAAATTATTGCAGTTTCCAAACATCAAGAACTATTAGGTATCCTTAAAATATTTGAACAATTTTTAAAACTGTAATCAAGTCTTTTACAAAAACATGACTTAATTTTTTCACTTTTAAGAGGCTTTAATTAATTGTAATTACACATTACGAAATTACTGAATAATAACTTGGTGACACCAGAGATTTTCAAACAAAAGATGTGTCACCAAAAAATATTTATTAAATTAATTATTTCCCAAAAAAACTAAAGTCCGGATTGTTGACACTCCCCACGATGTTTAACAGAATTAAATAATTCTCGCCACATTTGAAATTTTGATGAATGTCATTAAAAATGAAAGAATTTTCTAACTGTCAAAAGGTGTTAAATATTTTGTTATTGGGGGAACAGTCACTAAATTATTTTGTGCTTCGAGAATGCAGAATATATTAGGATTCTAGCCTTGGAGCTGCTGGGGTTGGATTCGAGTCCCGGTCAGGCATGGATGTTTGTGACTGTCAATAAATATTGTTATTTGTCTATGTCTTTGTGTCGTCTCTTTCTTTGTGTGTCTCTTGTGCTTGTGTCATTTCTGGGGCTTAGTACAATAGACTTAAAGTCGCAGTGCTTGGCGATCTTGCCCCCCACCAAGAAAGTCATAAGTCATGCAGAATATATGTGAATAGTCTAAATCCAGTACTCGCATTCTCCATCTAAATCCAGTACTCTTAGAACTAAGTTACAGGGTCCGGTCCATTCGTTTTTGATTCTTGAAAATCATAAATTCAATTTAGGAGGCTCAGTGGCTTAGTGATAGTGCTTCGCATTGCCACGCCACAGGTCCAGGGATCGAATCCCGGATTGGGCGAGGTTGACCTATCCTTTCATCCCGTAAGTGGGTCGATAAAATGGGTACCAAGCAAGCTTGAGAACTAAACACTGGGGTTCCGCGTGATTCTGACCACCTTACCAGAGCATATACCTAGCACCCAGAGCCCTATCATGAAAGCTGAAATGGGCACGGCAAGCCATGGCCCAGTAATGGAATGCTGTACAGATGAGATTAGTTTAGTTTAAAATTCAATTGAATGAAGTCGGCAATGAACGGACTGGACCATAGTTTGTAATACTTTCTAGAATGTGAGTTTTTATATTAGACTATCATAACGTTTCATTAATTTTCAGATGAGGATCAATTAACTGGTCATTCAATTGACTTGATCCAGCCACCAATACATGCCCTCTTTTGATAAAAGTACTGCCCAATCCGTTTATATGAAGTCATTGACGAAAATGTAGAGGTTAAACCTGTCCGCCTCGTAAAACCAGGATCGCGGGTTCGATCCCCGGCTGAGTCGTCGGATTTCCTGGATTTGAAAATCTTGGGCACGCATGTCATATGATTATGTGGCATATAAAAGATCCCTGAAGGACCCATTTGGCTTGGGTTCTCTCGGCAAAATTAAATCTCGGTATACTTTAACATCTACAGAGAGCTCAGATTACTTGTAATCTGCGCGTCAAAATTGGTAGCGAGAGTCGCCTAAATGGTGCCACAAAAAATGGCTCTCAGTTCTGGGGAATATGCCGAGTCTGCAAAGGCTTGACCGCTCATGTTGCAGCCCCATTAGAAAAAAAATTATTGTTGAAAATGCAGTATGTCTAAATAGGCTAAGGAGGTTGAAGCCTAGGGAGGCAAATTTTAAAGAGTTTTTTTGCTCAAAGGTTAAAATGAAGTATTGCAGACATTAATAAAATTTTCTCACACAATTGGGAATAAGTGTAACTTGGGAATACGTGTAAATATTTTAGTCGTATTACAAACGAAAATTCGAAACAAAAAAACTATTGTGTTTCAAGTTAAAACAGATCGATTGCAGTTGCAGAACTCGCCACTTAAAGAGTGATTCTACTTGGATAAACTTCGATGCTACTTGAATGCACTCCAGTGTGCCTCTGGTATACAAATTTATTCAAACCGCACATTTGAAATCGAACACAAAAAAAAAATCTTTAAAAAGATGCAACTTAGAGACTGTAACATCCCGATAAGAAGCATGGATGTTTGTGTTTGTCAATAAATGTTGTTATTTTTATATGTGTTTGTGTTGTCCTTTCTTTGTGAGTATCCTGTGACAGTGTATAAAGCATATGCTCCTACCTTCTAGTGGGAGCATTCATTGCCATTTGTCATAGAGACTGTAATTTGATTTCACATACACAGGTAACATAAAAATAGTCATTTTTACACCATTCTATATCTCTGAGACATAGATATAGTCCCTGACGCGTTTTGTCAAAAACATCAAATGATGCGTCGTATGACGTTTCTTAAAATAGAACACCTTATCCACAACAAGCCGTTCTTCTGTCACAACATTACTTTGACAAGCAACCCTCTAAACAGAATGCAGAACTTAAGTTACGAATTTAATTTGACAATGTTCCCAAAGGTAGAAGACATGATAGGAAAAAAAATACCACTTGTCAAAGACATGATCGGATTAGGGAATACGAGTTTTCCCTCCGCGAAGTTTGGAATTTGATATAAAATGTCATCTTTCTTGCTGTGAATATGTTCGGAGATCCTATTTTTTGGTGTTAGGATACTGTCTTCTATTGTACAGGGTAAAATTTTGTGTTTCAATGTTACTTGTCAAGAGATATTAGATGGAGTAAGTCGAGAATTTTTATTTTAAAATGGCGGCTTTGTAAATAATGGACAGTTGCGATTGCAATATGACAAATGTCAGTATATTTTTGTGAAGGTGTAATTTGGTGTTTTTTTTTTTTTGTGCTTTATTTATAAAATGCAACTTGCATAAGGATAGAAACAGTTTTCTGGAATGTTAATAAGTTCAAATTGTTTACTTGCTGGTATGCATAACATATAAAATCAAACGCCACCCCTGTGGCTCAATCGTTAGGACTCTAGCCTTTGGAGCTGCTGGTGTCGGGTTCAAATCCCGGTCAGGCTTGGATGTTTGTGACCATCAATAAGTTTTGTTATTTGTCTATGTGTTATTCATTTCTTTGTGACTGTAAAAATTCTTTCTGTGTCTGTCCCACTTGACGAAAGCTTATAAGCGATTAAGCGGTTCTCTGAACAAGCACACAATCTGGAATATAAATCTAACATACCATACCATAAAATCAAGCGAGCGACGTTGGTGCGCAGTACTACATGACGATTTTTTCCTTCAAGTTTAGTTTAGTTTGAAATATCGTCGCACTAGATCTACACGGGGGCTATTGGCGACGGGCGTCATAATTTAAAACCACAGTCAAGTGACAAGTCAGCATCTGTCCCTCAAGGAAACAGTGCAAGCTGGGAAACATAACTCTTCAAGGAAGTGGTGCATTCTGGGTCAAATTCATATTCAAAACCATGCGTTACGTTGCGGTGCCATAGTGGTTTGGATAGCAGACCATTACGCTAGCAGTTTGCACGCTGTAACGGGTACGGGTGCGATTCCCGCCTTCGTCCTGAGTGTACTTCCGTTCTCTGTGACAGTAAAAATTCTTTTTATGTCTGTATTATTTGATGAAGGCTTATAAGCGGGTCTTTGATCAAACTCACAAGCCGGAATATACATGTACCTACCCTACCATACCATACATTGCTGAATTTCTTCGATATATTTACGAC